>OZ007588.1:327120251-327440251 GCA_963931845.1 Maratus michaelseni
ACAATGAGCCCATATAGAAAGTTTGAAGAAAATCGGATAACTCTGCATGAAAAAAATCATTTATCTAAAATAAGGGGGGAGGATTAACCCTCCCGTTACCCCCTTTATACTTAACCTATGAACCCCCAAAACTAATCAGGAAAGAACCTTATCACAATGAACCTATATACAAAATTTGAAGAAAATCGGATAACTCTGCATGAAAAAAATAATTTATCTAAAATAAGGGGGGAGGATTAACCCCACTAATCAGGAAAGAACCTTATCACAATGAACCTATATACAAAATTTGAAGAAAATTGGATAATTCTGCATGAAAAAACCATTTATCCAAATTAAGGGGGTTAGCCCCCCGTTCCCCCCCCTTTATATTTAACCAATCAATCCCCAAAACTAATCAGGGAAGCGCCTTATCACAAGGAACCTATAAACAAAATTGGAAGAAAATCGGATAACTGCATGAAAAATTCATTTATCTAAATTAAGGGGGAGGATTCCTCCCCCCGTTAGCCCCTTTATACTTAACCTATGAACCCCCAAAACTAATCAGGAAAGAACCTTATCACAATGAACCTATATACAAAATTTGAAGAAAATTGGACAATTCTGCATGAAAAAACCATTTATCTTAATTAAGGGGGGTTAGCCCCCCCGTACCCCCCTTTATAGTTAAACAATCAATCCCCAAAACTAATCAGGGAAGCGCCTTATCACAAGGAACCTATAAACAAAATTGGAAGCAAAACGGTTATTTCTGTCAAGAGTTATCGCGTTACGTACGTACATACGTACATACATACATACATACATACATACAGAACGGGCGGGCACATAAGCTCTCAGGCTTTGATAGCTTGTGAGCTAAAAAGACGGTTTTTGTCCTTGAGACTGGCTGACAAGCGCAAATATATTCAAAATATGTTCTTCGCATTGCTTTATGATCGAATTTTACACAGTAGCCGTTTGTGATTCCAGTTTTTAGGGAGGAAGTGGATATTATTGCCAAGGTCTTTACGTTTCTAAGTACTTTATCATCACTATTTAATATCTAATCTTTGGCTGATTATTCAATAGAATGTTCTAGGATTAAATAAGGCAAAAATTAGTATTCATAAAAAGAGGTATTAAAGTGATTTGAAAAATAAAATTTGAATGTTATATGCATCACGCTGAGAAGGGCAGTTACAAAACGCTACTGCATCTGCAGTTGTCAAGCTTCATATGATGTAGTTCTACAGAATAGTTTTTATTTTTTATGAAACAACACAGAACTTACTAATAGACATCTTCAGTTGACGATTACACCTAACTGTTTATTATGGCATAGAATCCAGTGTGATGTAAAATAGTTTAAAAAAAATAGTTTTATTATCAATTAATATTTCCACAAACCTCCCCATAATGATAGTAGATTCTCTTCCAAGAAAACCCAAAGTGAAAAATAATGTCAGCCAGAAAGTAATCGTGCTCAACAATTAATTCAAAAAGCCCAATACTTGACAACCATCGTAAAATACCAGAAAGCAAATAAAAGCCCCGGATAAACTCACAGAAGCTAATTTTATTAACTAAAAAAACAATAATGATGAAAACAATAAAAAAATCGACACTTTTCTTTAAATCGACTTTTGCTTAAAAAAAAATTCTGCCTTCTCCAAAATTCTATTGTCCTGTGCAGCTGCTCATTTTGCACATGTCTAAATACGGCTCTGTATATAAATATATATATGTGTGTACGTGTGTGTGTGTGTATGTGTATTTTCAAAAAATTCTAAAATGATCACTTATATGCACTTGGCGCTACGCAACAGTATACTTTTAAAGTTTAATCATTAATGTTTCTGAAAAACATTGAGGGAAGTACGTGCAAAAACTGAAGTTGAAATTCTTAAACTCTGGACACAGCAACATCGAAAAAGCAATAAACTACCAAAAATGTCGAGCATCATTTGTATCAACACAATATAGAGCCTCACAGGTTTTCGCAAGGCCAGCTTGTATACACCATAATTATAAATGACCAAAATGTTACCTTAAACAAGCTAATTTTTTAATCAAACTGAATGAAAGATAAACAAGAACGAAAAATCATACGTCAAGCATAGATTATGTAACACTTTCCAACGCTTCCAAAATAATTTTACAAATCATACCGTTTAATAAGCTGAAAGATAACATCTAAATAAACAATTTGGAAAACGCATAACATATTTAAAAACATAATTTCAGGAATTTCCAACATAAACAATATTTGGAAACATATCCGAATACTTTTATTCAGCCCTTTATATGATCTATAGATTTGTATATATACTACATAGGATGCTAAATTATAGTTTAGTTAAGAAACGCATAGCACAGTTTAAAATTCTCCTTCTGGAGTTTCTGTCAATAAACAGAAATGTGTTCGCGAACTTTTGTGCTTCCTTGTATATGATATACAGAATTTATGCACACCACGTAATAGACAAACAGTGAGTTAAATTTAAAATCGCGTTCAGTAACTTAAAACGCACTTCCAGAAATTACTGTTAACAGACAGTAGAGAATTCTTTTGTGTGTCCCTGTAAATGAACGATGACTGCTATACATACAATATTCGGTAGTAAGCCTCTTGTAATGCACCTTAGTGATATATATAAATTTCAATGCGTTTAAAATAGTGAAACATTATTTAAATAAACCGAAGACGATTTTTCTCCATAGACGTAATGTAACGGAATTCTTTTTACTGTCCCTGTAAAGTAACTATAAGTGCTGTGCACACCCTATTCCATATTAAGCTTCTTGTAATGCACCTTAGTGATATATATGAATTACGATGTGTTTGAAATTGTGTAACCTCATTAAAATAAACCGCAAATGATTTTTCCCCATAGACCGTCATGTAACGGAATACTTTTGAGTGTCCCTGTAAAAAAAAACTATAAGTGCTACACACTTCCGTTGAAATAGGGAACATGCTATAGATAACGAGAATAACATTCAGATAAAAAAATTTCAGAGCAATCCGAGCATATTTACGTCAGTTACAGCACGGACAGACGGCCATACGACAAACGGCCAGACAAACCGAAGTCATAAACACTTTTCAACTAGGTTGGAAAGTGTTAAAAATGTACATAAAATTGAAATGTATTTTATATATATATATATATAAAATAAGTGCAAATCGCCGTTTTCCCACATTTAAGCTGTAAGACATTCAAACGATGCATTATGTAGCATTTTACTCAAAACCCTACTGCTTTGGCTGGAATATTGAATAATTTCCTACACGGGCTTGTAAGGTATTATTTGAAACCAACATCAAAGTTTGACTTGTTTTTCCGATAGTTCGTATTTAAAGTCGTACAATCCACTGTATAATCCTTGTGTCATTGATATACCGGGTGCGTCATAAATTCGTTAAAACTTTTAAAAAAAATTATTAAAAAGAAACAAATGATATTAAAAAATTGCGGGAATGGGATTAGAGGGACATCGGATTTTTTTTAATAACAAAAAAAGTTGTGTTTAAGAAAATGGCCGATATATGGCTCTGGCATGCATAATATGACGCATAGATGTATGTAAATCAGGTTTATTGTAAAAGATCCATTTCTGCGAAGCGGCTGACAAAATTCTGTGTTCCAGCACATAAAACAGGTCCTTTTCTTGTCTTCAGTAATTTTGCCGTGTGAAAGTTTTGCAATGCGACAGTTGCTGATTCCCAGTTCTTGTAAAAGAGTTTAACCAACAGCGCTTGATCTGGTAACGACAATCATACTGCTGGCATCGAATGAAGAATCTGTGTGCATTGCGGGATTTTATTGACAACAGGATTTGCATAAATCTGCTTCATATTATGCATGCAGCGCCATCTATCGGTAATAACGATTTTTTGTTATAAAAAATGTCGGAACTCTCTCTAATCCTATTCTTGCAAACAGCAATTTTTTAGCGAACTTATAGCGCACCCGGTAAATCTGCGTGTGTGTAAATTGTAGACTTTAAAATAAATCTTGGAATATTTGGAATATATTTGGAATTTTACATTTATAACTATTTTTTCTACGAGTGTTTCTCAGACACAGAGAAACTTTATATTAAATTTACTTTCTCACTTTTTTTTAATCTCTTATTTTAATTCTTCCCTCAAGTTAATTCTCACTGAATGATCCATCAAATAAAAAAACAAATGTTCCAAATCGCTAAATGGCATATACATTTTTCCTAGTATCATAAAAATAAATTAGAAGAATTTTTTCTGGACCATCAAATCTGAATATGATGTATAACTTATAAAAAATTAATGTTTTATATTAAAAAAACTTAAGATTAAAAATATATTTTTAAATTGGCTTTAGACACAGCACACCACCTTGACATAAAAATTATTTTATAGTATCTTTAAAAAATGTGTTATAAACTACATTATCCCACTTAATATGTTAATTAATTTAAAGTAATTGATTGATGCAAATAATTTCCAACAGTAACCACAAACATTGTGATGTAAAAATAATGTCACGGTGACGTCACAATGTGTGATTCTGCAACATAACGCATTTCGCAGAATGTAGAAATTAATTTGACTTTACTCAGCTGTGACATCGATCTCTCGATTTTTATATAATCTGCGACATTAAATAAATATATTGGTTGACAGTGCATTCTGATTCTGTGGTATAAAAATGAGTGCACCCAATGTATTTATCCTCATTTGAGGGCATCTGAATATCATTTAATAAAGAATACAAAATTGTATCTTGATCTGAATTAAATAAAATAAGAAAATCTATATTTTTTAATTCAGAGATTTAAAGAAAATCAACTGACTAAAATACATAATTGACATTTACTAGAGATATATAACGAAGGAGCTTGCTGTTATATTTATCACAAATATAATATGCCATTTTTGATTATTTGTGATGACAATATTGTGATGACAAATAAAAATTGTTGCTGCGACATATAGGATAAATCATCAAATAGTGTTAGATCGTCAAATAATCGATCGCTGCCTGTCGTGAATCTTAGCAGAGACAGTCATACCACTTAGCCAACTGAATAAACTAAGGTCCAGTATGTACAGTCATAGAGGTTGGATTTTTGTGATTTTCTACATAAGGATTTTTTAGAAAATTTTGATTATATTTAAACAGCCGTTTTAGCCACTAAGCATCGTAACAGAGCGTAACACTGTCTTCCTATTCTGTGGCATTGAATCCAGCATTCCGCCCATGAATACAAAGCTATGCAATTTCAGAAGAAAAATTGTGGCAAAAGTCCGATATCCTCCCATACGATTGGATGGGGTGTATATTTTCAAATTCGATTTTCTTTTTCTGAAATATGACAACGATGCTACAATTTTCACTAAATTGTATTTTTCAATAAAATAACTCGACTTTAATCTTGTTTCATCAAAAATATTTCACTATATCATACATAAAAATGAAATCTCATATAAGCTTAACAAAAATCATGAAAAGTTTGAAACGTATGGCTCTTAAAAAGATAAAAGAGGTATAAAAATAACTAAATGTAATTAAAAGTATGCCGAAAAGTTTCAGAATATGCATTAATATTAAGAAATGTGCAGGCATCATTACTTACGCGCATTAAAAGTGTGATGCGTCCACGGCAGAAAGTTGATATGTGAGTTAGTGCTCCTTTATTGTAACATTCATGACGTGAAATGACATCACAGAAACATTCTTGTTCTCACGCTGTACGTACGGATACCATCAAAAACGACAAAATATTATTGGAATAAATAAACTTCTAACTGGTTTGTTTTCTATTGCTACGCAAGTGTTTCCTTGTGAATGTTGAAAATAGTAAATTAAATACTAAAATTAAATCGTATAGTATTTTGAACTATAATACTGGACCAAGAATCATATCTAACAACTTGGAAATTCCCAGAGACAATACTAGAAGAAATGTTTTCTTAAATATCGATGGCTATGTGGATAAAAATATAGTCAAGAAAAACAAAACTTAAAAAAAAGCATTTTTATTTCAGCATTTTCAACGGCATTAAATTGACCCTAATTAAAATAGAATACAAAAATATGTGCATTAATTTTTACCATATGCTTAAATAACAATATGTCAAAACTAATCGTAAAATAATTGCTTTCGTAATATATCTATATAAAAAAATATTACGTAGTCGTTCCCACTTTTTACAAACAATCCCAATTCTTCTAGCAATAGAATAATTTCTCGATTCGTTAAATAACGTAATGCCATTTTTATATTGTAATTAGGTAAGAGATCGGATTAGATAGCTTCTGAAAGTTTCATGCTCAGACACCTGTGAATTTTGCTGTGGGTGTTTCTTATGATTAAGCTGGCGATTACGAATTGCTGATGTAAAGCTTAACGCTGAAGAATCTAATTAAAACAGCATTAAGGCAAGTTTATTATTCAAAATAGTAAGGTAATTAAAGGTATTTGTTTCCTTTAAACCGTTTTTCTATGTTTTTTAATTTATTTATTTGAAGATAATTATTGCACGATAACAGAAGAAAAATATAAAAAAATAACTCCTTATTGTCATTTCATTTCATTAGTATTAATAACAATTAATTTTCTCACCGATCTGCATTTTCAATTGATTTAATCCCATTATTGATTCAATACAATGGTGATTCCATTTTTTACTCCAGTTTTCTTGATTAAGATATTAACATTTTAATAATGTAGCACTCTATGAAGAATATGCATAAAAAAAAAAAAAAACTTACGCTATCCAATTTATAATTTTTGTATATTTTATACATACAATATGATAATATTTATCAATATTATAAAAATTTTTAAATTCTTTTAAAGCAGTTATTAAATATATTACTTTTAAATGCTAAAGGTGTAAAATTAACAACTATAATATAAATTAAAATAACTTTTATTAGTTGTTTTACATGTTTCGACTCTTTCCGAGTCATTTTCAAAAAAAAAAAAAAAAAAAAAAAAAAAAATATATATATATTTTTTTTTATTTGAAAATGACTCGGAAAGAGTCGAAACATGTAAAACAACTAATAAAAGTTATTTTAATTTATATTATAGTTGTTAATTTTACACCTTTAGCATTTAAAAGTAATATACTATTACAAGGTGTTATAATTTATTATATTGCAGTTACTAAATATTAAAATAAATTTTATCGTGTATCTATGCCAAACGATGATCTATCTAATTCTTCACATATTATTTTATAACTATTTCCAATGTAAACTCAGCATTCAGCAATAACAGAACACTGGAAACGTTAACGTTCATAATAACATTTTAATACTGTAATGATACAATACTATTCAATGTTTATTTTCTGAAATTTCCACGATCATACACCTGTGAATTAAGCTGTTTTTAATTTATGTTTCCACGATTTAGAAAGAGATTACGAATTGGTGATGTAAAACAAAATGTTAAAAAATCTAATTATTAAGTAGTTTTAAGGTCAGTTAGTTATTGACAGTAACAATATAATTAAACTATAAACAATTTTTTCCTTGAGAACGTTGTTACGTTTTCTTAATTTATTTATCTGAAAATGATAATTGCAAAGAATAATAGAACGTTTGAAGTAACTCATTACATTTCTTGTCATTTTATCTTATCTGAGAATTAATAATTAACTTATTTGCTTAGATTTTCTGAATCGAGAATAATTTAGAGATATTCAGCATGATTGAGAAATTCGATTTCCTTCATTGTTTTTACTTCAGAATTGTGGATTGTAATGTTAATTTCCTGCATGTTATCGGCCAGTAGTAAAAAATCGTTTAACCTGAAATTACATTTATAAATTTATCATTTTTATTATCGTGTTACAGAGAATGAAAAAACTTATCAACAAAAATAAGAAACAGCATAAATTTTCAAAATATTCGTAATATAAGAGTTGTAACAGCAATGTCGCTGCTGTTGGTGGGGATCAATGCTAGCTAGACCCGAAATGAACACAAGTTGAGTAAAATGAAATAACTTTTATTTAAAACCTTAAAAGGAAAGAGTCGAGAAAATCTCTGCTTAATTTTCCTCAGACCGGAAGAAAACAATTCCCAAAAGACTTTACTCAAACACAAGTAAACTTCAATTTAACAATGTCGGTAAATAAATAACTTCAAAATGTCACTTACGACTTGAACGAGGCGTCAAATCAAGATACTTTCAGTAAGATTGAAAATCCACTATGCAAACTAGTCTAACTCCAACTTCAAGATGTCTAGAAACGGCCCTCCGTGAGCCCCAAACGCTTTTATTCTACTAACACAATAATAAGGTAAATCTAATCTTACTAACGGCCGATACTCATTCTTCGCTGCGTAATAACTGAGGCAACTAACACAAATTTCGAGAAACCACCAAGGGAAAGAACCGATTCAAAGTGCTACATTCCCAGCGCATGCCAACGCTTAAATACTGCTATATCGATTGACCAGATGCAGAAATTTTCATAAATATTGATACGAAGAGAAAAATCACAAGTTCCGAGGTTTTCACACTCATTCATCGAAAGTTAGAGAAAGATAGCCTTGATAACTTTTGCGTACATTGATTATTATTGGACAAAAACTACGTTCTCAATCGAAACTTGGACAATCATAGAGTTACACCCAAAAAACGCCAATCTCACTTTCTTTAAATTATCATTTTCTACGACAGTACACTGATTTTAAAATGCACTCAACAATTAGAAAATTTCAAATAATTGTTTTCAAAATCCGTCTTTATTTAAAAAATATATGCATTTACGAATGAATATCAGTTAAGAACTGTGTCAGAAAGCAGGCTACGTGTTTCTTGAAACACGCGTGAATTCAACGGAAATACCACCCAACACTTTTTTTTTTTTTTGGTTTTGCTTCAGTCTTATGAATGAAAGTTTTCTTTAAACATGACATCGTTTTGTCGGGATCATCATTTCGCGTTTTTGAAATTAATTTTCTCAATTTCAATAAGAGTGAAATGAAAGAAAATTACATCATTATACAACTTGAGACCTTAATTTCAGAATGGAGTAACATTTCCAACAGTTAAAAGTACGTAACATCATAAACTTGCATTTTATCGTAATAATGAAAACTCCTTCTAACAAAGTGAAAAGAACGTAATTTTATACTGAATTTTTTCCCACCCAGTACTGAGATTAGGACACCTAGTCTGTAATATTGAAGTTGATAGATTTAAAAGTCAGAAAATAACGTCATCGTGAATCAATTATAACAAAACAAAAACAATTTTATAAATTAAAATTTCCGCATAACTATAGATTATTTTAAATGAGAGTATGAATAATTATAGATCGTTCTAAATTAATAAATACGGTAAAAACAAGCATGTACTGAAAATGGAACAACACTCACACTCGGTAAAAAGACATAATATAAGTCCTGGTCTTATTTTAAAAGAAACACAGTACATATTTTCTATATACGATTATATATAGTAGTTTTTCTGATGTCAGCATCTTTATTTCCTTGCACATAAAAAACTCACTACGATGAACGAGGTATCATTCGAAAGGTTTGTGAACAGGCTTTTGACATAACACATTCCCATTTTGTGAAAACATGTTGTTTGATAAACATTTTACTTCATTAAAAAATAATAAAAACGTATCAGAAAATGATCTCACAGATTGGAATTGCAAAAGCCTCCGACGAGTTTACAGGTTCGAGAATATTTGAAGTAGTTTGTCATAGTGTTGAAAGACACATTTTATTGAATCTTTTAGTATATACGTTTTAGTAGAAACGTTTAAATGTATTCTAATATAGTAGAATATGTTCTGGTACTATCTACTGACAATTGTTTAAAGTGTAATCTGTAATCTTATTTGCGTTATAGTTTCTTTCATCTGAAAAACTTCCATGCATTTTGAGATAATTTTCAAATTTCACTGCTATGAATTTAACTGCTTTATCAATGTTAATCTACACTAAATCGAAATTCAACTGTTTAACTACTTTATATATACTTTTTTGTAATTGCTAAAAGGTGTAAAGTAAAAATATTATAAATGGTAAAATATGATTTCGTAGACTGTTGACACATGTTTCAGTTCAATCTGTGCCGTTATCCAATCTGAAACATATGCCAACCTATTTTAATGTTTATTATCTTTTTAATTTACACATTTTAGAAATTAAAGAGAAGTATATAATTACAAGGGGTTATGATTTCTTATATGTACTTTATATATGTTATTATCAAGTGGTGTAGCGTATGGAAGTCAAGGGGTCGATCATCTAAGGCACTAAAACTTTATGGACACTAAAAAATCGTTTTAATAAAACTGTAGAATAAACAATTCTAGTAGCCATAAATTATATAGACGCATTATTTGGAATTGCCCCTGGCACTCAAAACCTACTCTGTGCCATTGTAACAATAACTGTAAAAACTATAATAACGTATTATTATTGTTATTGTAATTTTAAAAGTTTTAGACAAATACCGGGTGTATTGTATTATTAAATGCTGAAATCAACCCTAAGACACTGTAATTTTAGAATAATAGCAAAGCTTCAATGTTGCAGAGATTATCTTTAATGAATGAAACATTTCTCGCGGCATTTTTTCGGTATCGATTTCATTGAAATCAATAGTCTTTTAAATTTAAGGGTACTTAAGATTAAATTTCAATTTTCCTTCGTCTTGCGATTCTAATGCAATTACACGTGGGATTACAAATAGTCTGAATGGGAAATCGATGAAAATGATTGAGGTCCACATTAAATTTATTTTATATGTATTGTTACAATAAAACAAAAAAATGGATTCAAAAAATTTTAAGATTTAAGTTACACTAAAAACTCATGAAATATATGTAACTAGCTGCGTGCCAACGTTTTGCATTTAAATTGCATGAGATCTTTTGAATATTTGCGAGGGGGGAGGGGGAGGGGAAGAACACTAATTTTACTAATTCACTAATTGTACTTTTACTATTTCACTAATTGTACATTTACAAGACAATTATAATATTAATTTTATTAAATACTAAATTTCCAAATATGAAAGTATGTTTACGATGTAGTTTTAAATTTATCGGAATGACAATTAATGTTTTCAACGACGTCATTTATCAAGAGCATTTCGTTCTTTCAAGATTTAGTTTCTAATCTTGGAGCTGGTGGATTGAAGACATAGGCATTTGGCAGCGTTATAGAAGCATATTTCCTTTTCAGGAATTAAAATAAATTCATAGATAAATTTCATGTTTACCTGTTAAATCATTTCACTTTTAAGGCGTTTTTTATAAAAGTTTTATTCAGAGAATCTGTGTTTGTTTTTATAAATTCAACTCATATGAATACGGGGCGATGATTGTTTAGAGATATAACTTGTCTAACCAGCTTGGCTCAGTGTAAAACTCAAACAAGAAAGAGAAATCGTGCGTGAAGAATAGATTATGAAACAATTTCCGACACAACCAGAAAACTGTAACGAAACTTCACTGTTAAATAAGGTGAAAGAAAATATGTAAGTAAACAGTATACGAAACATATAACACATTGAAAAATACAGTTTTCTAAATTACCTTCCACAATCAAATAAAGTAATCGAATTATTTTGTGCAGCCCTGTATATGATCAATATATGTGGATATATAGTATGATAAAACTTATTTCAGTTAGAATATTCACATTTAACAATTTTCGCCAATCGATGGAAATACACTTAAAATTTTTGTACAACCCTGTATATTATCTGAAGATTTTTGTAAACACCGCATATTAAGCTAAAAGGCAACTTAAAACTCACTCGTAGCAATTACCAACCGTAAACGACAATGTATCTTTTTCTTTGCGTAGTCCTGTATATGAATTCATTTATATTCTACAAACCTCTATTAGTCTAGAAACAATTAAAACAATTACGTAAAAACAATTCAAAACTAGCCTTAAACAATTCACTCCCATAGTCTGTAATACTTACGAATTTCCTTGTGTAGCCCTGTATATGATCAACCAACCGAGTTTATAAACACACACGCACTATGAAAAAATTTAGTTAAACTTAAAAGATAACCAAAGTTGAAAACACACTTATCACACATAGACTGTAAATATTGCACATGTACTGTATCCAATGTATTTTGTGTGTCCATGTAAATAAACGCAATGAACACAAGAGAGCAATTTATAGCGCACCTCAGTATTGCATATAGTTTTCAGTATGTTTGAAACAGTGAAATAGTACTAAATTACACTGCAAAATATATTTCTCCATCGAACGATGTGTAACAGAATCCTTTTGTTTGACCCTGTAAATGAATAATAAATGCTTTGCAATCCATATTCTACAAAAAGCATGTTTTAATGCGCTTGATAATTATATATCAATTTCATTATGTTTTAAATGACGTAGCGAATGTCATCAAATAGTCATCAAAATGCACTTGAAACTGATTATTTCCCATTAACTGTAATGTAACGGAATACTTTCGACTGTCACTATAAAAAAACTATAATGTTCTACACACTTCACTTGAAATAGGGAATGTGCTATAGTAAACGATAATAATATACAAAATTTTCAGGGCAATCCGAGTATATTTACGGGAGTTAGAGTACGGCCATCCTTCCAGATGGCCAGACAACAGAAGTCATAAACACTTTTCAACTAGGTTGGAAAGTGTTAAAAAGCTAAAATCTAATTATTTTTAGACGTCATTTCCCAACGGACGATTTTACTTACCCATCATACGTAGTATAGGGTAAGTCTTGTAATCGTTTTGAAAATCGAAAAAAAAAATTGACGGATTTACACATTTCAGACACTGGAGATTCCGAAAAACATATTTTTAGAAAAAAAAATTGCCTTCCGTCTGTGTGCATCTCTGTGTGTGTGTGTGTCTGTGTGTCTGTGTGTCTGTAAACGCTCTATCTCCCGAAAAAAATTAAGATAGAGACTTTCAATTTGGTATGTACTTAGTATGTAATAATGGGAAGAAGCCTATTTCATTTCAGTAACCTCGATTATCCGGAACTATTTTTTTCGGACTCTCGAAATATTCGTTCTGATAAAAGGTATACAAATTTTCGAAATTGTTTATTTTAAGGAGTGAATATAAAGAACAATAAAAAATCAATATGAAATCGATCGAATAATGAGTTGCCGAGATATTTGTAATCCTATTTTCAGCACTCTTCGATTTTTCATGACTCTGTATTTCATCCAAATTTCAATTCAAAGATATATTTTAATTGGAAATTTGACGCTTAATCAGATGCAATAAACCGCTAGTTAATAGGATTATTATTTTTGGAGTTATAAGGATGTTTCTTTCAAGCAATTCAGTAATAAAGCCTTTAAAGTTTGTGACGTCATCAAGCCACGATTTTATTTGAATTGCAATGCACTTTATAAGTAGTTTACACATTTTTATTTTAATATTTTACATTATGCATATTCTTGATGGGTAAGTTTTACGGTGGCCCCCAACGACTAGTTTGGTTCTGTAGTGAAAAATGAAACTCGAATGTGTGTAAATAGGTTTTTAATTCTTCAGATTTTCTTTAAAACTGTATTTTAATAAATTTTCCTTTCCATCAATTCAAATTGAAAATAACATTTGCGGCAATAAAAAACATATGATTACAATGATGGAAATGAAGCCAGAAAAAATATAATATTATCCCTATTATTTCTTTTTTTTCACCTTTTATCCGCAAAAATGGAGAAATTTAGTTGACATCATTACAGAAAGAGAACTACAATCTACAAAAATAAATTACTTTTCTGAAAACAGATTTAAATTTTGAAATGTCGAAATTTTCTATGACATCCTTGAATTGGTGTTTTTTTCAACCGTAACTCATTATATTTTATCATGTTGGAAAATAAACAGATACACAATCAGATTTTAATTTTGCACTAAAATGAAAATTTTAATGTGAAAAGATAAAATATTAAACATTTTATGGTGTTTTGTTATTAAAATATTGTTGTGTAATGAAAATTAAGTAACAAAGTAATTTTATCAACGAGAAGAAATTTTAAATGCTGAACACGTAAAAGTTTAATCTTCATTCTTAAAACATATTTCGAAATGTGCAACTACAATTACACACTTCACAAAAGTAACGTTTAAAAAATAAGTTACATATAACATTTTTCATTTTTTAAAGCATTTTAAATTGAAAGTTTTAATATTTCTTTACTCAATCAAGACTGTTTATTCTAAGTGATGTGAACTTTTCGAAAAATAAATATATACATTACAATAATTTAGTTTAAATATAACTTACTCGTATCTAAATATTTGTCGTTTCAGATTAAAGTAAAAATCATACTTAATAATAAATTATACATCAAAGTAATTTTTTTAGTTTTTCATGAGAAATAATTTTTAATAGCCTGGCTTAGCTTTAGAAGTTTTGAATTGATTTTCATAAAATTTTAAATGACTCGACTAAATTCTGCAACGATTATACATATTAAATTTCAAATCATTCGGTTGGGTAATTTTCGTGCTGTTACATGCGTACAGACGTACGGACCAAACGACGATTATAGATGCTACGTATATATATAATTACGAACGCACCTAAATACTTTTTTGTGAAACAGGGCGTTTTATGTGTATGGAGTTTTAAAGTGAGTTCAAAAATGATATTAACATAATTATCATAATACATGTAGGAAAAGCACCTTAATGCTCAAGAAGGACATCGTGAATCATTAATGAAGACATCTATTAAGCATAGACAGGGACAAAAGTAAGTGGTAGAACACGTGACATAAAAAAACTCGGAAACAGCAGGTTGTTATGGAGATAAACAAAATTACTTGCTTAATGTCTTTCAATTTACTCGAAAAGAGCATACTTTAGAACGTTTTGCAGTGTTTTAGAACGTAAAAAGCATAGAATCACATTTCCGTCGTGAACAGCGAATTCTACTTTCATTATATCTTGTTTTCCCTCTTTACCCTCGATAGCAGGTCTCGAAGTATACGAACGCACTTGCTGTGCTAGCGCACGACCTAGTGTGTAGCGTCACGACCCACATACTTATACACTCAGAGGGAATTAAAATAAATTCGTTATTCTTCATTTTCAGATTTTCACAGAAAAGCAAATATATTGACATTTTTTAAGCTAAAAGTCTGGATTTGTGGATTAAATTTTATTCTAGAATTAATAAACGAAAAAAAAAAAAAGAGAGACAGAGTGAGAGATTATATGTTTTGTAATATTGATTTTTAATGTCCGCGGTGTTCTGAATGATACATTATATACATATACAAAATATACATATCTTCTTCAAAATTTCTATTTTATCGTTAAAGCAATTCTGTTATGATTTCCTAAAATCGCATATAAAAAGCGAGCTGTAAAACTAATTTCCATACATCCCCATAAGATGAAATGAAATTCTTCAGTTACATCAGGAATACAAAGCATCGCTTTTAAGTTATAATATAGAATAAAATTGTTTTTCCAGAATGTTCTTAAACGCAAAATAAAAACTTTTACAACTTAAGAATATATTTTGCCTATGGTGAAAACATATTTTTTAACGCTTCAATACCTATAAAAATTCTGGTGCATTTCTACAAAATGGTATATAACGATAAATTTCCAAAATTACGGAGAAATGGCAAAGAAACGCAAAGATTGTTATCAATAAAAATAATAGTATACATTGAGCAAGAAATATCAGAATAAAACAAGAAACTACAGATATTAAGGTAAAAAGATATTTCATGGTATATAAAGATGTTACAGGGGAAAATATTTTTCCTTTTATCTCGGAAAAAAAATCCAATGTAAATTAATATATGTAGAGTATCTATGATAAAACAAGAGAATATTTTTGACCTGTACTTTCTTCTGTTATGAAGTAAAAATTACTAAAAATCGTAAATTATAAAAAAAAGTATGAAAATTTCTTTAATAATGTCCCAGTCACATCATTCTTTTACTTAAAATAATTAATTGAATTTTAAATTTAAAACAATGCAATTGACATGCATTTCCTGTAGTTTTTCTTTATTGTTATTCAAGCGTTTGGTAATAATGTTATAATTCACTTAACAAGTTTTTAATAATATGAATACATTTTTTTCTTTCAAGAAAAAACCATTTTTTTTTCTCTTATAATCTCCGCATAATAATTAGTTTCTGTTTTTATATCATTAATCAAGAAGGTTTTGATTAATTAATAGAAGAGCTGATTAAAACATGTTTTAATTTGTCTTGTTTTTACATATCTAGAAAGATCAATTAACGTTTAGCACATTTTATGTTCGTGTGTAATATTTGAATTTAAAATTAAAAGTTAAAAAATAAATGGTTTTCGAAATAACAAATCAATAAAGCTTTGACAGATGATATTGGTTACCTTGACTCACATGATATCAATATAGTTTGATATATTTTACGATTCCCACACAAAATCTCCTATTACAGAAAACCTCTATCTTCAAAATCTGAAAATTATAAAAAATCGAGTAAAGCACTAATTAAAGAGTTAAATTGTGGTGGTTTCATCCTCGTAGTTTTTCATGCAGTGCCAAACGTACAAAGACATATTTTGTAGCAATCATTGGCTTAATAAACTACATTCATTTTTTAGATTTATTTATATAGAGTTGTCTAAGGCCATAGATATTGTTATTTATGGGCGAAAATTTAGCAAAGTGACGATTACAGCTATGATTCAATTAAGGAATTTTACTGAAATTCTATTAAATGATGAAATAGAACACACTGTAGTTTGCGCGCATAAAATTTCATTTGGTATCTCTAAAATACAGGGTGGTCATCATTAATACATAAGTGCTTAGATCTCAATTAAAAAGTATGCACAGTAGCAAATACAACAGCATTCCATATAGGGGAAACTAGGGATACTTGACTCAGTTGTTAGTTTTGGATTTTTAACTTTTTTTTACAATACTTATGGGTGTGTAAATGCAGTCTATATAAACTTAAGGAAGTATTGCACAATATTTATTATTATTATTCCGTAGTATTAATTGTAAAGGTAGTAAAATATGAATATTAAAAAACTTTCAATTTGGGTCAAGTATCCCAATACTTGACCCATCCATTAAGGATACTTGACCCAAGTCATAGATTTGGGGTATGATTTAAAATTATAAACAAAACACTTTTACATAAGAACAAAATTAACAATAAGGTTAATACCTTTTTATTTTTGTCAAACAAAATTAGTACTTTTAATTTTTATTACATAGGCCTAGCATTAATATGCCCAATTTAAATTTTTATTGTAGAAAGTTCAAAATATTAACAGTCTGAAAGTTCATCCTGTGCCTAAACAAGTTCCAGAATAAGAAAATAACGATTTAATCAACTCCAAATGTAAAGTCATATTTAAACACAGAACTTGTAATTCTATCTTGGTAGTTAACTTGGTGGACTAACCATGATTTATGCGAGCCATAACTTCTAAATAGTTGGACAGCTCTTTTTAATAAAAAACTTGTTTTGCTTTATATGATGGAACAAAATTTGTTGTTTGCTATCTCTGGATTTTTCTGACATACCTTCTTAAAGTGTTTTTACAAAGACCAAATTCTTTGGCTACTGTATGATGTAGGACACCATCCAGAACCTTTTTCACAGATTTTTCCAAAATACCAGAATGAATAACCTCTCTGGGTTTAGCCCCCTCTTTTCTTTTATATTTTTGGGGCATCTATACAAAAAAAACCCCAAAATAAACAAATAAAACGCATTTGAATAATACTAATCCCTTGGGTCAAGTATCCATAGGTGACTTGGGTCAAGTGTCCCTAGTTGCATATTTACTACATAACTCTAAAATGCAGCCATTTGCTAATAAGTAAAAAAAAATATAACATCAGAGTTTACAGCACAAAAAAATTACTTTGGGAGCATGAAAATGTATTTTTTCGGATAGTTTAAAAACTTATGAAATTATTCAGTTGTTATTTTCACCATATGGTCAGCAACCTGAAAGAAAAAAAGTGATGTCCCTTCCAACTTACAAAACTTTCCCAATTCTAAGAAAAAGGCCTTGGGTCAAGTATCCCTATGGGTCAAGTATCCCAAGTTCCCCCTACATACTATTTAAACCATGAAAAATCCAAGGAAAAGTTTCGCTGTAGACTGTAAAATGGGAATAATATAAAAAATGGAATATTTTACGTGATAGAATCTAACATTGAATGGGCATTTCGACACTGAATTTTTTTTATCTGTTAAATTTCATTTTTTAAATTTAACTGACTTTTTACATATGTACAATTTACATCTTGACTTTGCAATTCAGATTTTTGTTTTACAACTTTTTTTTACTCTGTTTTCCTTGCACATGTTGTACCATGTTTATTCTCAAAATAACTCTATCGGCTGCAGACTGCTGCATGTGCTTATTTATACATCTGATGTGCAACGTTATACGATTCTTTAAATCGGCTAAATTATCCACATTTCCCGAATAAGAAGCCATTTTAAAGAAACTCACAACCAGAAATCACAAGAGTAATTTCAGGCGAATGATCTGGTCATTTCGTAGGAAACGCACGGCTGCTTATATGGTCGTTGGTAAAATGCTGCAGTAAGATTTTTGAACACGCATTTCAATATAAAGAGGTGTTCCATCCTGTATGGATACAGTAGATTGTAAACAACCATACTGTTAAAGATGACGAATAAGGAAGTTTAGTAGCATTGTTCAATATCTGACAGTATTGATGACGGATGTATTGTTTGCATCTCTTCCCTTGTTCACCTGAAAAAAAAGGACCCACTATGAATGATGGGGTAAACCCAAGCCAAATATCTACTTTTGGATATTCCAAAGGAGCCTCTTGGATAGAATGAGAATTTGCAGGCGTCCAAAAATGGTATTAATGGTTATTCAATGTACCATTGATATGAAAATGTCCTTCATCACTTCATAAAATTTTTGAAGGCCACAAAACATCGATATTCCAGCGATCAAGGAACATGAGATGCTCATGAGAACTTCGACATCTCTTTGAAGCAATTTTTTACTCCTAGTGATTTTATAAGGATTACATTTCAGTAATTAATTGTAAATATTTTGAAGTACTGTAACATACGGCATATCCAAAAACCTATATATTCACCGAGCTTTGCTTGTTGCGGTTATTAAATCGTGCATGGCTGTTGCAACAGTTTAATTGTCACTTTACAGTTTAATTACACTTTAAATGCTTTCGCATCCGTCCGGGTTACACTTCTGAAGTTCCAAACTTTTCAAAACGCAAAATCATTTTCCGAAAAACTGCAATTGTCATTGGACCATTTCTAAAGTCTTTAACCCAGAAATAGTCTCGCAATGTACTTAAAGCATTTTCATTTGTCTGTTAGTAAAGTTTTACTTGCAATGCACGATCAAGTAGCTTAAACATACCAAAACTTTCCCAACAAAAAGCATGAGCACAACTGGTATAAGCAACAATGACTAATGTCCCTAAGCAGCGATTGCCCTTATTTATTAACAAACAAAATTTGACATTAGCTGCAGTTGAAAACAAGTTGCATAATCCACATTCACATAAGTTTCTTTGTAAAAACAAAATTGTAAATATAAAAAAAAAACATATTTCGATGTTAAAATGTCCATTAATTGTTAGTCGATCATGTATAACGCTGTTTTTGTTTTTGTTGTTATGCCTATTGTACAGCTTAAAATCCTCCTGACACTACTTTTTCGTATGGTGTTAAAAGCGCAAATTATTTTTTTCTTTATAATTCTTTCTTAATATTTCTTTATAATTCTTTATAAATCAATTCCCCATGGTCAAGATAGTAAATATGCAAAATTTTGTTGCGTTTGCCCCATTACTTACAATTGGTCTATAAACACTTATACTTTAATTATGGTCACCATGTATATAAAAATAAATAACAAAATAACATCAATGTCGCAAAATAACATCAAATCTACTTTGCAATTTTTAACATACTTATATACTATCTGTGCATGTTACGTTAGCAGCACAATAAACGAATGAATAAATAAAATGTTTCTCAATTCATTATTTCTAACCTTTGGTTTAAAATATAGAACTTTTATTTTCAACTTTATTCCTTTTGCGAAACAAGACTTTTTTTATAACGTCATACACGATTCTGTGGTATTTGTAATTAAACGGCAGTATTACTCAATAACGTTACATTGATCTTTCTTACGCAGTCCTTGATTCATTGATTACATGCACAGTTTAGGTGCATTTGCAGCATTCCAGTGCGAAAAATACAAAAATATTCCTTTGCGTTTATCATTTATAAATACCACATTAAATTACCTTTTACATTTAGGTGTGTAAAAATTTAATTCATCTGGCAAACGTAATGAAATAACATATTTTTTGCACACGTTTATCATGATAAAAAGTGCATACATGGTATTGAACAAAATATATAAAGTCTTCTATTGTTGAAATACATGTTATTTCTTCAACTTCAATTTTGAATTTGTTTCTTTTCATCCTTATTTTACGTTAACTTGCATGCCGTCACTGCCTGTTTGTTTGATTTCTATGCAAACAATTTGAATGTTATTTTTTCAGTTGTAAAAAAAACACATATTAAAAGCGTCAACTCATTTATTTGCAGTGAAAACTACTTAAGCATCAAAAAAGCATTTAAAAGCATCAAAAACGATTTTATCTCGAAAATTCAATTTGTACAATTCAATTCTGTACAGGATTTTAAAACACGAATTCATTATAATAATAAATAGTTTGCCGTCACTATTCAAAAGAAGGAAATAAGTAATAAAATATTCTATTTAAAATTTCGAATGTACTACATATTAAATTTTATAGGAAGGGGGGGGGAGTCAATTTTATGAAAAAAGAGAAATGCGACATTAGATTGCACTTATTTTCACAAAGAGTACTAAATTGACGAAAATTGAAAATTTCTCATTTTTCAGTAGGTTTCTAGAAAAATTCTAATAAAAAGATGAATTAACTACAAATGTATTTGGTTTAATTTTTCATTGAGGGAATTCTCAGATTTATGTCTACTTTAACAATTATTAAACATAATACGCTGTTAAGTAAAAACGTTATATTTTCTAATAAATACATGTTTTTAAAAATTAAATGTTTCCACTTTTGAGCCTCTGTAGATCATACACGATTAGTGATCGCATCTTAAAGTTGCATGGAAGCGAGAGAGTGCTTATCTTCCTGGTAGAAGATCTTTGGTTCGATAACGTTTAACAGGAATATAACAGCTTTTCTCTTATCTTTACGAAAGTAATTATAAACTCGGGAGAACCTGCCGTAGCCATGTACCGAAAGATTCAAAATCCCATTTTTATTAACACTTTCCAACCTAGTTGAAAAGTGTTTATGACTTCGGTTTGTCTGTCCGTCTGTCCGTGGTCTAACTCCCGTAAATATGCTCGGATTACTCTGAAATTTTTATATGTTATTGTCGTTATCTATAGCATGTTCCCTATTTCAACGGAAGTGTGTAGCAGTTATAGTTTTTTTACAGGGACACTCAAAAAATTCCGTTACATTGAGGTCTATGGGGAAAAATCATTTGCGGTTTATTTAAATAATGTTTCACTATTTTAAACGCATTGAAATTTATATATATCATTAAGGTGCATTAGAAGAAGCTTAATATGGAATAGGGTGTGCATAGCACGTATAGTTACTTTACAGGGACAATCAAAAGAATTCTGTTACATTACGTCTATGGAGAAAAATCGTCTGCGGTTTATTTAAATAATGTTTCACTATTTTAAACACATTGAAATTTATATATATCACTAAGGTGCATTACAAGAGGCTTACAACAGAATATTGTGCGTACAACAGTCATCGTTCATTTACAGGGACACACAAAACAATTCTCTACTGCCCGTTAACAATTATTCCTGGAAGTGCGTTTTAAGTTACTGAACGCTACTTTAACTTTAACTCGCTTTTTGTCTATTACGTGGTGTGTATAAATTCTGTAGATCCTATACAGGGAAGCACAAAATTACGCGGACACATTTCCGTTTATTGACAGAAACTCCAGACGGAGATTTTTAAACTGTGCTACGCGTTTCCTAACTGAACTAAAATTTAGCATCCTATGTAGTATGTATACAAATCTATAGATCCTATACAGGGCTGAATAAAAGTATTTGGATATTTTTCTTAATATTGTATATGTTGGAAATTCCTGAAGTTATGTTTTTAAATATGTTATACGTTTTCCGAATTGTTTACTTGGATGTTATATTGTAGCTTATTAAACGGTATGATTTGTAAAATTATTTTGGAAGCGTTGGAAAGTGTTACATAATCTATGCTTGACACATGATTTTTCGTTCTTGTTATTTACGGTCATAAAAAATCACCCACTTACGACTCAACATATTTACGAATGAACTATCTTGTTGAAACTTTTATTGACCAAATGTAAGAAAATGTAAAAAATAATGATGAAATACTGGAATGAATATTAATCGGAAATTACTGTTTACCCTGCAATTTTCAGATCACCATCAGATTTAAGCAGATAAGGAAAACTATCTGCATATTATTTCAAACTCACAGCAAATATGAGGTAAATTCACACCAATTACTTACTTTTGAACAATGCAAAGGAACCTTGTATCGAGTGTGAATTTTCGGAAGCCCAAATACTGCAATACTGGTTATTCAATGTACCTTTGAGATGAAATGCCCTCCATCACACAATAAGATATTTAAAGGCTACGCAGCTGCGACATTCAAGCTAGTAAAGAATATTAGTACGATCTAATGCGATCTTCTACATCTCTTTCAAGCAATCATTGACCCCACGTAATTGCGTAAGTGAAACAAAATATGTTTGTGTTGGTAAAAATGTGACTGACCTCCTGATAAAGAAAATGAAAGTAATTTGTTGTTAGTCTCCATATAAATACTTCGGTGTAGTGTTAACTTGATAAAATAGAGATACTTCCGAAATAAATAATTGAACTTCGTTGGGTAGAAAAAAGGACCATTAAATAGTTAACTGGAATTTTCTGGAATGAAAAACTTCCTAGAAATCGCAAAATAAATTTTTATAGTGCATCGTAAAAAGCATTCTATTGTATAGAAGAGAAATATGGAGACTCAATGAGGCAAAAAAAGGAATGTTGCCTGCAGAGATTATCAAATGAAGATATAATGTAAATATTGAAGCATTCTTAAATATATCCAAAAAAAAAAACTAATATGGTTTGGACATGTGAAAAGAATGGGCGATGAAAGATTTATCATATATGTTATTCGATTTATACCAAGATGAAAGAAAAATTTACGAATATCCAGAGAAACATGAAGTGAGAAAATGAAGGGGACACTGGAAGAATTTTACATGAATGTTGTAAAAACCGAGAAGATGATTATGAGAAAAAGGATCCTGAAGATTGGAGGACAACGTCAGTCGTTATAAAGCCGATACACCATTCAACTATTCTTTGCATCAAATGTAATCTTTTAAAAATGCATAAATAATTAACTTAAAATTTCATTTGGCGTACTTTCTAGATTCATATTTGGTAATTTGCATACTCTAACCACCAGTGAAATTTTATTTTGCTTTGAAAAAAAAAAATTTTTAAGTTTTCTCCTATGTTACCGTAAACAGAAACTTATATGTCGAAAGAATATTCTCTCTTATATCATCATAAATAAAACAAAGATATTAAAATTTATTTCGAAATTGGCACTGCTACAGCATACATTGATATTCTAGTTATTCTTCAGAGAAGTAAAAATTACAGTAAAAAGATTTAAACCTTTTTTATTAATTTTAACATAAAATTGGGTTACAGGAATAGTTGCAAAGAATAGTTGATAGCCCCATAATAATTATGATACATGAAAAATAGTTTCAGTTAATAAAATTTTATTTGCACAACATTATCAAAATACATTTATTCTGAAAAATCAAAGATACGGTATAGTCATTTATCAATCGTTGAATGCACAGAAATACACTGGGGAGTATGGTAAATCTTTATGGCTGCGTGAATCGGAATGTTTCACTTTTGACTCAATTTAAATAGCCTTCTAGTGGGCTACTGTTGAAATATGTAGCTTCAGACCGAGAAGTGAAGCAGCCATTCGATATATATATATATACTGGCATTAATCTAATTTCTGTGTTTTATCTTTCTGTATTTTTCAATTTTCAAAATTCTTAAATATGAACAGATTTGAAGTTACTCATTTTTTTATATATTATTTTGCGTAGCATATGTAATAAGTTTCCAACAATGTAGCTGCTTCTAGCATTTTGAAGAACATTTTTTCTCTTGCTTTCCGATCCACATTCTCTTGAATTAAAACCAAAATATCCTAAAAGGAATTGAAACAAATATTTGAAAATAACAATTTAAGATCCCGTAAAAAATGTTTGAAGAAAGTATAGTCAAAACTACATGGCCAAGAATGATTATGATTTTTATAAAGATTTTCAGCAGGTGAACACCTTTTGAGCAAATTCTAAAATCTAAATAAGTGTAATTGTCGTTTTGTCTTTAAATATTGAATCATTAGACTTAAAATTGAAATATTATTAGTTTAATTATTTAGTTAAAGTTGTAAAATGAAATATGTTGTTCATTTTAAAAATAAATTTTAACTTTTTCTGTTCCTATGAAATTTACATTTTCATGGGATTTTACCCTATCGGTTGGGTAAGACTAGGTGATTTTACTTTTTATACGTAATCATTTATTAATTAAAATGATATTATTTTACAATGATAAGTGCAAAGTATGTACACAAAGTTATATTAAATTTTGTTTCAAACAATGTCTTTAAGAAGCAAGTATTTATAAAGTATGCTGTTTTTTTCTCAACTTACCTCTATATGCAGAATTTATATAAAAGTATTCCTATTTGAAAGTTTATTTTCGAATTCTGGTTTCCAGTATCTTTTTTACTGACTCTCGAATGGTTTATTATAAGATGAATGGCAGTGGAATGACAAATACTATTGTTAATTTTTCGACCTCAATCTCTCTAATGTTATAGTGAACGGCTTTCACATCTAAGAATATCCATTCAGAACTGAATTTTGATTCAGTTCCATATTTTTGTTTATGTTTTTAATTTTTTTTAAGTGTTAGTGTAAATAGTAAAATTTTCTGGTTCCTGAAAGATAAAATGTCATCAAGAAGATAAAAATATTTCTCTTTTTTTGCTTTTTTTTATTAGTTTCCTTCAGAAAAGATATCGATTTTCGTTTTCAAAAAGCACAATACTGACTAACAGCAGGAATATATTTATGGGTACTTGATATTCAAAGCAACAAATTAGTTCGTATCGATATTTCTAAACGCTGTCCGTCACACGTAATAATAAAAAGCACCTTAACACTTCAAATTTCTCCTCGTCGTTATTCTATTTTACGCATAGAATTACAAAAATTTCCCTATTCACAAATCGACGGAATCATTAGTGAATTTAGAGGTACTTATGTAAACAATATTTATATATTTTAATACAATCCTCTTGAAACGAAATTTATGTTCTAGTTCAGGGTAAACCTATGTGATGCAGTTCAAATGTGGCACGTAAGAATTTTTTTGTGGCAGACAAATAACTTATAGATAAGAAAAAAGTTTAATAGACAAATCTAATTTTATGCTCTTTACTAAAACTACATTTTTCTTTCAAAGGTATAGTCTTATCCAAAATAATCAGTTATTTTAGAGTAAATTATCGCATTATAAATTTACGTGTTGATAATTTATAGCGCTGTTTTTTCACCAAACGCTTTAACAAGTATTTTTTCAAAAGAATGTAGTTAAATAATACTTCCAAGGTTTTTGAGACGCGCACACAAAAAGTTTCGCCAACTTTATTCTACATCTTTTTTTTTCAACATTTATGTTATTGAACACAATATTACATTTACATTAGTGTTCATTATCAACAAATGATTTACATTGTTTTAATGAATGAATTCAGTTTAAAAATATTTTAGAGCTGTGAGAAGTTTGATCAAAATATGAGAAACAAACTTTTAACATAAACGACAAACTTAAATGTGTTTAAATTTTATACTTATTACAATTTTTCTAAGCATAAAATTTGAAAATATATTCCTCACAACTACCTAAAATGAAGAAATTTATTTTTCATTTGATATCATGACATATTTATCTAAAATGTTAATAAATATTTATATGCGCTTCTCATCAAATTATAAGTTGAAGTTCGACATTTCGAACATTAAATATAAGTTATGTTCTTACTGTCAAAAAATTCTGATTGTCAAGTTAATACAGATTACGTAGAGCTTATTCAAATTATTGATATATTAAAACAGACGAAATATATTATTTTTGTGTATACGTATGTATTTGACATGCAGATAATATTCTGTGTGTATTCTATATACGAAATATATATGTATGGCTTTTATGTTGTTCGTTATTTTAATGTCATTTTAAAATATCCAAATTTTATACTTAAGTATAATCATTGACTAGTTAAAAAGAGAAAAAAACAATTTCAAACTTTCTAAAAGAAAACGTATAATTTTCAAAAATATGCATCCACCTTTATTCAAAATAAAATTATTAAATACGAGCTTAATTAAGTTTTTCTTTAATCATTGAAACGAAACACGGAATTTGTTTATTTTAAAATAGATTGTCATAACATAAAATACTTTTTTAATTAAATTTGACAGATTTTTTTTAGCAATTATTGCAAGATAAAATAAATGAAAGTTTTTATTAAATCTTGATAAGAATATATTTTTTGTTCTTTAAATTAAAACAAAAAAAACTTAATCTGTATGAAATTAAAACAATTTAATTAAAAATTTGTTTATTAAAATAGCGCCAGCCGGATATTTTTGTAAATAATGCAAATTTCTTTAAATAAATGTGAGAATGCAGTTTTAATAAAATTTTAGCTAAAAATATAACAATTTCTTATGAATTTTCTTTCCCTATTACGAATAAGAATGAAATTAACAGGTTGCGCATTTTTTCATTAATATTTCACATATCATAAGTCAGTTTATAGTAATAAAGTAATGTTTATAGTAATGTTTATAGTAATGTTTATAGTAAAGAATAGAGCTGCGCTGCCAAAAATTGAATTTATTATATATTGTATTATGTAATGGAATTTTCGCAACTGATTGGGTCATCCGGAAAGTTCTGCGGTCTTTCAAAGTGAAGCACGTTTTTGTCTAATGTCGCGGCAAAGGTAACTTGGCAGTGAAGGCAAGGCTACGAAGGCCTCTTCACATACTTTGGCGCTAGTAAATTCCCAAACTGGGAGATAAGCGATAATTTCGCGTGTAGGAAATTCATTTTCAGATGTAATTTATAATATTTGATTACTTTTGATGTAAATCCTTAAATCACCAGTTTATCGCTGACAGGAGGAATACATTTGCACGAGTTACTGTGATGTTCCGCGGCGATTTTTTGATATTCGTTAAAGAATTCTACAATGTTTTAACCCACTGTACTAAATTTTGTCATCTGCGGTTTTTAAATTTTTAGCGCTTTTTATGCCGGTTAACGTGTTTTGCGTTTCGCGACGATTTTTTACATTATTAAATATAAATCCGGTTTTAAACTTTTAGTACAATTTTGTAAATTTTCAATAAATTTTATTCGGAATTCGTACGTACATTTTTGAATTTTATGCGAATATTTTTATTTGAATTTATAGAATTTTTGTGTTTGCGAGGCGATTTTTCCACATTCGTAAAAGGAATCCTGTTTGTCTTTTAGTCCTAAAAATGAAATTTTTTCCTCTGCAATTTTTGAAAACTTTTTAGCGTTTTTGCGTGTTTTTTCCAGATGAGCAAAAATAATTCTGTTTATATCTTCTAGATGAATATAGTAAATTTTGTTCTTCTTTTCAATGAATGTTATTCGTCATTCATCCGGTTAACACCCTAATTTTTAACAATTTTCTGAAAGATTATTCGCCTTTATAGGAAGATGCGAAACACTATTCCATTTCTTGATATCTGAATGAGAATTTTTGTAAATTTTATGCATTTACGAATGAAAATAACTTCATGTAAATGTTAGAAATTAGTTAGTTTAAATTGACAAACAGCCGTAAAGAAAACAACATTTTTTAAACTAAACACTGCAAGTATCTAAAGGTTGAAGTATCGAAATCCGTTTTCCATTTTTTAATAAACTTATAGCGTTATAAGCGATTCGTCTCACGTGGCGACACATTTTCCCCTTTCTCGTGCTGCGGCGTTGGGAATTCGGTTCAAAAGGCCGGCTTTGACAGTATTTTTTGAAAAATTTTGCGGGAGGGGGTGGTGGGGCACTTGATATCGTAAGATATCTCTAGGGGTAGAGGGGTTTTGTCTTTTGATATCGTCAGTGTTGAATTCAGACACTTTTCTCCGGGAGGGATTTCTGTGGCTCCGGGGGGATTATAAGGTTCTGGGTGGGGAGGAATTTCAGCTTTTGACTATTGAAAGCTTAAAATCTCAAATCTTCCGGTGGGGATATTTCAAAGCTCCGGGGGGGGGGGGGTGTCCCCCACAGGCCACCTCCTGAATTCAACACTCGATATTATTTTTGATCCAACCAATTTTTTTTGTAACTTTTGTTTTACATCAAAATAATCTCTTATATTTTTAGTCTTATCTTATTTTGTATAAAGTTATTATTAAAACCATTAAGTGATTATAAAATCATTCCATTCCAAAATATGGAATATCCCAATATTCAGCATTATTGTTCTTCTGCTATATGTACATACGCATATAATTTGCTATTTGAGAAACCAGGTGCGAAATATGTCTGAAATGATACTTGTGTTTACTAGAATAGTAAAGAAAGAAAAACAAATGTTGTTCACTTGTTTTGTTGATAAGAAGTTGTACTATGGGCATATGCAAAAAGACAGTATTACTGTTGAATGCATTAATTATATGAAAATAAACTATTATTAAATACATTTAAATAGTAACTATCTCTGTTCTATGTTATTTAATATAAAGTTATTGATTTATATCAATTTAAATTATAATTAAACCTATTAAATCAACTTACATTTAGTATGTATAAAACTAAAATACTAACTGCGGATACTGGCGAATTTTTTGTTTGTTTGTTTGTTAGTTTCTGAGTCTAAAATACTGTTGATATATTGAATATATACCATATCTCAAAAGACAAATTAAATTAACTGCTGATCAGTTCTTAAAATAAAAATACTTTTAACTTAAGAACACGCGTACGTTGAAAGTTCGTAAATAAAGAACTTTTTTCATGACAAGTCTTTTTTTACAGAAAAGAAAAAAATCTTGGTATATTATATATTTTATCCATATGTTTGGTATGTACTTGAGTTGAAAATTTCCCAAAAAATCAAATCCGTCGAAATTTTTACTCTATCTTCAATAGTTTAAAAAATGAAACATTTGATTGGACATCAAAAATCTAAAATCTCCCGCAATCCCGAGAGAAATTTCTGTCGCAAATCAACCCCACTTAACCCTGTGGGGGTCCTAGGCTTATACACTGATTTATTCCAATCGAAAAAATTTCGCCAGAAAGTTATTTCGCGAAGAGATACAAGTTAAGTTAATATTACAGGTATTTTTCACAAAAATGATTATACATTAAGCTAAATCAATTTTGTTTAATCAGTAAATCGTTTTTCAATGAAAAAATCTGAAAAAGTCATATTTAAAGTGCTTTTTCATTCAAATTCAGTAAAGACCTATTTCTTCTCGCGGATGTACACTTTTCTCTAGTATAATCTCCACTGCCAAGTTATCCTTGCCTCAACTTTAGTTATTTTACTCTCGCTGATAAGGCGTGACCTTGATTGACCTATAGATGTACATTTCGTCTTTTCTGCTTTCGCTGCATAATACTTGCTTGCGTTGTGCATAATTTTTATTTCAATGAAGTGCTTAAGAATGAAAAACCAAAAAGTTCGTTTTCGTCATACTATGCATACATTTCAAGAAAAGTAAAAATCTCATTCAGACTGCTCGGGAAATTTATGCTGTATATGTACAAACTGCTCTTTCAGATGACACAGTTTGAAGGTGATTTGAGAAATTTAAGCGCGAAGGAATTTCAGCCTTGAAGATGATGCCCTTCTGGATGATATCATCTGTAAAGGAGAACCTTGTAAAAGAAGCTATCGAGGAAAATCCATGTTACACAGTTCAGAAGCTATCACACAGACTATACATTTCAAAAAGTACAGTGCATGATCATTTGATTGATTCTTTTAAGAGGTCCTCCTTTACTTTCCTTTATGGTCATACCAGCATCTTCGAGACAGAAATTTTTGTGCTTAAACTTTTCAAATCACCTTCGAACTGTGTCATCTGAAAAAGAACTTTGTCCATATACAGCACAAATTTTACGAGCAGTCTGATTAGCATCTGTAACTTTCTTGAAATTAAGGAACATAATCTGACTAAAAGAAACTTTTCGTTCTCAATTCTTAGCATTGCACTGAAACAAAAATTATGCCAAAACATAAGCAAGAATTATGCAGCGAAAGCTGAAAAGCCTGAATTTACATATCTTGGTCATTCAAATTCCATGTATGGAAAGTTCGTATTGAAAATTGAAGCTTTGTCTGTCTCTTCCACTGTACAAACACCACAAGGGCTAGATGAGTGGATGAACTCTTTTCATGATTTATTAACTCAAACTATGGACAAGACTCTAAAAAAGAAGAAAATTACACAAGATCGTCAACTTTTCAGATAGCATAAAAATACTCAGAAATCGTTTAAATGCTCTAGGTAAAAGACACAAACGAAATCCAGAAAATGAGAAATATTTAATTGATTTTAAAAAGGCAAGAGCAGAATACAAATTAAAAATAGTGAAAGCCAAGAAGGAATCATGGTTAACTTTCTGCAATGAGACCACGAGTAAATATGGCACGGCTTTTAAAATTCTAAAACAAAAGTTTCTTAAAAATACAGACCTAATCCATACAGTTTTGGAAACATCAACAATAGAAGATACATATATAACTGTACAGAAAGATCTATTACAACACCAAATTGGTGTACAAAATACAAATGAAATTCACTCATATATAAATATGTCCCCAATTCCAGAAGAAGAATTTCAAGACATCAAATTTACCCTAAGAGAACTGAAATTTGCAATAAAACAACAGAACATTAAAAAGGACACAGGTTATGATAGGGTAGACGCGATAACTATAAGAAACATGCTAAAGGAATTCCCAGATTTAGTGTTACAAATTTATAATAAATATTTAAAATTATGCCATTTCCCTGAAGCTTGGAAAAAAGGAATTGTAATTTATTTTAGAAAAAAGAACAAAGACCCATCTCAACATAAATCTTACCGACAAATAACTCTTCTTCCCATGTTGGGAAAAGTTTTAGAAAGGCTGATAAAAATAAGAACGATGACATTTCTAGAAAGTAAATCCATTCTTCAACCAGAACAACATGATTTTAGAGAGAAAAAAAGTACATTAACAGCTTTACAACAACTAAAATCACTAATCATGGAAAACTTAGATAAATATAAATACTGTGGAATGATCTCAATTGATATCCAAGGAGCATTTGACTCCATTGATTGGCACAAAATTACTGAAATAATATATTATTCTCCACTTCCAACTTACATAACGAAGCTCCTAAAAAATTATATCAGTGAGAGATTAATCGGTATAAATAATTACACATTCATAGAGTGGTTCAGGACACACAAAGGTTGCACGCAGGGCTCGTGTTTAGGACCACTATTGTGGTTACTAATAGCCAATTACATAATTACAAGATACAAATTAAAGGCTCTTGGAATTATCGTTTATGCAGGTGATTTCGTCGTACTCACTGAAGGCAATACCAGATCATCATTGGAACAAACTGCTAACAGTCGTATAGAAACATTCGTCAATATATGCTCAGAGCTTAATCTAACTATCTCAGAAGAAAAAACTCAAGCACTCCTATTTGGATGGAACCTCCTTAATAATCGAAAGCCAATTTTCAAAATAAAACAGAAATCTATAAAAATTGTTAAAAATCTACAATATTTAGGAATTATACTAGACCAAAAATTAAAATTTCAATCGCACCTAAGTATTTTAAAAGCTAAGATCGCCCAAATTGTTTCGGGCTTTAAAAGTTTCCACAATTACAACAAGGGAATCAGTCCCTTCCTCAAGAAGATCTGGTATCAAATAGTTATTGAAAGACAGATTCTTTATGGCTCCGAATTCTGGTATCCAAACTTGAATTGCCGCGGCATCAGAATCCTTAGATGAATTCAGAGAATAGCATTGTTAAACATTATAAGAACTTACCGAAGTATTTCAAATGACGCATTAAATATTTTAACTGGAGTGCCTCCAATTACCATCAAAATACCAAACGAATTCCAAGTCTACGAGATAAAGCAAGGAAACAGATCACTTAACATCAACAATACAATAATATACAATAATCCTATGCAACGGGAAGCAACTTATAAATTTCCAGAATATTACAAGTTGAAAAATATAGAAATTATAGATAACCTGACAGAAAACATAATATTGGAATATCATCTACAAATTTTTACAGATGGATCATCTATGGGAAATGGAGTGGCAAGTGCATATACAGTCTCTCTTAATAATAACTTCATCCATGATCATGCAGTAAGACTACACCCAATTAACTCAATTTACCAAGCCGAATTATATGCGATCCAGGAAACAATAGTTTGGTTAACACAATCACAATTTACATCAGCTCTTATTTTGACAGATAGTCGCTCATCCTTAGATGCACTCAAGATAATTTTTCCTCAAAACTCCATAATTTTAAATATCTACAATAGTTTACTACAAAACCCCAATAAGTTCATAAAAATAGCGTGGATTAGAGCACATGTAGGCACCACTGGTAACGAGCGAGCAGACCTTCTCGCAAAAAAATGCAATTACAGAAGACCATTATGATGACATCTCTGTCTTATCATTTCCAGAATCCATTCTAAAGAGTTATTTTAAAAACAAAATCATCACAGATTGGCAAAATGATTGGACCAACTCAACGAAAGGAAGAGAAACGTATAAAATTCTTAATAAGGTTTGTAATGTTAAATTTTATGTGTTCAGAAATCAGCAGCATATTATCTTAGCGGCCATGGAAGCTTCCCAAGCTTTTTATATAAAATTGGTAAAAGAACCACGGATAGATGTCCTTGTGACAAAAACTATGGAACTCCTATACACTACATCTTCGGTAACTGCCCTCTTATGGAATTTTAACTTCAATAAAAATAAAACATTAAAGAGAAACCTACAACGTGTGCTATTAGACGCTTTCAGTTACGAAATGTTAGATAAAAACTATAATGTCCTAAATAAAAACTTTTCATATATCAAAGAATTATTATAACCTATATAAACTTCTAGATCTATAGATTTTAAAAACTATGTTTTAAAAGACTAAATAGACTAGTGCATAATACAATTGAAAATTTTAAGTACAATATTATTATTGTAAATATCTGTAAATATTTATCTTTAATATTATTATGTAATCTTATCAGTATATTCATATAGAACTTATATACATGTAATAACTTTGGGCTCACCCAACAATAAGCAATATTGGGTAGCTCGTATGATTTTTTTTTTACTTGCTGGGGATTCCGGGTGTTTGGACACTGGGGTTCCTGGTAGATATAGGTTTTCCCTCGTGGACTCATAGGTCCTATGCCGAGAGGTTGGCTGTCCACGAGTGGGAGGTTTCTGTTTTTGTTTCTGTCTCTTCCCCTATTACAAAGAATATTTATCTGAAAAAAAAAATCAGTGTTAAATAGCGTACATCTACTGATGCCGCACCCATTACATGGAAAGAAACAACTGGGGAATTTTATGCCCCAAACATGCCGATAGTACCTTCTCCATACTGAAAGTTTATAGGGGAATGTGGCCTAAAATTCAAGCGTTCGCAGTATTACGCGTCTGAATAGAATTCCTTAAAAAATTGGGTTTTATAACATCTGTTATAAGGTAAGCACTAACTTTCATATTTATTTAGATCATATGTATTGTCATAATGACTTTTATATCCTTTAATTTGCCGATAAAAAACAATTTACTATTATTTTTAAATGAAGATCATTTTGCCCTTTGGTGAGAGTAAAATGATTCTTTGGACATTTTTTAAAAAATCTATTTTTTTCATTACTCAATGTGGGTTTAAAACATTATTAAAATATGTTTGTAATGCAAAATATAGTGTAAAACATAATAGCAAAGGGTCAAAGTTTTATTTAAACAGTTATGTTACTTTACACAAGTTTTCCCCTTAAAACGATCAATTTAGGCCACCTTCCCCTACTTTTACAAAACTGTATCAATTCCAATGAATTGTTTGAAAAAGCTTATATATTTTTAATTGTTTCGTATTTTATAGAATAAAACATAATTTAAAACATAAAATTCATTTAATTCGCTTTCTGTAGATTTTTATTTAAACTTATTTCAATGATATTGCAGATTTTCTATTTTCGTCTTTAATTTATTTTGTTTCTTGAAAATAAATGTTTCTTTTCAAATAAATTGTCTGCTATTAATCGTTGAAGGCACAGATCTACACGAAATATTTCAAATCTTTTGAACACATTTATCATTAAATGTTATAAATAACATTTTGATCTGTTGCTGAAAAATACTAAATTGCTCACTTGTAGCACTATCAAAAACAATTTATTGAAACTACTTTTTATAGTCTCCAGGGAAAGGAATGATTTATCAAGTATTTGTAAGAATCAGTTTTAAAAGTACTTCTTTCCTTCTATTTTATTTGATAAATTTCTGAGCGAAAATATGACTTTTGCTGTAACGATGCAATATAGTAATTTTGTTATTGTTCGTAAAAAAAGTTATGTTCCAAAAAGTCAATTTAAAACTTGAATATCTTGTTTCTTTTATTATTGTATGATAAAGGAAAAATATCAGTTAGGTGCCTTTATTTACTTTCATTAGAGTTTATTGCAATTTAAGAAATAATCTGATTTTCTGATAGCTAAAAAATGGTTTTCATCTGCAAAAAAGTGAGATTTTTTTTTTCTTTTGAGAATGTCTATATATAACTATAATCTCGATACATATATTATCACATTTTGTTCTTTCCATAAAACACCGCCTATGTAATTAAAATGAAATGGTGTTTAAAAAATAAAAAATACATTTTTGTAAAATAATAGAGAATATTTATATAATGTATAGAGAGTAATCAGTACTCAGATTTTATAATTAACGATTTTTTATATGGGATAAAGGAAGATATACTGTTTAATTAGATAGACTGTATACAGAGAATGCCCTCTTATTCTTGTCTAATAAGTAACTTCTAAACCTAATGGTTTTGAAGTATAATTCCAATTTTTTTAAAAATTGAAATGTGTTCCTTCAATATATTCAAACCAATTTTTATTAATATAGTTATTATTTTTTTGAATAACAAATTTTAAACTTTTAGACCGTCCCTGTGTCTTATAAGTAATATTTAAAAAATGTTTAGCCATGCTCTAACATGTAAAACAAAAGAAAATTCTTTATCTTATGATTAAACTTACAGAGTTAGGATATTTCAATTTGCATCAGATTTTTTAGTTTTCCGACTTTCAATGCGTTTATATCTATAATAAAACCAGAAAACGCTTAAATTTTATGAAATCAGACTTTCATAATATGGAAAGTTTTGATCATAGAGGAATGTTTTTTTTTTTTTAAATTTCTATTTTACTTCTTGGAGCATTGATTAAGAATTCTCAAATATAATTTTTGGATCCAGCAAACACATAAAAAATTAAATTGACTAACTGTTGACGAATACTGCTTTCAATATGCAAAATGTAAAAAAAAATGCAATTGGAACTCCCTCTCTAAATCTAACAGTGTAATAATCAGTTATTCGACAACGATCTGAGAAGAAAGGTATATCATGTATCATCTTTTTTGTTATGTACACGACTATGAAATTCTTGTTTAATTAATATTTATAATGTAGAATCGTAAATAAATACAACTAAAGTTTCTGGACGACTAAAGTTTATAATAGTACATACGACAGAAGTTTCTCTTCTGTTCTCTAGTTACAATAATTAAGTCATTCAGTCTTATTATAGGATTGCAAATTGAAATAACTACTACTTATGAAACTGCGCCACAGATTTGTCCTATAATTGTTTTTAATAGTCATAACTGGAATTTTTCGAAGGACATTCTCGCTTATCACTGACATTGTTTCATTCCTTTTTTACTATGAGCATAGAAAACGCATAACGATGAATGACGTATCATTCAAAGATTTTTTGAGTAGATTCTGACACAGTACACTCACATTTGGTTAAAATACGATGTTTGATTAAAAATTAATATTAATTTAAAATTCATATCAATAAAACAGTACGAAAAAATATTGACTCTGTTCAGACATAGTGAATGGCATAGATTATTTGATAAAAGATAATAATCAAAATGTCTGAATTACTTACTTCTAAAGTTCTAACTATATATAATGGATTATAAAAGAAAAAAGAAACACGCTTCTTTTTATCTATTTTAGTGTGTAGATTTGTATTAAATTCAAAATTTCGTAATTTAAATACAGAATAATTAATATGTTTCATATAAAATGTTTTTTTTAATATGCTGTTGCTAAATGTTACAATGAATCTGAACGAGAAAAAAATGTTTTGAAAACCTTTAAACTATTAATGTATGGGTTTTTGAATGCAAAAATTACATCATATTTATTTAAGCCTGTGTCGATTTTTTAAATAATAAAACGAAATGTCTATTTAAGTTTACAAAACTTAATAATGTTATTTTGATTGTTTTAAATGAACGCAATTTCCACTCATTTTCCTTTTATAAACGCGAAGTCATTCTACTATGTATTAAAGTAGCAGTCTATGCCCGGTGCGCTGGTCCATTTTGCAAATGAACCTGTAATTCGACGAATGAGTGAATTCAACCACGTATTTTAAAGTAATATGGACCTTCACCTGCAAAGTCTTTCCGCATTGCTGGATACAATGCAAATGTCATTGCGCTATTGTCTTATCTTATGCGTTAGACAAAATTCGGGCTATAAAAAGCAATTATTTTATATGATCATTTATAGCAGTAGAGAAATGTGGTCGTTATGACCAACATAACTTAAAATGCTCTCTAGTCACCACCCTACTAAAAAAAAAGAGCATTAAAATCATTGCACAGATTAAACATTGGACTTAAATAATGTTCGGGTTATTCGTTTTCGTTTGTTAGCACATGAACACCGGAGCTAGGTGCTATGTGTGGTTCTGGCACCTTAACCCTCTAAGCGTGTGGAACGTAATATTCCGTTCACTAAGCTCCAGGTTTCACTGCAATATATGCAATGTTTAAGATAATATAATTCTATAGATTTAATGAATTTTCAAAACATTGAAGAATGATTAATACTCTCAAAGGTTACATTCATATTTGTAATTAAGTTTTATTTATAATGCTGAAAGAAACATATTTTTTTAGCATTTAAAACAGAATGCTGAGAAAACAACATTACAATTTTACCCTTTTTCAAAACGCTCAGAGGGTTAAATACAATCTCACTCTGCGTTACATTATATTCCGTAATATACGTCATCTTCTGGAAGGTCTACTACATTTTTCTATCTTTGGATTCCAGCAGAGTAAATACATTGAAAAATTTAATAAATTATTTGCATACAAAAAACAGTGTTTAATTTTCATAATAAAAAGAAATGGGAATCATAAAAAAGTGGGTTTTTAAAGCTGAATTGTTGGGATAAAATTAAAAGAACGTTATTTTCACTACTTTTTCATTTTATATACCAGTTGCAATCAAGTTACCATTAAGCTGAATAAACCTCGATAACTGATTCTGGTAGAAAGATAATTATCTCTTTTGCATCAAATAAAATCTTCCTAATCTTTCGTAATCGGGTCGGGTCCACAACCACATTTGAAGTCAAACATTGGATGTTTTTGCAACGATATTGTTACAAATGTATCAGAGTTAGCTACAAAACGAAGTTAATTACGCGTCAAACTACGTTCCATTAAATAATGTCATATTTCTGTTGACTGAAATATAGATCTTTTACCAAAAAACTCCTTAATAGTGATAAATAAAGTTAGTTATGCAACGTTTTTAGTAAATAAATCGTTTTAGTGACTACTTGATCAGAAGATTTTTTTGCATTTCTCCAATGAACATAATAACACGGAGAAATAAATAGTCTTGCTATTTCTTTTATTTTCGAGATTCAATTATTCTTCTGTCAGTTGTCTAAATAAACCTCATTTTGAACAAAATCTTTAACTTGTCACTAAGTTTAGTGGCTAGACTTAGACTTAGAAATTAGACTTAAAGATGGGGGGTTCAAAGAACCTAGCACTGCGACCAGAGGTCTATTGTACTAACCCCAGAAAATAGTCCTAAAAATGGCCAGTAGCTGAAGCAAAATTCAGCAGACATCTCAAAGGAATGTCATAAAGCTCACAAGGCTCAATTATATGGCGACCAAGATGCTTAAACCTATAGGCAGAAAACCTCTCACACTCACATAAAACATGCATGGTCGTTTCCTCCATATAATGGCAACCTCTACACGTTGGGTCATTTTTTACACCCATAACTGTAAGGTGCCTTTTCAAAGGGCAATGCCCCGTTAAAAGACCAATGGCTTTCCTAATGCCATTCCTATTCAGCATTAAAAGTTCCTTATGCCTAACACTAGGACAACCACGGTTAAGCTCCTTTGCTTGCCGTTGTCCTTTAATGTTACGCCAGTCATAATACTTCTTCTTTCTAAAAATCTTAAAGACAGTAGTCCTTATAAGATTATTTGAAATCCCAATAGCTGGTTCTGGACCAGAAAAGGGGGTAGCAGATCCCTTCCTTGTCAATTCATCAGTCAACTCATTACCAGAAACACCTGAATGCCCAGGTACCCAGTAGAGAGTGACCCTGTTGTCAATTGCCAGTTGGCAGAGTAAAATATAACATTCCCAAACTATATGGGAGGAAATAACAGTTTTACTTAAACAAAAAATGCCGCTTGACTATCAGAACAAATGTGAACACATCTATTCCTACAGCCAATGTCTAAATAAATTCTGCAGCACATCAGAATGGCAAAGACTTCAGCCTGAAAGACAGTAGAAAAATTGCCCAAAGAACATGAGTACTTAATGTGCATCACCAGGGCAACAGGCACCAGCACCACTGTTCTTGTTCATCTTTGAGCCGTCCGTATACCAAACAGAGCACTTCCTACCAATATGGGTAGGAACTGAATCCCAATCACCACGTGAGTGCAAAAGAGTTTGATAAGGTTTATCAAAGGCATACTTTACAGGCATGCCATCACTAGGCATACCAAAAAGAGGATACCCAAGAACATCACCATCAAAATTTTTCCAAGACAAATAGTCTGAATAAGACTTCCAATGACCTAAATACTTAAGCCTCCTCATGCATATGATAGCCTCAGCTTCTATACACATAAATAGAGGATACAGCCCAAGCAGAAGCTCAAGAGAAGCTGTAGGAGTGGTTCTGATACAGCAGTCATATCAATACAGACCATCCGCTGGAGCTTGTTTAATTCTTTTTTAGCTGAATCCAGCTTTGTCCTAGACCACCACACAATGGAACCATAAGTAATTATAGGACAAATGATCATCCTATAAATCCAGAGGATAGTCTTCGGACGTAAACCCCAGGTTCTGCCAATAGCACTTCTACAGGTCTAAAAGACTTTTTTTGCCCTATTCAGACAAAATTCAAAGTGCTTGTTCCAACTAAGTTTAGAGTCAAAGTAGATGCCAAGAAATTTGACATCCTGAGAGCATGTGAGTGCGTGACCAAAGAAGACAATATTTTGCACATCAAGATCTCTCATACTCGCAACAGCAGTCAACAGCTCTTGCAAGATTAAACACCAAAACCCCAATAAAACTTGAAACCCTACAAATACTGAAAATAGCGAACTACGAAAATTTACATAACGCTTTAATAAGAGAATCAATAGAAATCAATGCATCTAAAGGCGCATGCAATGATATGGTTCATTCATTGCTTGATTGCCGCAGGAAAAAATGTTAGAAGAGGGGGAGAGAAAGAGAGAGAGAGAGTATTGAATGCCAATAGGGGGAGCTCTGCAACCAGCAGTCATATATATAGCGGAGAGGCAGAGAATTCAAGATCACAACTGATAATGCTCTAGCTAGGGCGAAAGCGCTTTTGTGGAGTGGTGAAGATTTTTTATTCGAAACTGTTTTTACATTTTTTAAATAGGGGACGTTTTTAGTGAAAATTTTTGACCATGTTTTTTTTAAATAATGTCTGAATGAAAATTGGTAAAATGGACAATAAATAGTAAATTTACAGACATTAACAAATGAACACCTGTTTTTAAGAAATTAACTTTTCATCATAATTTTATATCTAATCAACGTAGAACAATATGTTATGTACTAAAACGTTCCCTGAAAAATTATCTATCTAGCAATTTCAAGTTTAATCAAAATCCATTCAGCAGAACTCGAGTTATTATCAGTCGATCAGAATTTCCGTTTGTATTTTATATATATAGTAGACATATAATAGATAGTATTTGTATGAAAATATAGTATTTATCATATTATTGCGATCTTTGATAAAATAAAATTAACAGAAATCTTTTCTCTTTGAACGTACAAAAAAAAAAAAAAAAAAAAAAAAAAAAGCATAAAAAAAACAACAGGAGAATAACGATTTAATTTGCAAGTATGGTGTATATTACTTCTGATTATCAACATTCCTTTTTTTATAGACATGCCAAATTAACAACGGTGAATTATGTGTAAAACGAAAATTATTTGAAAAGGTGTTTGGTTGGAACACTGGCAATTGGTTAAAGTACGCTGTCCGATCAAAAGTTGCAGTTAATTAAAATATAATGGAAAAACGTATCAACAAATAGTCTCCAAGATTGCTGTGCGAAAGCCACGCACTTGTCCACTCGTAAAAGAGTAGTAATATTCTAAATATTCATTTTATATTTATTTCAAAAACGTCTGTCGCGAAAATAAATTGGAGTTGCAATTTTGCATCAATATTAAACATTATTTATTGTTCAGTTTATATTGTAGTAGAATATATATCTAAGAGCCCGATCAGTTTGAGCATTATACGAAACTTTAAGCTTTGCATGAATCTTTTGTTGAAACACGAGGAGAGAAATGAGAAGAAATTAAGTGCTTCACGAAAAAATTTATATTTCGGTAAAAATCCAATCAGACTAGTGAAACAGACTAAAATGTATGGCAACCATCTTTTTCTGCTATTACGCTATTGTTAAGCTAGATAGAGCATTGTATAATTTACTATTTGAAGTGGGAAATGTTGCAGGCATTGATACGCGGATGAAAACCTTATCATACGACATTTTTTGAGTGACAATTGAAGATCGAGGTCCGTGTTGATGTAATATATTCACTGATATAGCAGGTGTGTTTGCGCTTTTAAGATATTCTGCCCAATACAGATCATGCCCATAATGTAAGTGTAAGGTGTTTTGCGCCGTCTATCGTTAAATATCTGGGACGAAAAATAAAAAAAAGCTAATGTCGTTAACAGAGTAACATAACGGTTTTATAGAAAATCTCTACAGAAATATCTAAAGAATTATAATTAGTACCAAACGTCAACTCTAGTAGAAATTGTTGCACCGCAAGAATAATATATGTGATAAATGAATGCGCAATTACTAAATTAAACCGAAAACATACAAATTCTGAACAGTTCATGACAACGTATATTGTTAGTTACAATATGTGGTTCAACATGGCCACTATTCAGATGAACCCGGATCTGCAAATGAGCTTACATGATAGCTTGAAAAATATCAGTTTAAAAACAACACAAAATGTCACAAAAACATATATGCATCATTTATTAAAAACTTTTACTTTAGGTGTTTTACTTTAGGTGTTTTAGGTGTAATAAAACACCTAAAGTAAAAGTTTTTAATAAATGATGCATATATGTTTTTGTGACATTTTGTGTTGTTTTTAAACAATTATTATAGTACAGAGGTGAATTTGATTCAATTAAGTGTTGTGTTTTTCATGACTCAAGTTTATTTTGCTTGAAAAATATCGTAAATGATTTCATGACATTTCTTGTTACTTCAACCTTTATATTTACGAATTCAGAAATAATTCATTAATAAACAATGTTTTTAGGATGTACGCAAAACCAAAAGTCATAAGTTTTAAGATCAGGTCCTTCTCGCTCTGATGATAATATATTTTGACTAATAAGCATGGTCATGGTCATGTATAATGGAACTGCCTTCGAAAAGCAGTTGTTTTCGAATAAATAGAATTCTCTAGGCCTTCAATTTTATTTTCATAATTACTCTACTTGTAATGTGATTATACAATTCTGTTAATTTTTCATTGAAACCAGTGTAAAATTATTCTTGAAGTTGACTCTTCTCTCTAGATATCGAAATCGCATTTTTCATTGTGCATAAACAATGTTTTTTTATGGCCATATTGTATACATATTTAAAAACTTTGAATTGTAACCTATTTTTTTAAAACAGAAATCGATTTCTAGAAACTTCAAATATGGGAATCCAAATCTGACGTTTATTCCTCCATTTTCCGTTTTGCTAAAAAAAACTACCCGTATTGTAATTTGCTTTACAGTGACTAAAAATGAATTTAACGTTAGGAATTTTTAAATGTAAACTTGCACAGATCCTAAACAATTTGACGGTAAGATTTCCCGTTTGCTATCCTAATGTTGAGTTTAACATAGAAGCCAAACATGATGTGTGGATATTGAATATTTTAAAGTTTGTCACAGTTTGTATATATAGGGGACACCCTGAGAAAATTTTAAGTATAGCATGAATTAGTAGACATTATTTATAATCGACTGGTATAAGACACATTTTTATACGATGATTTGGGCCTGCTTTAGTAAGAGGGGAAGGGGTATCCGTTTTTTTTTTTTTTTCATGATTGTATATACAATATTTAGGTCTTTTTATTTTCCGTTTTATTTGGTAATGTCTGTGATTGTCGAAACTGTGCTTAATACTTTACTTCCATTTACCCCCGGAATGTATTGTTTTAAAGATTTTTCATATTTAAATTGATAATTTTAAAATGTTTGGATGATCAAGTGATGAAACTTCGTGTATATATTAATAAAATTGTTTTCAGGATTGTTTTTATTTTCAGACACCATTTCGAAAATAAAATTCCTCTTGTAAAAAATCCACTTGACCTAAATATCCCCTGAATCAAAATATCCTTTATTTATTATTTTTTTTAATTTCTACATAAATATTTTCACAAGTATGGAAAACAAATTAATATTATTCGTTTCTTTGCTCAAAAATTAAAAAGCATGCGAAATGCATTACTGTTTCAGAAAATACAAATATTTTCTCATATGGATAAAATTAATAATTCTTATTTTTTTTATTCTATTGTTAAAAATATAGATTTCAAACGTAATATATACATAAATATAAATTTCAGTGAAAAAGGTATAATAAATTTTTATAAATCAAATAATAAAATTTTGTTTCCCGGACCTCTTTAAACTCATAAAGTAGTAGAAATTATTACTAAAATATGTCAGTACATACTCTTCTCTGCAGTTTGACATTCTTGAGTGAATAAATAAGATATGTTCTTATTAGAGATTACCTTTAATATCTAGCATCTGTTTATCTTCATCGAATTCAGAAATGCTTATCCAAACATTTGAAAATTAATCAACGTTTATGGTCTGTGGCCATAACTAATACTGAAATTTCCTGTCCAATTATAATGAATATTTAAATCATAAACTAGTTAAATGAATTCTCATGCGTATAGTATAGAAAAACTATATAAAACTTATATTGTTGTTTTCCATTTCAAAACTATTGAAAACGTATAATCTGAATTCGTTTATTTATATCTACAGTTAAGCTGGAATATATTAGTGAGTTACATTTTCTGTGAATATTAAAATATTGAAAAGTTTAACCCTTAACTGAATATTAACCCATCCCGCTTCGTCTAGGAAACAATAAAGAGTTCCAGAAATGAAAAACTAAATAAATTTTTCTTAAAAAATCTAAACTATAATAACGCGTATTTACAACACTCCCATGTCACCCTTTTACTACATTTAGCAAACTAATTATCATTATTCTAAAAACGCCATACAATTACTTTTTAAATTCAGCGAGATTTTATAATTCCACTATCGATGAATTAGATACTTTACACAGGGTTCGTACGGACTCCGGGAATTTTCAGGTAAATAACCAGTATTTTCTTATAGAAAAACTCGCCTTATGTAATCGCACGAATACATAATGCGAGTCCTACTTATAGCTCAAATGTAAGATTCACAACTCTAATACAAGATTTCGGAGCATGCACACACGTTGCGTCATTGGAGAGTAAAGGTGGAAATGTATTCTTAGAAAATTGTATAAAAGTGAATACCAAACTCAACAATATTGTTTAGATTTTAGAATTATGAGAATGTCTAATTAAAAAAAACTATTCAATTCGTATTTTAATATACGAATTGAATCTAATATACGAATCTAATATACGAAATATTTTAATAACGCTATAAAATATTTATTTAAAATAATAATTATAATAGCTTTACTGGCAATAAATCTGAAAATAATAGTGATTCATCTTAATTTTCAAAGAAGATTAAACATTGAAGATTTTCTAAACATCAATGAGTATGCCTTCAAAACAGTAAATAAATGCAAATCAATAATATTTTTCACATCTTAAAATTAAAAAGTTGGAAAAGGTGCTCTTAAAATTGTTTGCATTTAAATATAAAATTCTACATTAAACACTTAGTTTTATAAAAAATACATCCTCAAAATAATAAAGATAAGTCTTTAAATACGGCAACTTTGTGAAGATTAAATTATTGCCAGAACACCACAATGCAGAAAATTGTAAATCTAACATTGTTCTTTACATATGGAGATTAAATATATAATTTTCTAAAACCACAACTTTCTATTTGCATCAAATTTTAACGATTCTGAGAATATTCTTTAGTTTTATAATTCAATTTTGAGGGCAAATCTCAAATCTTTGTGTTTGCAATCAGAATTTGTATTTTAATTTTCAATAAAGTTTGGAATAATACAGATCGAGTTGCTGTTTTCTGTTAAGATTTGAATATGAAGATATTGTGAAGATTAAAGGATGGCCAGAAATCCGCAATGAAGAAATCTGTAAAATCAACATTATTCTTTATAGTTTGATATTAAATATAAAATCTCCTAAAACTACAACTATTCTAATTGCATCAAATTTTAATAATTGTCACATTTTTTTTTACTTGTTTCAATTTTGGTGGAAAATTGAAATTGCCTCATGAAAATTCAGCATTTAATTTCAACAATTCATTGAATTTCATTCATAGAATTTCAGCATTTCCTCACTGAAATTTTGCACTCGTTAAATTAAATAAAGAGAGGTAGAAATACTTTTAAAACGCAGCTTTTGCATTTTTATAAATAAAATGTTCGTTTAATACACAGTTTAATTTTTAATGTAAAAAAAAACTTTTTTTTTTACATAGTAGAGTGCTTTTTTTGACCAATCTCGAAAATGGGGGTCTAGGAATTCCATTTGTTAGAAGCAATCCGCGTACATAAGAAGACATTTCTTGGAAATTGAATGTTTCTTATGTAGTAAATTTCTGATACTACATTTGTGGATACCTACAGTATGAACATATACCGCTATTTACTTACGCTAAAATTAATGACATCAAATTTACGTGTTTTCTGTCCCCATAGGCAGATAACGAAGGACCATCTGTGTCGCTGGAGTTAGATAGGTTTTGCCCCTTCATAGCTAAATTCTCTACACCCTAGTGGTTGATGTTGGCGTGACACAGACAGTGCCATGGCACTTCTTTGAAAGAAGGGGTGCCAGAGACTCAAGAGAGGTGTAAGAGAGGATTAAGTGTTCGATAAAAGTGAAAAGAGATATTTTAGAAGTGCGGTTATACATATCAGTTGTAACGATTGATTTTAATTTCTGCACCATTTGTGAGAACAATGATTAAAATGTGTGTCAATCCGCTAGTATTTCAGTTTGTTATTAGTATTCATACTGAACATTAGGAGAAAAGCATGTTAGATACGCTAATTACCAGGTCATCAATGGCAAGTCTCTTTGACGATATTTTTAAGGAGATATGCGAGTTATTCTCGCTTCATTCATGCATTTCTGCCTATATACATATAGAAGATATTTTCGCAAGTGCTCAAAAAGCGGTTTTTGCTACAAAATTTTAAACCAATTTTCTCATTACAATACGTTTTAAGCTGATACCCAAAAATATATTGGCAATGAATAAACTGATTTCCTTGTAAAGAGAAGTAAAAGTTTCTTTTTAACGGAAGTTTATAAATTTTCCTAGTCCTTGGCCAATGTTATTTTTTATTGTACTTTTTAATTTGTTCGTATTTTAAACACAAAAAAAATTATTAAATTATTTATTGTAGTCTAGTACATTCAGTTTGATACTCAGCTATTTTAATAAAATTGCAAAACTTCGAAAATCCATTGGTAAGGACTAGAAAATTATATAGTTTTTAATAACGTACTTTTTGTGTCATTGGTATCAAATGAAATCACTTAGAGAAAACATGGGTAACGTGTAACCCTAAACTCCGCGGAACATTGAGATAAAACTAAATATGTTTTTGAAATTTCAAAATATGTATTTTCTTATACACAATTCTACATATTTCTATCTCATTTCTAGACATAAAGACACTTCATAAAATATGCTTATTTTTGAAGAGCTCCTACACCCCTGAAGTCTGTCTTTTAAACTTTTTAAACGTGAAATAAATCATATATGCATAAAATGAAAATTATTCATATTTTGATACAGTAAACGTAAAACACTTGTTTATTAGGTGGTTAAAAATGTATTTCATTAGCTTTATATGAAATAAAAATTATTTATAAATACTTTTAACATCACAATGGTTTAAAAAATATTTTTATAGAATCAAACAAAAGCAATAAAAGATTTTCATGAAAGAAAGATATGTTTAATTATATAATAATTTAATTATAATTTTATTATATAATAGAAATTAAATCCGTAAAAAGTTCATTAATTAAAAATAAAATTTAAATTATGTTTAATTTCGTACTTTTATATACAAAATTTAAAAAACAATAATATAACAAATTTGAATGATTAAAATATTCAGAACTATAAAATAAAATCTGATTTTCTCCAGTGATAATCAATCATATGCTAATTTTTATTATTATTATTTATTTTTTTTACCAATCTAATTTTGAATTTTTTTTTCTTTACTGCTATTTGCGTATTATATATTAACAAAGAATATGAAATTATTAAAAATAAATTAAAAAAATATATATAAGTGCATGGAATGAAATTTATTCTGGAGGAAATGAAAATTAATTATGATATTTTTTTGAAGAAATGAAAATTTCTCGCAGGAAAGAAATAACTTAATTTAAACGATTTTATATTAATGCATTTGTTGTTTTAGGAGTGTGAAATTAAATTTTTTCTTCCATTAGTTCTTTTTTAAAACGTTTCTTCACTTTTAATTCTTCTCTTATAAATTAAGGAATATGACAAAATTAAGAGAAAATTATTTTTTCAAACGTTGAAAAATACGTTTAAGAAGTATAAAAAATGTAAACAAATATTTTTTTTATTAGAATTAATATCATTAATATATAATTATGGATAACTTTATAATTTCATACAGAATTTCATATTTTAAAGAAATGACAACGAAAATATAGAAAATAAACATTTAAATATGAAACATAGGATTTTCGGTTATGTTGAATCTTATCATAAAACAAAAACTATGTTTCGTTAATTTTTCAATTAAACTTTGCATAAACGTGCTTTGAGATTTCAAAAGAAAATCATATAAATGCATTTCATAAATTTTCTCGATCGGATCGACATTTATTCATCAAAATATTATACTTAAGTATGATTTTTTTATAGCGAAACAAAAATATACAGGCACAAAATCAAATGGTTTTTCTATGATTTCGTAATAATGAAACTGTTGCCTCTTTTTAACGTATATTCTATTCTGAATTCTTATTTTATAATTTTAGGAATAAACTATACATCGAATTCAAAAAAGGTTAATTGATGCAAACTGAAATATTAATTATATTTACTAGTAGCCCCATACAAATTTTAAAGCTTTTCAGAAATAACATCGCAAATATAAACTAGTCGGATGTGTCAATTTCAAAACTTTCTTCTATCTCACACAGGTTTCGGATACACTAAAAAGAATCAGCACCAATTTATATCAAGGTCTAACTGAAACTCAAGTTTTATTAAATTCCTTGCATTATTTCTTGAGACATGACTATCGCTAAAACCGTGTAAATACTGCAAAATGCTGCATAGAAGCGCCAACTGCTGGGTGATTTATACCAAAAACTAAGCAGCGCAAATTTATATCAGAGACTAACTTAATATAAAGTTTTATTAAATTCCAAACATTAGATTTTGAAAAAGAGTTATTGGGGAAATAACGAAAAATGCTGCATAGCAGCGCCACCTGCTGGGCGATTTTTACCAAAAACTTACCAGCACCATTTTATATCAGGGACTAACTGAATTTAAAGTTTTATTAAATTCCGAACATTAGTTATTGAGATAGAGTTATTGCGGAAATCGCGAAAAATGCTGCATAGCAGTGCCACCTGCTGGGCGATTTTTACCAAAAACTAATCAGCACCTGTTTATATCAAGGACTAATTGAATATAAAGTTTTATTAAATTCAGAGCTTTAGTTCTTGAGATAGAGCGCCCACAAAATTTTTTTCACAGACAGACATTTTCTAAAAATAGTCAAATCGTGTTCAGGATCTTCTAAAACGTATAAATCCGTCGAAAACCGGAAGTCGAAAATTTTCGTGAATCCAATACTTTCTTCTTGTAAAGATAGAAGAAAGTAAAACTGTAAATTTTTAATAAAATCAAACAAAATGATATTTTTTCACAATAGATCGTATTATATAAAAAATGTAGTTTACTAAATACATTTTTGAATTTTATTTTTCTTACACACGTTTTTGCACTTTCTGAATAAAAAATTATATTTAAATTTTCTAATATAATTTACTTCAACTGGATGGTTTGAAATTTATTCAATAAATATTGAAAATTAGACATGTTCTTTATATAAAGTTATGTTTCGAGAGACAAGGGACAGTAAATGTTTTTTTTTAATTTTACAATAATGATTTTTCATTTTGTGAATTTGAAATTAAAGGTATATTCCCTTTTAACGTTATTTTTTCCAACATTTGATTCATCTGGATTCATATTTCTTTTAAACTAGTCGTTCCCAATCTGAAGTACAAGTACCTATACAGGTACGTTGCGAACCATTGATTATAGGGAGAGAAAAACAATAAATGACGGCTAACACAAGATAAAAAATGCTAAAATATAAATGCACAAATTCATCTCTATGAAACAAACTACAAAATCTTGCTAAAAATATTAACAGTTGCGTTTGAACATTTATAATGAGTTTTAAATTACTTTAACGTTGTTTTTATTTGTTTAGGTTTCTATTAAAAATATTAATATAAATTGTAGAATGTAAGATAAAACATCAAATTCTATACATGTTGTCAATCAATGGATCTTCAAATACTTATCATGCATGTCAAAATCATTTTAGGAAGTTCTTTATACAGCTGCCAAGCCACATACCACTGTTTTTAACAATAGCCTCTGCCTTATTTAATAGCAAAATTTCTGTCATCAAGTAAGACACAGAATAATATTACAAAGTGGTGGTACAATACTGGGTAGGCTATGTAACTAATACATAAATTCAATTCTTTCCAATGCAAGTGGTTAAGATTGAGTATTTTAAATTATTTTCCTAATCTTAAACTGTTATTTATTTACAAAAGCAATTTTTTTATCGGTATGGGTGAAGACGGGTTTATGAGAAGGGAAGCGACTAAAACATGAAATTCTAAACCAGGGGTACGGGAAAAAAGTTATTCAGAGCCGTGTAGTTCTAAACTACTTCTTATCAATGCTTAAATATCTTAAGGGGAAGTTCCCGTTCGCGTAAAAAAGATTTTTCTTTTTACATTTTTTTAAATCCCTATAGTGTGTAGAAAAAGCTCCTTGAATGGTTAGGATATATTCAAAATATTTAAGAAGTAATAGGCCATTGAAAGCGAGCGCGGACCAGCAGAAAAACAGGTATGCGGGACCTATCTGCGCGCATGTCGAATTCTTTGCTTCGTAAGTATAAATCCAGGATTTGCGGACTAACTGTACTTTTTAAAATATAACGATTAACTAAAAAATGTTATAGGTAAGAGTAGGGTAAAAATCAGTGCCCTGTTTTCTCGCTGAAGGGTTTTGCCCTGTGGACAGTATCCACAGTTTTAACGACATCTCTTAACGTCCGATAGCTGTGTGCCATCCGCTTTTGAAATGAGTTAATATATATGACCGTATAGTGTTTTTAGAAAGAAATTCACGTCAAAAGTTTAACTGTTTTACCATCTTTTCTGCTCATGAAATAAATACAGTATGTACGGTATGTAAACAAATGTTTTTTATAGCTGTCACACGATATTGTAATGCCAAGTACAAGTGTGTACGTCCAGCAGAACGACCATGTTTTTGCATTGAATTCTGCAATGAATTGTTTCTTCACTGAACAGGTGGTGAAGGATGGGTACAATGTTCAGTCTGCAATGAATGGGCACACGAGGATGGCAACGAATACAAGAAGTAAAATTTGAGAAAGCCATTTCACGACAACAGAAAAAAGTCCTTGAAAACCTGAAAAAAAAAACCCGCAGTTATTGACTTTAAGAAAGATATATATGTTTTAAAGTTTGATATAAAATTAATTACGATGTAATTTTGTTAATGGAATTTGCAGAAACATAATTTCTGATTAGTACCTCGGTTCTACCCTACCAGCAAAATTCGGAGCTGTTTCTGATGATCCTAGAAAACGCCTTTAGCCAAGTAGAAAAGAATTTTCCTATGGCAACAGGTGTGGCTTTTCAATAGTCCAGATGTTCTCAAACAATTTTGTGGGTGTTCTGATTTTTTCGCCCATCCAGACTTTTGTCAACAAAGGAAAACTGTTGTTAGTTACCCGGTTTTGCCTACTTTCCCCTATTTTTTTTCTTTCATGAAACCTTAAACGTGTTTCTTCTTGAAACGACAATTTTCAGCACACCGTGTAAAGTAGCGTTTAAATGAGTCAACTAATAACCGTTTTGCTTTTTAGAAATTAACAATTATTTATTTTGTGAAACCATAAACCTTTCATATATGAAAAAAAAACATATATATTTTTAAATTTACGTTGAAAAAAAAGGGTGAAAAAATTACGCTTTTTCAAACGACTATCATTTTAAAAAACTTTATTCAATTTCAGTCAAAATAAGTTGATTGCTTCCCAAATCCGAAACATATTCTGAAAAATTTGATTTTGTTTGTTTCAGACAAATTTAACATGTTTATACACTACACAAAACAGGGTGATGTGCACAGCATACGCATATGCAAATGTTAATATCTCCATCAATTTTAAAAATATTTTTTTATAAGGTAGGTGACACAAAGGTGGCCATAGTTAAGGTTTGAGGATTTTTTATTATTTTCTGTTTCTGTGTGTGTGACTGAATTTTAGTTTGTAAAGTTTTACGCTCATCTCTAACACATATCAAGTATATTTTTCTTTTTAAAATAAAATTTAATTACTTTTATAATACAATTTCAAAATTGAAGCTTGTGAACCACCTTTGGCGGATAGTGTTCTAAAGCTGACCCATGTATTGAAATCACTTTTAAAATGTGAAAATGTACTCGTCAAACTATTTCGACTTCTATTATGCTCTGATGATCATTTATTTCTTTTGATAGCTTTCGAGTTTTTCTACTTAATCTTCTTATCTTATGACACGAAAAGACCTTATACGAAACACTTTTGTGCACGGTAGTTCAAGGAATTTTTACAGGGAGTTACTGAAATCTGAGTTATGGTGTTGCTCATATATTCTTAGGATTATTTTATTCAAAATTTAATTTTTCCCTTCTTAAATATTAAAATATTATGTGCTAAATTATTTTCTAAATTAATTCTTCGTATGCGCATTAAATACTTTATTCGAAAAGCTTTCCTTTCATCATAATGTTAATTTAATAACCGTTAAAGATATCTTACTCTATTATTCAGTTTATATGCTTCCAATCTTCCCTTTGTGGTTTTTACATCTGGAAGCAGATACTTCAACTATCCTTTACCCTTTGTTCAGATTCAGAATATAACAAATGCATATCTATCTAAATTTCCATCTGCTGTTTTTGGACTTAATAATAATTGTATATACAGCTCGCTCCTATCAAAACCGCATTTCCCATGCATTTTTCAGATGGTCACTGCGTTGCCGTCCCATTTTACTTATTTTGATTAGCCTGTCAATTATGGAATCCCGTGGTATGTGTACTGTTCGAAATTAGCATTGCACTCTCCCAAACGGTCGTGAATAACTCCGCGCCATTGGCTTGATTCAGCATTTTTATGTTGACATTGTAAAATGAAAAACTTCAGATCATCTCTAACTTCCAAGCTAGAAGCATCTAAGTATTAAGTTAAGCTACGGAGGCCACCCCTTGTTTTTCATCGTTATGTGTTTTGCAATAAAATAATTTCCATGGATTCCGTTTACTTCCCTTCAATGCATTGTCTTTAACATCTACAGGATGAGAATGCTGTGTTCTTGCTTTAGCCACAACGCAACTTTTTGTACTTCCACCGTTTTCACCGCCCTTCATGTTTCTGTTTATCAGAAATATATTATTTGCTGGATACCACCTTATTTACAACTACTACAACACAAAAAAACTACTCCATAGACCTTGGCTCCGTGAATTTACAAGATGTTAGAACAGGGGTGGCCTACAGAATTTATGTGAATGATTGTATTTTATGTGAAACGCCTACCAGGAAAATAATTTTTAGCCTAACTGACTAAATTTTAATGGACTTTGTCATACTCCAAGGATTTTTGACTAGTTGTAGTTACCAAATGAAACTCTGAACTCTTGTGGAATATATAACTTTTCACGTATAATTCACATATAATCCTGAAGTGTTAGCATCTGACTCCGAACATTCTTTCATATAAACTTTTAAAACCTCCAATGTATCCGAAAATAAGAGGAACGAAAAGAAAAACAAATGTTAGAAAGAAGGAAGAATAAAAACGGAGTATATTGTGCCATCCTAAAAAAAAGAGAGTAACCAACTCAGCGTTAAGATTTACAGATGCTATCGGACAATCCAAATCTTTCTGCAGAAGTTTTGCTGATGCTGCTTAGAACCGAAATCGAAAGAAAACCGCATCATATTTTCTCTCTCCATACCAGCGATGACTAACAGCAACAATAAAAAAACGGGATCCCGTATCTTCTCACCGCCTGCTAATTTTCTGCATTTTAAGCGAAAACTCTAATTCTGCCAGGTTCCTGAACCGATCGGATATATCGCCCAGATTGACTGTCCTTTTTACGTAGTGCATACAACGATCGACCTTTGATGTTTTCCAGTATGCGATATTCCTACCGCATACCCTGTGTCAAAACAACATTGCATAAAGAAAAAAAAAAAGAGCGGAAGAACTTAGGATTTTCTTTTTCTCTTATCCTCCATGCTGTATTGCATAAATTAGTGCTCATAAAGAACAACCGTATGCAACAATTATACATAATAAAAGTGACTGCACTATGACGTCGGGTGCAATATTTTACATTGGTATTCCGAAACTTTTTAGTGAAAAAAGAATAACCGATTTATATGATATCACAGCTGAGACTTCGGTATGCATTTAATATTCGCGATAAGAATTTGCGGATATAATTGACTGGAAGATTTCATGAATTTTTTCTTTTTAGTTTTTGAATTTGTGACGTGCTCTAGCATAAAATATACGCGATATAGTTTTGTTTACACAGGAAAGTTTTTTTCCAAGAAATGAAGTAAGCTTTTTTATCTTTTTAATTGGCTCGTGGTATTATCAATGGTATCTTTTAAAGGTTTATAATTTTATCATATTATTATTTAAAGCAATTTGAAGAGTAGATATAAAGCTTTAAAATTTTATTTGATTATTTGGTATATGTATATGTGTGTGTATGTACATTTCATGCTAAACGGTCAGATTTTATATTTTAGACATACAAATAAAATTTGTCAACAAAACATAAAAAAAGAAGTTATTATCTTTTATTTTAATTGAACGAAGTTTTATGAACAATTTCATTTTTAAAAAAGAAGAGTAATTATGCATATTAAAAATAACATAACATAAAATTTAAGGGTTTATATTTTATTTATAAACTTTGTTAATTTTTGTGCTTATGACCATATATTATAGAATATTAATATAGATTCTTTTAAAGCGAAATTTTTGAATTTTTACAATCTTTCAAGTGTTTGAATATTATATTTCAGATAGATAAATAGTAAAAGGGACATAACAAGTATCAGCTCTTTTACAAATTATATTTATATGTGTATCTATTTCTTTTTGTTTATTCGAATTCTTGTATTTTAAAATATATATGTGCTCTTTAATCTAACAGATAGATTTTTATAAGAGAATTTTTATTGAACTGTCAGATTTTTTTTGTTGTTGTTTATTTTAAAAGGTGTGTTCATACAATATAATAATTCTTACAATAATGATAACAATATTATAAGGCTCTATGCATTTTTAGTTTTGGTACAGATGTAAAAAATAAAAATAAAAATACAAGTAGTTAATATTTTTACAATATTTCTCATTATTCCTTTTATGTGGATACCATCTATTGAGTGTATTGCACGGTTGACAATAGAAATCTCTGATTTATACAGTAATATAAAATATCAACATGTTTAAATTAAATTAAATTCTGTCGTTATATTGAAAATTGGTATCTACTTTAATTTATACTTTCCTTCCGGAATACTGCACACTTGGGTTGTAGCACAGTTTTTTTTTCAAAATGTCTTGCTTTATTTCTCTACAGGTTAAATTTTTTTTAAATAAAATTGGTATATGGATTCGTGTTTATATTGGGAGATTCTTCTCAAAATTTATTTTGTGCACAGGTATCACTACTTTCTAACCCGGATAGTAAGGTAGTAAGATATGTCGATGCATTGTGTTTCATAGTATATTTTTAGTGCTGGCTTACTATTTTACATATGTTGAGATTCTGCATCCCATATGCATGCATGCGCAATTTTCTTTTTTTTTTATTATAACTGATAATGTTAAAAAATTAATTTTCGACGTTTTAGGATTTCATTCTCATGCTGTGTATGTAGATAAAATGATGATGTATATGCTATAATTAAACTTTTTTTCACAACAAAATAATGCAGCTGTTGAATTAATGAAGATGTATATATATATATATATATATATATATATAATTTTCTAGCCTTGAGATTGCCTAAACTGTTAAGATTTCTTGTCTTACATATTTTAAAAGGGAATAAAATATTTTAATGGACATTTTAAATCCAATATAATGAACAACTGCTTTTTAAAATGCATATATTTACGCATGTATTTTTTTTTATGTGTATGTGCTCTTAAGACTCCTTGCTAGTGAAGTGTTTGTGGCTGCCTTCCATCCAATTAATAATATAAAAAAATCATCGATTCTAATTTGCAAATCTATTACACATGTAAATTATACATTTGGTACTATTTTACAGGTATCAAAATTTCATCAGTCAATTTTTACCTTTTTAGATAGAATTAATATTTTTGCTACGTAACCCTCGTTTATCTTGTACTGTCTCCCTACTTTAAATTTTGATGTAGAAGTCATCTTATTTTTAACGAACATTTTTCAGATAGTCCATTTTCAACTTTTCACACAGTGCGGGTATCAATTTACTCAATGTATTTCACCTGCAGATTTTTTTTTATATTTAATCTGTTGGAAAATTTTCAATTTAATCTCCATTGCCATTTTTTTTTAACTTGAATGTTTGTAAATTCTTTTGATGGGCTCTCTGCATGCGATTGCTCATTGATTGTTTCTTTTCCACATCGGATTTGAGCGAGATGGCCACTGGCTTTTATCATATGTGGAATATGTACTTACCCTCTCCATTTTTTTTTCTCACTGTCACATGTATTGATATTTACATTCTGGTTCAAAAATTTTACGTCTACTTTTTGGCAATGCAGTTAAACTTCACAGAAGCATAACACTTGCTTTCTGATTTTTACATTCACATGTTTTGCAGCTCTATATTTTATTATTGTAAGGTACATAATTATGAGGTATTTCTTTTTCTTCTCAATTTTTGTGGATGCACTTTCAACTTTTGTACGTATCACTCACACACCATATTCAGAATTGTAGTCTACGAATTTCACCGATATTTTTCTTGTACACACCTTGTTTAAATTTTATAGCTGACATTTTTGTGGATTTGCTCATTTGAAACTTTTCACATTTTACATTTATACTTTGTCTTTTCAAAAAAAAAAAAAAAAAAAAAAAAAAAAAATCAACCAAATCATTCAACACGTAGATTTTGTGGGTATTCGCTGCTATTCGAATTACACAGTTGTACAATGGTTCTTTACATTTTTCTCCTTCGAATATTAGTGGATATTTTCAGGATCCTTCTTTTTGTACAACTCTGCACGCAGACTTATATATACAAAGATGTACAATGCTATTTTCCTTACAAAGATATTACAATGTTTTCATTTATGAGTTCTGCATGTGGGTTTGTCATCTTCGCACACATTGTTTTTTCTGTTATTAAATTTGTATACTCACATTAAGATAGGTTTGCTTCTTTTTCATATTATTTTAGGTCGCGTGAAGAAATATTCCACGGTACTTTTTTTAATTTACACATTGTTCATAGGGTCTGGTCTCCTTCGTAGACAGAAAATGTTTGATCATAGGTCTGTCTCCTTCGTAGACAGAATTTTTCTTTCATAGGTCTGTCTCCTTCGTAGCCAGAATGTTTGTTCATTGTCTGTACACACATACCGTTGGATTACTTTTTCAATTTTTTAAAATTTTTCTACAATTTTAATTTTTCTGCTGGATTTATTTCAAAATCCCTTGTTATCATTATCTTCTTAATCTTTATAGGTTTAGTAATTTTTTTTACAGATATGTGTCAGGATTTTAAATGTTACACACTTTATATTTTTGGACGTTTAAAAAAAAAAAAAAGAAAGTCTACAATATTCTAATTTTGTCTTTTTTTTCTAAACTTTGCCCAATGTTCTAAATTTTGGACTCTATAATTGTAGGAGACATGTGCTATAAGGTATTTATTTTATTATAATGTTTACATTCGAATTTCTTTTCTCTTTTTCATCGTTGACATTTTTTTAGATTTACAAATCACACTTTTGAGTAGTATATGTATATGATACATTTCTAGGCGATAAATCTCTTCACTGGTACGTAATTTAAAAAAAATTCACGAGATTTATCCTGCACTATCAAGACTGCTGAGTTGAATGTATATGTGCTGGTACAGGTATGCTTTGTTTGATATTTTGATCATTAGTTTGGTTCATTTTAAAATATGTACATGTTTTATTTTCTGCTGCCTTTTAATTTTCATCTCCACATTTTTTTTCTCAAGAACATTTACTTTCATCATGCTCTGCAACATGCACAAGAAAACATATGTTTTTACATGTCAGACATTTTTCAAATTGTTGATAAATTTAATGTACACGTTGGTAATGTCATCCGGTTACATTTGGCTTACAAGAGGTACTCTCTCTTACACACACACATACGATTTCTTGTTGCATGCCTTTCATATGACAGGTTGTTGGGGTCCCTGCATTTGGTCAACGGTAGGTATTGCTATTTTAACGTTTATTTTAACACACGTACTTCCTGTTTGTCATTGTGCCTTATGCACTTTATCCTTCATTTAAAAAAAATAATAATTAAATTTTCCATCAAGGTTCACACACCTTTGTTTACAATTTTATCTTTGGGTATTTTCAGTTCTCATATGGTTCAATAGTTTCATGATATTTATATTGAAAAATTTAACTTAATTAACATTTTATACATTTTTCCTTGTACATACCAGCCATATTGTGCACTCAGTCATGTTTGATAAGATATTTTTTTTATTCAGTGTTGTCTGTTACACAAAAAACCACATTTAAGCCAATTGCTTGCATTTATACTCTTTACATGTCATTTTTACATCCCTAGTTAAACTTTTATAAGGTATACTTCAGTTAGGTATTATTTTTGCTTAATCTACACTCATATATATTTTTAGCTTTTTAAATTGGATGGCATGGTGCTGCATTCACACGTACATTGTTTACATTGTTATTTAATTTTCTAGGTGTCTTAATTTAAATTTAAATAGTCTATATTATATACGTGTATATATATATATATATATATATATATATATATATTAATACATTGATATAGATATACAGGACATTGCACATTCTAGTACAGATTCAACTGCGCATTATATATTTTGTGTAATTTACGATATTTATATATTTTTCTATGTTTTCTTTATTTTAGTAATCATTTATATTAATGTTTATATTTTATAAACATATTTAACTGCATGCAGTTCGCATATAAAAAAAAGTAAAGAAATTTTTGACCTGCTGTAGTACTACTAATATTTACTATATTTAATATCAAATAAGATTGATTTTTTCTTGTGCACATTGATTTATGCAGGTCTCCGTCCATAGATGACGAGATTTAAAATATTTTTTTCTGAAAGAAATATTTGAACAAATTTACTGCAGTTATCATGAATATCATGATTAGATTGTCACACGTATGACATTTTTCTTGGGTACCCATATTTTCTTATTTACATGTTATATAGTGTGTTTGTATTGAAAGCTTATATGTGTATGTATTTTCTGGTGGTCTCCAACTTAATACGCAATAGTTATTGTTTGTGTTTTTGATTGTATTTTTGTGTATATTTTTGTCTTGCGTGTAAGGATCAAGCCATGGTAAGTTTTCACATTTCATTTTTGTCGAAGGGGAGAAATATATGGTGTTGCTCATATATTCTTAGGATTATTTTATTCAAAATTTAATTTTTCCCTTCTTAAATATTAAAATATTATGTGCTAAATTATTTTCTAAATTAATTCTTCGTATGCGCATTAAATACTTTATTCGAAAAGCTTTCCTTTCATCATAATGTTAATTTAATAACCGTTAAAGATATCTTACTCTATTATTCAGTGTATATGCTTCCAATCTCCTCTTTGTGGTTTTTACATCTGGAAGCAGAAACTTCAACTATCCTTTACCCTTTGTTCAGATTCTGAATATAACAAATGCATATCTATCTAAATTTCCATCTGCTGTTTTCGGACTTAATAATAATTGTATATACAGTTCGCTCCTATCAAAACCGCATTTCCCATGCATTTTTCAGATGGTCACTGCGTTGCCGTCCCATTTTACTTATTTTGACTAGCCTGTCAATTATGGAATCCCGTGGTATGTCTACTGTTCGAAATTAGCATTGCACTCTCCCAAACGGTCGTGAATAACTCCGCGCCATTGGCTTGATTCAGCATTTTTATGTTGGCATTGTAAAATGAAAAACTTCAGATCATCTCTGACTTCCAAGCTAGAAGCATCTAAGTATTAAGTTAAGCTACAGAGGCCACCCCTTGTTTTTCATCGTTATGTGTTTTGCAATAAAATAATTTCCATGGATTCCGTTTACTTCCCTTCAATGCATTGTCTTTAACATCTACAGGATGAGAATGCTGTGTTCTTGCTTTAGCCACAACGCAACTTTTTGTACTTCCACCGTTTTCACCGCCCTTCATGTTTCTGTTTATCAGAAATATATTATTTGCTGGATACCATCTTATTTACAACTACTCCACATGAGTGATCTCTGGTGTTAACATTAAATGGTAATACTTTTTTGAGGTATTTATGTAGAAATTTTGAAAATCACCCTTACTACACTAATTCCCACGCTTGTTTTCTGAGGTGGCAACCTTGTGAACATGCGTATGGTCGCCATTTGCACGACGGAAAAGTATTTATACGATGAATTTCTTAGAATTGAAGTAAATGTGGTTAAATAGAAAGAAATAAGATTTCAGAAAACCTATCATTACTCACAGTTCTAAGGATTTAAACACGTGTAAATTAAATTATCGTCTTACCAAGAAATTAGAAAGACTCCTCCGTAGAAGTGAAATCAACGTATAAAATGTCGGAGAATCAATGTGATCTCTTTAAATTAAGCGACGTGCACTGCAGATACACGATTGACAATGCAGTAGCACCAGTCTGTGATTAAAAATTAAATTAATTCTACTTCTGAGGGGTGGTCTGCCTTAGAAACACTGCTCACTTTTTTTTCACCCACCTTAGTAAAATCTATAAATAGTATGTGGGTAATTTCAGTTTATACATTATTTTATTATTTTTATGAAAAACAAAATCCCAAAGTCTACTGACATTTTCGGCCAATGAACGGGAACTTCTCCTTAATCCATTAAATATATATATACAGGATGAGAATTATTGAACTATATGAAATAAAACGAAATTATTGAAAAACTACTGAGCGCACAAGCTTTATTCAACGCGTAAACGTCACTACAGATATTCGGATTTAGGTTATGACATGTTTGATATGGCTGCCGTCATTGGCTATGAAGTGGCGCAGACGAACAGCAAAATTCTTCATGACCCGCTGAAGTATCGGAACATCGATGCTGTCGATGACCTCCTGAATGGCAGTTTTCAGATCAGCAATGGTTTTGGAGCTATTTCTGTACACTTTGACTTTAATGTAACCTCACAAAAATGAGTCAGATGTGTTCAAACCCTTAGAATATGGAGGCCAAGTGAGTCTCATTCCAGTGGCCTCTGGGTTCCCCAGAGCCATAATGCGGTCCCCAAAGTGCTCCTCCAGAACATCGAACACTTTCTTGGTCCGATGGGGTTGAGCTCCGTCTTGCATAAACTACATTTCGTCGAAATAAGGGTCACTTTGGATAATGGGGATGAAACCATTTTCTAAAACCTTCATGTATCGCTCAGTAGTCACCGTGCCGTCAACGAATATTGGACCGATTATTCCGTGACTGGACATTACACACCACACAGTCACCCGTTGAGGGTGGAGAGACTCCTCGATCGCGAATTGCGGATTCTCAGTCCCTCAAATGCGCCAATGTTACTTATTGGTGAACCCATTTAAATAAAAGTGGGCTTCGTCGCTGAACCAAACCATATTCGCATCAAATTTCTGTTCGTGAATTCTCTCGACAATAGTGTTGGTGAAACACAACCGCTGTTCCATAGCCATGGGGCTTAATGGCTGATGGCTTTGAATTTTGTATGGTAAGAGATGCAGGTCTGCAACAACAATTTTTCACAGAGTCTCCCGGTCGATTCGCACCTGTTGTGCAGCTGGTTTGATCGATTTTCTTGGGCTGGTTTGAAACACAGCACGTGTCTTCCGGATGTTTTCAGGCGTTCTCACACTTGTTTGTCGACCGACATTGCCAACAGTGTCATCACAAACACTACAAGTTCTTTCAAAATTGCGAATCAAATTCTTGATTGCTAACACACTTGAACCGGTTGTCTTCAGTTTGTACTGGGTCGCAAACTTCCTTTGAGCCGCAATCGGACTGTTATTGCTCGCATAGTAGGCCTTCACAAGCGATATACGCTCCGGCACGCTGCACCGTGACATTTTCACTTGCAAATGGCCTACAACAACAAGTTGCGTGCGCATGCGCATACTAATTTCCATCATGCCATGCGGCCAACCACGAAGTTTGAACTTCATCACGCAAACCGTTCAGAAGTTATGACGGTTTAATTTCATATAGTTCAATAATTGTCATCCTGTATATTTTCTTCTTATTTATCCCTAGAATTTCTGGAAGAAAGTGATGTAAAATACTTCGGTTAGAGGTCTCATAGTCTATTTTCATTTTAATATCTTATATGCGTGACATATCAGTGGTGCTTAGAACAAGTGTCTCCCAAAATTTCCGATCAACGGCACACCCTGATTTTATTAAGAGTTCTGCGGCATATTACTATGTTTTAAGTTGAAATTATCGTAATATGTAAATGTGCGATGTGCTTGTTATAAAAGAAATTTTATAAAAAACTGTTAATTAATAAAATAATTTATTATTTCACAAAAGTGACATAAACTATTCTAATTTCAAACATTATATTTATAATTTTTGATGCATTTTGATTATTTTGAAACATTTTGCATATTTGATTCGGATTTGATATAACTTAAAATTATAAATTAAAAAGTCACATTTAAATATAAGTGTTAAGATTCTATTAAATATTTGAATCACTATTTAAATATGATTAATTTTTGACCTGGGCAGTCAAAGAGATCTTTATGATATTTTAAAGGCTTAGTATTTCGTAAAATGGAAAAATCTGAACTTGTGTAAAAAATATAGGACACAGCTTCTTGTGCATTCAACAACTCAGATCATAAATAAAAATGTCTTCATTAATATTTTTTATTTACTTTAAAGGACTGAAATATATTTATTCATGTTTCCCAAGTACCAAAAAATGTTTGGACCAATGGTCGATACTTGTTGGCAACAGGGCAATATACGCCTGACTTCAAACTCCACGATCGTGTGACTTATAGAAGGAACTACCAGATGTAATTTTATAAATAAATGTACTTGTGACACATAATATTTGTTTATTTGCGCTTTCGATTTTACTTTTGTCGCCAAGCAATGGGATTTAACACCCATAATGCATAATCAGCATGAGAGATGTTCGCTTGTTCGCATCAATGTTGTGTCAAATGTATGAGAGCTATTATGGAGGCTAATTTTAATATTTAAGTGCAAATTATATAAACATGGGTTATACAAATATTTTAAAAAAAGTAGATTGAATATTTAAATTTCGGTGTAAATGCTTTCCACAAACACACACACTTGAAATACAGGTTACAAAATAAGAAATTAAATTTGCGTCAACCGATGCTCAATAAAATATACCAACTGACTGAAAATCCAACTATGAAATTTTCTGCTTTGATATCGCAATGAAAAGAAATTATTTTTAAGTCTATAAAGGAATTATTCAAAACTTTTAGAAAAGCCATGCGTGGCACAATTTTTTGGCATATTGTAAAATAATTTAATTTCAGTCAGGTAAAGAATAATCTGCCATCCTTTACTGCGAAAATATGCCGGTTTGTTTTCCCCAATCAAATTTTTATATCATCGAACTCAGATCAGCGGATATTGTCCATTGTTGCCCCACAGTAAGAAATGTCCACCTTTCCATTCATCAATGAACCAGTTACCAACAAAGGTCGAATAGGACTGGACACTCAGGTATTTGAACAATTGAATGTGTCCCGGCGGAATTATTTTTGGTTAGACGAACAACACTGTAAATTAGAGTGGCCTCTGTCAGTTTATTTTTCGCATATAAACCACACAATTTCACAAATGTTTTCACAAACCGCTTACCATGGTCCAAAATCCTGTGCTACTTGGCCTCGTAAGCAGGGATTGGAGAGATTGAAATTCCGAAAAATAAAAGATAGAAAGATAATGACATTCCAATTAAATATTTTCAATTTTCAAATTTAGTTTAATGTTTCATGTGATTTGTCACGTCACATTTGAAGCCCTTTCACGATACTCTCTCAATTTTGTGATGCGACCCACTGGTTGAATAATATTTAGAAAATATATTATTCGAACTGTGATAGAGCATATTTAAAAATCTTGTGCATTACATTTACTGAAAATACATTGAATTGGGCATTAATAAATCTCAAAATATGCATAATTATGTTTTACATCACAAGTTCTTCAATAAGTATTGTTTCTGAAAGAAATAAATGATATGAATAATTGATTTTCTTTAGTAATGAATATTATGAGAAATGTTACGTTAAAATTTTAATTATTCTTTCAACTGTGCGCTTTCTCTATTAAAATTAAAAACGAAATTTTGTCATATAAATGAAATAAATTTCATGATTCTTAATTCATCCGTCATAATTCATTTTCCTGATAGATTAAATTATATTCAGAATGAAATGAAACGAAAATTAATGACGATGTTTTTAAGAAGAAATATAAATGTATCAAAAGGGGAAATTAACTGATATTTTCTTTGATTTTATGGTGCTGAATTTACTAGTTTAGGGGTTTGAAATTAAACTGATTTTTTCCTATTTTTATGTTATTTCTTCCACTCTCTGATTTATCTTTAATAACTGAAATTTGTTTTCTCTCTCTTGATAATATATTTTTTAATCAGATTTGTAATACATCTTGTTTCAATACATTTAAATTAATTTTAAAAAATAATTTAAAATAAATGTAAAATTGAGAATAAAAACTATAGATAAAACTATGAATAATCCAAATTTAATAAATTTCGAATAAAATTTCATTACGTACTCTACAAAATAATTTAAAAATATATAAATTGCTATTTTTTTTAAAGTTTGTTAAATGAAATTTAGCTCGTAATAATTTTACGTTACACTTAACCAAAATTAAAAAATTAAATATAAATAGCTTAGTAAGAAATATCTAATACAACTATGTATGCTTGAAACATAAATTATTCCATTTATCACAGTAAATTTAAAATTGTCTTACTGCAGTTATTTAGAAATATTTCTAAAAAATTAAAAATATATTTTATAGATTCAAAAATTATAAATTGTTTTAGCGATCAATGACACTCGATGTATTTTAACAATGCTTAATATCACAGTGAAAAAAAAATTAATTAGGGGAAAATTGATGAAGGGAAAATAATAAATAAAATTAAGGGTAAAAAATGCTAAATATGTTACTAAATAAATATAATGAATAAAATTAAACACTAAAAATTGAATTTTAAATAAGTTAGTTAAAAAAATGGTTTTTCATATTTATATTCATAACGTTAAAGAAAAAAATAATTTCTTTTAGTATAACTGCAAAAGTTAAACTAGAGGTTATAGGAAAACGAAACAAAATTAATTCTTTTTTAGTACTAAATATTCGATGAGAAAAATACTAAACATTTTTTTTTAAATTATTCTCTTCTTTAATACTTTTTGCACTTTTTCTACAAAAAGAAAAATGTAAATGTTTAAATACATTTCATATAATTTCGTTAATTGGAATGATTGAAATTTCTTCAGAATAAAATATAAAAATTAATTACGATTTATTAATAAAGAAATGAAAATGTATCGAGAGAGTAAGTTAAATGAAATGAAACGTTTCCTTTGATTTCGCTGTTTTAGTAGTTTGAAGTTAAATTGTTCTTTGTAACTTTTTATGTTAGATGTTCATTATTTGATTCGTCTGAAATAATTAAAATTAGTTGTATTCTCTTATAAAAGTAAAATTTTATCATATTTCTAATACAACATGTTTCAAAATATTTAAATCAATTTAATTCGCAGTTTAAAATAATTCTAAAACAAAGGAGAAAAAAGAAAACGAACTAAATACAAATGAGTCACAAGTTTAAATTAATATTCATCGCATAATGTAAAAGATTATTAGAAAATTCATGAGTCACTATTTTTTTTCCTTCGCTGTTATAAAATTTAAATGAATCAAATCTAGTCATTTTTATATTACATTTTGATGCATTAAAATTATATTCATGTAAAACTTGTTTCAAAAATTAGTTTAAATAATTTTAAGCTAAAGCAGGTTTGGAAGTAAAAAATGTATACTTATACAAGTAAATTCGCTGATAAATAGTTTAAATGCCTTTTTAGTTATAATTATTTAAAGTAATATAATTATTTTCATGACTAATTTCTACGAAAATGCTCTTTACGTTTTCATACATGACAGTTTTAAATTATTTAGTTTTAAATTAGTTTTAAAAACAGTTTTGAGATTTTTTGATTAAAAATTTTATTTATGTTTCTTAATAAATCCTTATACGTTTTTTTTTTCTTTGTTTTATTTTAATTTAGAAACGATATATACAGAAATATTTGGAAATTAATATGATATTTGGTTCTGAACAATGTAGGCAGATAAAACAACGTTTTAAGAATCAGAATTTTTTAACTTATTCCAGACTAACTTCGGTGACATGTAATCTACCGTCATCAGTACGAAAAATGATGGAAGTTTGACCATATATATGAAGTAGAAACGGATTTGAGGAATATAATTACAAGAAATTACAGGCAACATCGAATGGGAAATTGCACAGGGAAACGAACTGGTAAAGTGGAAAAATGTAACTGGAAATCGGGAAAAAGGGGTTTTATGTAATATTTTTAAACATCTGATACGGGTAATAGCAAAGACACAATTAGCAATAGTTTTAGGACTTTTATATATATGAAATGCTTTCAGGAAATTAATTTCAAGTATAGAAGTGCGTTCAGATATAACGCTAGCCGAGTTAAAGTCAAAGCTGTGGTTTATTTCCCAGCAGTGTTTTACAGTGGCCGGTTTGTTAGTTTCTTGTTTACGAATGCATTGCATGTGTTATTTAATTCAACATTTTAACCACATTTGGTTTGTCCAATGTAGGAAAGACTGCAGTGGCAAATAATATTATAGGTACCCCAGGAATGTGAATACTTATGAATATGAATACGGTTATTCAGTTTTGAGATTGTATGTTGATTTTTAAGGATGGAAATTATTTTGAAACCATATTGTTTAAGAATTTTAGCAACTAGAAAAATGATTTAGGAAAGTAAGGTAAAATAATGGTAATATGGAAAAAAGAAGAAAATTGAGATGAACGTGGAGAACGCAGAAGCTGTTGATACTGCTCTATTTACTTTGGCATCGCCGTTGTTCATATTTACCTCAATCTTTCTCTTCTTCAATATCAGCATTGTTTTATCTTACTTTCCTAAATACAGCCTTTCCATTTCTAAAATTCTTAAATAATATGATTTCAGAATATTTTTTCCCTGTAAGTAAACTTACTCTACTCAAACGGAACTTTTCAAGAAATATACAAGCTTTTTCCTAGATAGTGGAGCACTCAACAATGTTTGACTATTTACTGCAGCCTTTTTGTGAGGTTATGGATGATGAAGCTCAAACTCAGACAGTGTTTCAGACTTCATAGAATCGTATACACATATTCATATGGAATTACTATCAAGATCATGCGATTTCAGTTCCATGTATGGAACAGGCTTAAGAAGTATTTCCATTCGCTCCTTAAACCTTCCCGGAAACTAAAGACCATGTTTTAAATTGTGACAAATATAACATGATACAGAAAGCACAAACTGCATTAAAATAATTTCAGCATACAGCTTTTATGTCATTTTCAAGTTAAGTAGCTTCTCATATATGAATGCCATTTCGTTAAGGCACATTTCTCTTCCCCTTTTTACGTCAATCATTTTTTTATGTATATGGGATGCGTTTAGAAATGCCTAGCACTACGACGATTGCGTCATGGAATGGTAGCGGTTTATATATATCGGCTCATTTCTTACACTTTACTACTTTCCCTTGACTATGAGCATATTTGCTCGCTTCTTCTCTTTTTAACATTTTTATTCAAAATTTTTATTTTCTTTAAAATTACACTGATGATAGAGTTTTCAATGCTTTCTACTAAAAACAGTTTGACGCAGTTTGTGCTGTTTTTATCGAATTGGCACAAAGATCCTTTTACCGTTTAAAAGACTTCATTTTTGTGTTTATAGATTTAGAGGCAATAAACTGACATAAATTACTTAATTTTTGTCAGTTGAGGTTAGTGGCATTTCTTTCGAGCATAGTTCATATGTTCCATATTGACAGACACCTACAGTCGAATATTTTTTTCACTTCCCAATATTGTACCTCTTTTTTAACAATTAACAGCATTTTTTTAACAGCTGCTCATTGGTATTTTTTCATCAACTAGTGATAAATTACGTTATTAAATCCCCATAATACGGACATATTTACTATTTTTTTAATGAATATTTCTTGCCTTGTTGCGTAACATTTGAACCAGAGTGCATGTATCTATTTTTCCAAGATAGATTCATTTATAGAGATTGATAGATTGTATGAGATAGAGACTGATTCCAACATTGATACGTTTATAATAATTTCAGTAGCGAAATAACTTATTATTAGTAAGGTATTTTTATAGAACTCAGTATTTAGATTGTATTCTTATAGTTACTTAAGACTGATTCGAAAGGTCTAAAGCTCTGTCTTATTAGATACAAAGTTTGGATAAATGATAATTTAGCGCAAATATACAAAACGTAAAGAAACTATTTGACAAAGACATTGTCGGTTGGAAAAATAGATTTAAAAGATTTCCAGAAGAATAACTGGTTAATTCTAATTGAAATTTTCGTTTTTAACTAAAAACTGAAGTTAAAATACGTTGATAATTTGCCAGAACACTCACTTTTTTCAAATTGGGTAATACAATATCAATGAAGTCACAGAAAAAGAATATGGGAATTTTTAAATTTTTTTCTTCTTTATGCTCTTGGCCAAGAAACAGTAACATAAGCTCTATAATGTAAGGTACTTAAACATAAATTATTTCTTATCTATACACACACACATACATATATATGTAGGGGAAGGTGGCCTAAAATGTTCCTAGCGGGCAAAACGATCCACATATGTTTTCTTCCAGACAGATCGCACTACCCACAGGGTAACACATAAACTGGTTATAATAAGTGAAGAAGAAACAATGGCGGTATTCAAGCGACCGCAGTATTACGCGTCTGAATAGAATTCTTTGAAAAATTGGGTTTTATAACATCTGTTATAAGGTAAGCACTAACTTTATATTATTTAGATATTTATACTGTACTTATTTAGATATACAGTCTTTCATGTACAGAAATATAACTTTGTTTACTTAATGGAGTATAACAATATAATAAATTATAACACCTTGTAATAATATATTTCTTTTGAATGCTAAAAGGTGTAAATTAACAAGAGAAAATAATTGTTATTAGGTTGTTTGACATGTTTCAGCTCACTTGTTCATCACTATTGTATTTATTTTTTGAAAATGGCTCGGAGTGAGCCGAAACATGCCAAACAACATAATAAAAGTTATTTTATGTTGTAAATTTACACCTTTTAGCATTTAAAATAAATATATTAATGAAGTATGTTTCTAGATGTGAATTACACTTATGCACTGTCATAATTACTTTTATATCCTTTATTTTGCCGATAAAAAACAATTTACAACTATTTTTAAATGAAGGATCATTTTGCAATTTTGGTGAGGCTAAAATGATCCTTTGGACACATTTTAAAAAATCTATTTTTTTCATTACTCAATTTGGGTTTAAATTGTTGTTAAAATATGTTTATAATGCAAAATATAGTGTAAAATATTCCATCAAAGGGCAAAAGATTTATTTAAACAGTTATGCTATTTTACACAAGTTTTTCCCTTAAGGGGATCATTTTAGGGAACCTGCCCCTGCTTTTGACCCAAATGTTAATCTTTAATATTAATGCATAGTTAAAGTATTTACTTTAACTATTACTTATTAAAATTTTAAAATAATCTAGAAAATGTTCATAAGAGAATTGATTTGATAAATAAAATCAAGCTACAGAATTAATATGATTCATTTACCCGTTGATTATGTTAAGTACAATAAACACCAAATTAAATTTTAATTAATAGGAATAGTTTCGCCGTTGATTATGTTAAGGGAGATAATACTAAATTGAATTTACTTATTGGGACAAACTAATAATAAATCTAAACACGAAGTTTGACAAGGAAAATCTCTCAGAAAAGGATTAAGTACAGCATGTAAATATGAAGTTAAGGAAATTCATTATTTACGTCACTAGTTATTGATACTTTTAATCTGTTAAGATTAAACAGTCTTAGGGGAAAGCTGTTAAATTAATTTCTTCCGATTTTATTGAAATACTTATCTTTAAGCAAGTTTTACATCCAATATTTAATAAATGTGAGTCATTTTAATTTGATTGCGAAGATAACCATGTAAAATGTATTAATTTGTATTTAAATGTGTTATTTTATAAATTTGTGAGTATATATATTTTTTTCATATCTTCATAAACAGGACTATGAAATCAAATTTCCATGTACATTTCCAACTTTTTTTAAAGCAAATTATAATAACTGTGACTGTCATATTTTAAGTTAATTTCTGTACTTTCAGATCTTTATAAATAGTATAATGAAATAACATTTCCATTTGCACATCTGGTAATTTTGTTCTTTTAAATTATAATTAATAAAACGGCCATTCTTTATGCATATTATAATGAAATTACATTTTCATTTGCACATTTGGCTGTTAAATCCTACCTATCTTCAACAACATCTATTTAAGGAATTGTAAAGTAACAATAAAAAATTTAAGAGTATCATACGAATCAGCCATTTGAAGAAAAGATAATTCAACAAATGGCTCAAAATACTGCAAAAACGACTATGAACTACTCACAAAATATGTGGTGAGAATTTCGCTTAAATTCCAAAAACCATGTAAAGATTTGTATTGAAAAAAAGCATTGAAACATCAATTCGATAATAAAAATTAAAATCATGAATTGAAAAATATATTGGTTGACCACAACGGATTTTACTGACAGACGGCAGCAGTCGCTATGACATAAAATTTCAATTCTGCACTGGAAATCGAACATCCCCATTCGTAAAGACCTTCACAGAAAAATGGGTACTTAGGTATTATCAGTGACCTGGGTATACATTTGCGCCAACAATGACGTCATTAATACATGATGTAACACCTTTTTTTTTTTTTTTTTTTTTTTTTTTGACAACCATATAGTTTGTTGATAATACTTTATAGTTTATAGTATATAGTTTTGTTATTTATTTATTATAGTTTATTTGTTATAGTTTCTTTATTTTATTTTATTTTAATTTTATACCAGAAGGCTACGCTGGTCGGTTTCAAATTGATCTTGTATAAAACACAATATATCAGTGATTTTGACATTTTAAAGCAATATGGACCCTTAAAAGGAATGTCTGTCAGAATTGCTGAAACGATTCAAACGCTATTGCTCTATTATATTTTCTAATGTGTTAGACAAAATTTGGACTAATAAGGCACAACTCATTTACAGAAGGATTTGGATCATTTACAGAAGGATGTGGACGGAAATCAGCCGTTATGACAGCCGCAATTAAAATGTTCTCTAGTCGATACACTACTAAAATATAGAGCATTACAATGATTACAGAGACTGACAATTGAATCTAAATAATATTCGGTTCATTTATTCTCGTCGATTAGTTTTTGAACTCCAGACCTGTCAGTTTAGCACTAAGTGTTGTTCTGATAGTTGAAATGCAAACTCAATCTATTTTCCGTTATATCTCGTAATGCACGTGCTCTTCTGGCATGTCTACTACAGTTTTCTATCTTAGGATTTCAACAGAGTCAAAAACGTAATAAATTATTTTTCAATAAATAACGGTGTTAATTTCCATATTTAAAAGAAAGTTGAAACATAAAAAAGTGCATCTTAAAATTGAATTACTTAACAGTCCTAGTACCAGATTTTAAATGTTGACGAGCGTTCTTAGTTTTGTTCTTTTTCATTCAGAAATTTAATTCTGTTACATGTAGATTCCTTCTACGAAATAACTAAAAATAATTAAAAAACAAAAAAATAATGGAGTCAAACAAAATCCCAATGGTACTAAGAGGGTTAAATAAAATAATACTTTTTACTGCTTTTTCATTTTATAGACAAGTGCAATCATGTGACCGTTAAATTGGAAAGAGGCTGAACGACTGATTCTGATACAAAAATAAACCTCTAGTTTGCATCCAATAAAATCTGCCACGCTACGCTTCAAACATGAACCGTGATTGCAAAAATATGGTTACAAAACGGAGTTAATTAAATGTCAAACTACTTTCCACTAAATGGTGTCAAATTACTGTGGACTGAATTATAGATCTTTCTTTCTCAAAACCACGTACCTTACATAGAAGTGGCATAAATAAATAGTTAGATATGGAAAGATTTTAGTAATAATCATGTTGCTGAATACGTGAACAGAAGATTTCATTTGCGTTTTTCTTATGACCATAATAATATCCAGAAATAAATAGGCTTCTAATTTCCTTTATATTCACAATTAAATTCGTCTTCAGTCCACTTTTTAAGTAACCACAATAATGGAAAAAATCTTTAATTTGCCATTTAGTTTAGTTGCTAGGGCTGAGACGACAGCCGAAATTGCTTTATAATGATCGAGGAAAGCCTATTAGATGTCCCTTCACTATCATCACTGACCGTAACGGTAGTAGCAGACCCCATCACGGAAAATCCCACCGGAAAAATATAAAGAGCTAACTTCAATATGTTTAAGACATCTACAGGGTAACGGAAAGGCAGGGAATTTAATACAACCGACGACAGCGGCGGCATCGAGATCATTATAGAAGACTGCCGGAAAAGGGGCCGGGCAGATGCGGGAGGGCGGAGCAGACCGCAAGAACAGGCGGCGGGCGCCCATCGGAGGTCCTTATTTATCTCAACTCTATCCGGACATGGTAACAGACGCCACGGACAGTAAATATTTTGAGGTTCATGAGTTTGGGCTATGCGTTGATGATCCCCCCCCAGTCAAGACTTTCTATCATGTATATCGATATCTGCTTGTGGTGATACATTTTGTCACACGATTTCGTATAACGATGAAAAGAAGTCCCTCTACGTTATATCGACAATTTTAATTTCTTCCGTTGCTATAGTAACATATGTATTTTAAGAAATTATCACTTTTAATGTTAGAAATTTTCAGGTTTTGGCACCAGAGACATTGCCAAATTAGAAAATGAGAACTATTGGACTTGGCAGAATGTCATCGATACCATTCGATTCAGTATACAAAAATACGTTAAAATATGTTTTCCTTTAACACATCCGATTGCGATTATAATATTCGATTGTTAAGGAAATTTTATATTTTTCTTCTCTTTATATTTTTCTCCCACTTAGGGGTGGAATTTTAGAAAATTACTTTTTTGAGCTTGCCTACGTCCTAAGACGTATTTTTCCCAAATTTTCGATTTTCTGTAGGTTCAGTAGTTAGGGATGGGCGTTGATGATTCTCCCGTTCGCACGTTCTGATATGTATATATTTTATAAAGCATTTTTTAAATATAGCTATAACTTTAATAATGGTAAATTATTGTTTTGCAAGCAATTGGCAATTGACAACCATTTTGGGCGATCTATCTTCAGGTCACTGATAATATGCAAGTACAAAGAAATATTTACATTCTTTTAAGCACTATGTCTCGTAAGACAGTTTAATAATAAAAATAAATCAGCATTTTCGGTAGACAGTGTGACGTACGCTAATGTTGGTTTTGAAATAGTAGTGTAACTTTAATGATCCGTTCTCATGTAAAATCAAAACAAGTTTTTATTATATTGAAAATAAATTACAAAAAGTATTTTTGATTAATATGAGGTTCACAACAAATAAAAGGGATCAGACGCTTTCAATCAATTATATGTCCAATGTGCACTCCACTGAGATCACTGCAAATCACAGAGTTCGTTAAGTAACGTTCCTAAAATAGTATATGAAATCTCTCCTCATGTTTCATCGAAACTACCTTTTGATCAAGACATCAACCTTCTTGGTTACTGGTAGTTCAAGGAGAACTCGTCTCTCCTACCTATCCGGTTGGAAACCTCGGCTATCAGAGCTTAAAACTTGCTGTTGTTAATAAATCTATAAACACCGAGTTATGGATGAAGAAAATGAAGAAAATGAATATCTACTCCAGATTCTCCCAGTCTACAGATTGAATCTAAGACTAAAATTATCTAGCTGATCTCTGAATCTAACTGATTGATTAAAACTTCCGGATTTCTGCACGGGCCTTTCTTCGCTGAACTTGCATCAGTATTTTTGTACGTGCTATATTTTTCGATGAACTTGCTTCAGGATTTCTGTATAGGCTTTCTTTTTCAGAACTTGTGTTCAGAAACACTGTTTGTTTTTTTCTGCTGAAATGGTGTCAGCAATTTCTGCATTCTCGCCGTTCGCTGCTTTCTACTGGCCATCTTTTAGAATTAGCAGTAATGATTCTTGCTTTTAATTAATAACATGAGTTCCCGCCAGTTGTGATGAAGGCTGATATTGGTTTTGAAATGGTAGCACTAATTTCAATGATCCGTTCCCATTTAAATTCAAAACAAGATATTATTCTATGGAAAATAAATATCAAAACAGATATCTTGAAAAATATGAGAAAACAGCAGAGGAATTCCTCTGTGTATTTATAATCTTTTTTGAAAAATGAAAATTAACGCATGAAGAATAAGAAGTAACATCAGCACTTTCTAGAAATATAATACAACCAAGAGAAAACTATATACAATAACATATTATGAGTTGATCATGATTAAAAAAGCGTTTTTTTTTTACCTTTAGAAATCTCATAAACAAATATAGTTTGATATTTAACAAAAAAAAATAAATAAAAAAAAACATTTATTAAATTTTTTTTTGTTGCCACTGATTTTCGGAAACGTTTCCGAGTAGTTTTTGTGGTAAATTAACAAGTTTTCTCAATCCAGAATATAATTTTTTAGAATGCTATCAATTCTCAACTAAACAGTTTCAGCTGCGTAATTCAGTTTATATATACAAGCGTAATAAAAAAAATAATCAATTTTAACGTTAATGTTAATACTATTAACTTATCATGTTTGGCAATAAAACATGCTTGCCGAACATGAAAATAGTTACTTGAGAATTAATAGCATCCGAAAAAATTATATTCTGGTTTTAGGATACTGATTAATACACTATAAAAACTAATCGTAGACGTTCCTTAAATTCAGCGGCATGTACAATTACCTCCTCCGAGTTACCTACAGTTTTTGGACACGTGGATAACGCTGACAGGAGGTTATTGTACAATTTGTTCACGGTTATATTATATTTTTCTATTATAAGAACCATCTGTCATTTTATACAGTGTAGATACTCTATAGTAGAATCTTAAATCATTGATAAAATATTCCAATTCCGATATTCTTGTCTTGAAATATTTCTTAATTGTATGTATGGTATGTATAGAGACATCGTTAACTCACAATCAGCTACTATTAATAATGTATGTAACTAAAGAAAATTACTTTTTTTAATATTTCTTCCTACTTTTAATAATTGATCTTTCTTAAGAGTTGTCACACAAAGCTTTCACATTTTAAAAACTTTGTCAATGCCAGTTTTTCATTCATTAATTTTTTTCAAAGGAAACACGTAATTTCATTTTTATTTTTCTTAAGAAACCTATAAATTAATTTTGACGTTTCTAAACGAAATACACTGCACTAAAATAGCGGGTAGATAATAAGTTAAAATTTATTGTTTACTTTTTTTAAAAGATGTACGTACATTCCCATCAAAAATTTTCGCTAAAACTAAAAGATAAAAACATCAATTTTTCAGACTTAAAATATGATAATATAATTGAAACTTTTCCAAAAAATAAATAAATAAAGCATTTTCATTTATACATTTATTTTTATATTACAGTACACTTTTTTTATACTGAAGATTAGTATTCTTTCATGGATCACTCCACAACTCCGGTGGGAACACGCAGTATGAAAAGTTTGAAGATTAATTCTAAATAGAAAGCAATATAAATAATCCGCTTCAGTTCTCTTGACATAGGATATTCATCAAATTTATTTCGAAAACCAAATGGATTTATTTTGACTTGTGCTGTCTTCCGATAAATTCATGTTGCGTAACTTTCTCAAAATTCATATCGCGTTAAACATTTTTTCCCCTCTAAATTAAGAATATATATATATTTTTTTATGAATGCTACATTTTATTATTCCAAAAGTGTTTCATACGAATAAATTTCTATGTGGATTTCAGTGCTTTTTATTAAAGTTTTATACTACTATTTCATTTAATTCGAAACAAAAGCTTTATATATATATATATATATATATATATATATATATATATATATATACAATTATGTAACAATATACTTAAAATAACTGGTATTTTTTATAATTATTTCTTAAAGAAACCAAAAATGTTTAAAATGACGAAAAAATGTAATGTAATTATTATTTTTATTTATAATTTATGAATTTATAAACTTTTAAGAATGTCATGTTTTTGGTACGATAGGAAAATTCCAAAAATTATGGTCGTACGAGCATTAAACTTTGAGCCGCGCAGACACGTGATACCGACTAAGGTAAAACTTAATTTAAATTAGTAAATACCCTGATCATGTACTTCAACACCAACTCTGCAATTCATTGTTTTTTAATCTTACTTTGCATATTATTTAACGGCTTAAAATGTGCAATTTTTTTGTATATTTTATATGTTTATAAGTATATAAGATGCTTGGAAGGTTCCAGAAATTAGAAGCGTCATATTAAACACTGTTTTATGCAATGATATTCTGATGATATGCTTACACTTGTAATTTTTTCAGCACAAAAGTACATTTCTCCCGCGGTGCGAAGCTCCACTGAACACTGGTAGTCTCATTCATTTTACATTCGCAGTTTCCTATTGATTGCGCAATATTGTGATTGTAGAATATATTGGATTTCATTTTGCTCTGTGATTTTATTGGGGTAAGCATTAATTGGTACAGGGATTTTATGTTATTCTAATATCCAAATATCTAATATCCAACTTACTTACATGTCAACCACAAAAAGTCTGCATCGGATGGAGAAGTTGAATAAAATTCGCAAATATAAAAGGTACTTATGTAAATGTAAACTGGATATACTTATAGTTTTAATTTCGGAAAACAGTTTTGGTGGACATTCTGTAATATTTAGAGATAATATCTTATCTGAATATATCCTAATCTATTAGATAGCAATAGCATAATAAAACTACAAAAATAGGCACATTTGGAGATTTTTAAACATGCTGGGTAATCCAAAATCGTGTTCACTACCAACTGAAATAAAATAGAACTCATGATTTCAGCTATAAAATGGTTTCTGAGATAATCTTTTAATAGTATTCATATTCAATTTAAACTGGAACTACTAACATCGTTCATATTTGACGCAAACCTATGTTCCAAACCCGAATTCGAAAGATTAACTACCCTTTTATTTCTCTCCTTCAGAATTTCTGCTTAATCTTCCGTAATCAGGATTATTTTAGTGATTTCTTTATAGATTATGAAATACGGCTGCTAGGGAACTGATAAAAGAAAAAGAGAAAAAAATGAAATATAAATTGCGTCAAGTATGTAAAGTGTTAAAACAAAATATTTTATATATTTTGAACACATGTAAAAAAACATACATGTACATTCCATCAAAAGTTAAACACGTATATTAAAAAATGTGACAAATTTATATTAAACAAATTTCCAATTAATCGGAATTAACTACCTTTGAGAAATTTAACATTTAAATCAATTATTCCAGTGTGCCATTTTTCCCCAATGAATGAAAATCGTCTGAATTTCTACAGAAAAACTATGACATAAAATACAAGTTGGACATTGTACGTCAAACTTGACAAATGAGTGCGTTTGTACTATAACTAGTTTCAGTGAAATGAATTATATCTTCTGTTATTATGATATGATTAATTTCCGTAATAAAATAAGTACATTTTAAGTTCGCTACATTTTATCTCTTGTTGATATTTACTCAAAATTCTAATGGGAAACTTCAACCTAGGTTCAAAAATTTCAGATCGTGAAAGGACAGCATATTTTGACTCTTTTTATATTAATATTTTATATATTACATTTTTTATATTAATATCTATTTCTCCGGAAACATCTATCCAAAAAACTTTCGGTAGATTATATGATTGCTATAATTAAACAATTTTAGTATACAAATTCTGTTTTTAAATTCAGTATTACGGAAATAATATGACTCCATCTTAAATAGGACACAATCACCATGGAAACATAGAATCACTACTTATGATGGGATATTATTGAATTAATTACGTATGATAGGATTTAATAGAATGAAGAATGTGATTATAACTTGGTCATAGAGGTTATAAAATGTCATATACGTCATATATAACTATAATGTTATATATGTCAGATAATTTGGCGATACATTGCGGTCACTTGTCGATTAATCCTTGGAAGCTGCTATAACAAGAAAGTACCGATTTAAAAAAAAATTCAAATTACTTAATATATATTGTTATTTATATCTTTTTAAGTTTTAATTCGATTTTCATAAAATTTGAAATGACTCGACGGAGTTCTGCAACGATTATATATAATAAATTTCAGACCATTAGGTTGGGTAGTTTTTGTGTTGTTATATGCGGACAGAAGGACAGACAGACGGACAGACAGACAGACTGAACGTCAACTATAGATGCTATGTATTTATGTAAATACGAACGCACCTGAAAATATTTTATATTTTCCGAATGATTCAACCAGATTTAACCCAAAACTATACAGCAAAATCCGGGTACCTCGCCAACATTCTAAAATATAGCAAGCTAATTGAATGCTTTTAGCAGCAGTTAGCGCAGAGCAGACAGACAAGCAGAAAAACAGTCATAAACCAAAACCTTTTTGTATCTTCACATTGAGTCTCAACTCGCGTTTCAGCAATTAAATCGAAACACTATTTTTCAGCGGTTTGTCCATGCTAACGTTTGAAGAAACGTTTGTTTATTTTTTAAAGGAGGTCAAATTCTACACAAACTACACCTAGAAAAAGCAAGTTGGAAAGTGTACGTCAAACGTGACAAATGAGGTGCGTTCGTACTATAACTAGTTTCAGTCAAATGAATTATATCGTCTGTTATTGTGATGTGATTAATTTCTGTAACAAAATAATTACATTTTAAATTGGCAAAATTTTATCTTTTGTTGACATTTACTGAAAATCCCAATGGGAAACTTAAGTCCAGCTTTGAAAATTTCTGAACTTGAAAGCCATATTTAGACTCTTTTTCCATTTAATATCTATTATTTCTGGAAACATCTATTCAAAAAACTATCGGTAGATTATATGATTGCTATAATTAAACAATTTTAGTATACAAATTCGGTTTTAAATTCAGTAATACGGAAATAATATGATTCCATCTTAAATAGGACACAATCACCATGGAAACATAGAATAATTACCAACCATGGTATATCATTGCATTAATTACGTATGATAGGATTTAATTAAATGATGAAAACTTTTATTAATATCTTTTTAAATTTTGATTCGATTTTCGTAAAATTTGAGAGAAGTGGACGAAAATCTGCATCGATTATATATATTACGTTTCAAATCATTCGGTTGGGTAGTTTTTACGCTGTTATATGCGAACAGACGGACAGACAGACGGACCAGACGAAGACTCTAGATGCTACGTATTTTACGTATTTATATAGTTACGAACGCACTTTACAAACAAGTTATGATTAAAAAGTATGATCATTGTGCATTGACTTAGATTTTTGTTTACATCTACCCTATCTCTATTATAAAAGAAAACGAATCCATGTATAACACTGACGTAATTTTATGAGTGGCAACACTTGAGAATGAATTTCAGGTTTTGCGATTTTTGCTACTGCATTTTTTTTTAATTTCTTAACATCGCATAATTTAAATTTTTACACAGTTATATCTAGAAAAATTCTACTTTCAAATGCAATTTTTTTAAAGTGTATCTTAATTGACTGATTTAATCTTTTAAAATAATTTTCAAGCATGAATTTGTAATCTTTTTTTTTTCAATTTCTAATCTAATTATTCTTTCCTGCTGCCACACCCTAAAAAACGACACAATAATAAAAAATAAACGATAATACGTGTACTTTGTTTTTATAAGCCAATAAAAATACAGAATCAATCGGTATACTTTTCCTCTTTTGAAATTGACGTCATTATAAGGAGAAATGCGCATTTTTCATATATAAATAGAAATTTATAACTAAAAGTGCGTTAAAATGATATAGTACCCTAATTTAAATTTATTTGAAGTTAATCATCTACTTTAATACAGATGTTTCAATTTCATGTTAACAATTTAGGAAAAAAAACATGATTGCTATATATGACGACACATTCCATAAAAGGTTTTTAATTTGACGTCAAATTAATTCTAAATAAGCGGTAGCTATGTTTTATTTCTTACTTCGATTATGTACCACAGCCATATCTTATAGCTATGCGGTATATAGCTAAGTACGTATTTGTTTAGACACAGTGGTAACATTTTCTATGATTTATATTGAAGAGTTATTAATAGTTATTTCCATTTTCAAACAAAACTACATTTCTGATGGGCCATTCCATTGTGACGGGTGTGACATCCAGACAAAATTCCAAGAGTTTATATCTATATTTTGGGAAATAAATTATCTAAGAAATCCCTGAAAAGTATTTTAATTATGTTTTTCCATGCATTTGCTCGGATAATTGAGTAAATATATAACTTCAATAGCTCTCAATTGAAAAAAATAAAGAACTTGTGACGGGTGTGACTCTCTGAGTTTTCACTTGTATACACATTTGTTAAAATTCTTGTGAATATTTAAAAGTGTCATTATTAAAACAATTTTTTTTAATGAAAGAGATTCAAATTAAACTTAATACGTAATCTTCAAAATAAATTTTAATTATTTTAATGTATAAGAATTTTTTTCCTGATGTGACAGGTGTGACAAAGAAGTGACGGGTGTTTCCTCCGTAGAACATTTTGTTATCCAGGGGGCGCTGCCGAGCGCTCAAGACGGGATGATGCGCGGAGCGGATTCCCATTCCCGCCAGTAGTGATGTTTTTGCTTGAGACGTAAGCGCAGTGTACCAACCACTGCCAGTCAATTTTGTTCTCCTTGTAAATAAATGTAATTAGTTAAGTTTTAACTCTACTTTTTATTGAGTACGAAATGATCATCTTAGTTTTCTTAACGAAATACAGTCCAACGAGATTAACCGAGCTATCTATGGAACATGTTTTGGTCCTCCGAGCCCCAGCGCTCATTTAGAACACTGTAAAGAATCATCGACCTTGGATTTTTGTATGTAGTTATAGATAATTATAATGGCTACTATTAAAGGTACTGTGATCCTCAATCGGAAACGCGGAAACATACGCAGCCAAGTTATACGTATATCAAATGCAATAAAATCAAAACTTGGCCAGAAAGAATTGGAACTAAAGTTCAATGCACTTCAAACGTTAAAAAAGAAAACAGATGAGTTACGCAACGAGTCGTATTCGGTAATTTCTGATGATGATTTACCGCAATTTGAAAATTCCTTGACGGAGATAGAAGAACAGTTAGAAGTTCTCGAAGTAAGTCTTCTTGATTTAATAAAGCCTAGTGTTTCTAATGTTGAATGTCAAAATAATAATGATAGAATTAATGCTAATGAGTCAAAAATTAAATTGCCTTCAATTAATTTACTCCAATTTTCGGGACGTTACACAGAGTGGTTTAATTTTAAACTACAATTCACCACCTTGATTGATAGCAATGACGAATTAAATGATGCTCAAAAATTATATTATTTACCATCGGCTTTAACAGGCCCTGTGAAACAATTGCAAAACATTGATGATTCTTATGCTTCCTTATTCGAAGCTTTAAAAAAACGATTTGAAAACAAACGGTTAATTGTAAATTCTCATATTTCTGAATTATTGAGTAACAACAAAATAAAAATTGAAAATGCGAAAGAAATACGCAATCTGGTAGATAATTTATTGAGTCATTTGAGGGCTCTGAAACAATTGGGACTAGAAAATAATAATTTATCGGAATCAATTTTAATGTATTTTGTGTTACAAAGAATCGATGACGAGTCAAGAAAGGCATTTGAAATGAGTCTTAGTTGTAACGACTTGCCTGAATGGAATATTTTTATTGATTTTTTACTGAAAAGAGCTCAAGCTCTCGAAAACATACAAAAAAGCAACACCGTTACGAAACCTAGGTATGAAATTACTCAGAAACAAAAAAGTTTAGTATTACAGAATGACAAATTTAATTGCGCATTATGTAAACAACCTCATATGATATTTCGATGTCAAAGGTACTTAGATTTATCGGTTTAAGAGAAATTGAACCAAGTAAGGAAGTTGAAGTTATGTTATAACTGTTTATCGTTATCTCACGCTGTTAATCGATGTAATAAATTACATAATAAGTGTAGGATTTGTTACTCCAACCATCATAGTTCTCTTCATGGAGCTAATTTTTCGAAACCTGCTTATGAAAATAGGCAAGTTAATTGTATTGCAAATGAACCGCAGTTGAAAACGGAAGATAACATAAATTCTAATTCAATAGAACCCACCACAAATGCGTTAACATTGAGCTGTCAAAACAATTATGATCAAAATTTGTCTTGCTCCAGTTATAATGGGTTGATTTCTACAGCTGTGATTTATTTAAGGGGAAGTAATAATTCTTTTTTTCCTTGTATTGCGATTCTTGATACTGCGAGTAATGTCTCATTGACCACGTTTTCTGTAGCAGATATGTTAGGGTTGCAAAAATATAAGGTCAAGTCATTAATTACTGGATTAAATGATTCTGTCTGTAAAATTAAAAGCAGAATAAATGTAGAAATTTCCAACAAGGATAGAAGTTTTAAAAAATTATCCAACATGTTTTTGGTTCCTAAAATCACTGATTTAACGCCTTCAAGCGCCGTAGACATTTCTAATCTGCATTTACCACAGAATTTAACCTACGCGAACCCAAGATTTTTTTAACCTCAGCGAATTCAAGTGTTATTAGGAGCAGATGTATATTAAGAATTGTTATTAGCTGGTCAAATAAAAATTCCTAAAACTTCTATAATTTTACAAAATTCTCATTTAGGATGGATCGCGGGTGGAACAATACAAGATAGAAATGAAAGTAAATTCACGTGCCATTTAATAGAAAATCAAGATGAATTAGATTTGAAAACCTTTTGGGACTTAGAGACGTTGGGAATTAAAGATGACCCAAACAGTGTTAAAAACGGGAAAATTTTAGAAAAATTTCATGAAACTGTGCGTTTTGAAAATAATAGATATGAAATCAGTCTCCCTTGGACAAGGGATTGGAACCATTTAGAAAATAATTATAAAACCGCCGAAGCGCGACTCTCAGGTCTTATAAAAAGAATGAAACGTGATACAAAGTTATACGAACAATATTGCAATATTTTGAATGAGTATTTAGAGATGAACATAATTGAAAGTGTACCCAATTTAGAAAACCCTTCAGATAAACCAGTTTTTTACTTACCGCACCATACAGTATTTAGAGAAGATAGTGTTTATACTAAATGTCGAATAGTTTTTGACGCAAGTTCCCATGAAGCAGGACAATTGTCTTTGAACGACTGCCTTGACGCAGGAACTAATTTAAACCCTAATATTTTTCACTTATTGATTTTTTTCAGACTAAACAAAATTGCCTTTCTAGCAGATATAGAGAAGGCTTTTCTACAAATTGCCATAAACGACAAGGACAGGGATGTTCTGAGATTCTTGTTTATAGATAAGAATCCTGTCGACAATGACGCATTTAATGTTATCGTCTACAGATTTTTACGCCTAACATTTGGCTTGAACTCAAGCCCATTTTTGCTATCTGCTACAATTAAGCATCATTCCCGCCAGTAGTGATGTTTTTGCTTGAGACGTAAGCGCAGTGTACCAACCACTGCCAGTCAATTTTGTTCTCCTTGTAAATAAATGTAATTAGTTAAGTTTTAACTCCACTTTTTATTGAGTACGAAATGATCATCTTAGTTTTCTTAACGAAATACAGTCCAACGAGATTAACTGAGCTATGTATGGAACAACGGGTGTGACAAAGAAGTGACGGGTGTGACAAAAAAGTGACGGGTGTGACATTGTGCAAAGTGTACAATTTGAAAGTTGTTTACCAAAAAAATACAGTGATCAGTATAGACAGTAAACTCAACAATAGTAAATACACAAAAGAAATTTAATAAAACTAACATATTTATGCAGTTAGTTTAAAATTTCTAGTGCCCCCTACTCGTTATAAGTGATAAGGGAGCTACTTTTTTTACAATAGCAGGAAAATTTTCAATTGAGATGTCATCTTCCTCTGGCCAAATCCAGTGTGGTCCACTGGCTTGGATATATTTTAAGCTTATTTCTTCCTTACGGAAGTTGATATTCAAGACATTAGAATAGTACAAGTTATTACGCTTTTTGCTACTGGCCAGGGAAACCAAAACATAATCACCAATATTTAAATCTGATAATTTCAAAATCTTTCTGGGGGGAGATTCACAATTAGTAGTGACTGCCACTTCCCTCAGTGTTGATTTGACAGTATTTCCCATTAACCCCCTGACTGCTGAGCAAAAGGGCAAATTTGTAATGTTGTTTTCACTAATTTTTAAAAAATGCTAAAAAAAGACGAATTATCAAACTTGATATAAAAACTTAATTACACATATGAGGATATAACCTTTGAGAGTATTAATCATTACACAATGCTTTAAAACTGCATTATATTTGTAGAATTATATTAATTTAAACAATGCTTCTATTGCAGTGAAACCTGGAGCATAGTGAACGGATATATCAGTTTATGGCGGTGAGAAGGTTAAAAGGATAGTACTATCACTACTTACTTTAAAAAGTGGTGATAAGACCTGATGCCTTCCCATCTTTCTGTCAGCATTTGTTTAGTTTCTAGTATTTTCACTGCTGAGACATACAATGCCTTTATTGCACCAATCTCCAGAGCACATTTTAATAAATCCAAAGTAGAATTAACTTAAAAGTAAGTAAGTTAAAAGTAAATTGCTACCAACTCACAATTTGCTAAAATAATTCAAATATATATTTCATGATTTATCTTCTCTTTTCTGGCAAATTGCCTTAATATGTTCAGAAACAAGAATGATTCAACCTTACACTTCGTTTTAAAAATATTTAAATATATTTCAAAGCAATTTAAAATGTTGTCATACCTGTCACAAGAATTTTGTCACACCCGTCACACTAAAATTTCACAGAAAATAAAAATGAAATGAATTTTTAACGTTTTGTAGTTATTTAGACTTGCAATAGTTAGACTTTCCGGTATTTTCATGTTCAAAAGTTTCATGTATTTTCATGGAAAAATGCATTTTGTATAATAACTTAAGCATCTTTTTCGTGACGGGTGTGACAGAGAGACAGTGTAAATATATTCGTATTAAAAATCGGGTCTTTTAAATTTTTTTGAAAAAAATAAGTGTTTTAAAAGATACACAAAGGTCTCAAATAGTAATATATGCACATATATGGAAAATGCTGCTATTTTTAATATTACTTATAGCAGAATGAAAATACCCTATTTTACAGGCTGAAAATTTTTCAAATTTTTCCAACTTTGAGCCTAGATAAATTATAAAAAAAAATATTTTTAGAGCTTAGTTCTCTGTAATTTCATATGCGTCATATTTCTACCTTTAATTTGATATATTATTTGTAGTAATAAAAGACATTTGAAATTTCAACCCTCATGTCCACTTTTTCATGGAAATGCCCTATACTGAAAGTAATGTGTCATTTTTAGGGGAAAAAATTAATTGAAGTCTTTGACACTAAACCTTTATGGGAAAAAATTGTCATACTTCTTTATGTTACATTATCTCTTCCGTCTTTTAAGTTTCCAAATTTGTTGAATAACTTAATCCTTTTTATGATAATTAAACAATATATATATATTTTTTAATTACATATTTGTTTTAATTGACTTGTAATAGCTAATTTTTTTATTAAAAGCGTACTATAGAATAACTTATGTCACAATTACTACACCCTTCTTTAGTTAAATATGTTTCCCTTAAGACATGACAGTCTTAGAAACAATTCATTTTGGAATTAAGTGATTAAACAGACTAGTGGCTGAGAGGTTCTACTTTCAAAGCTGGTAGATGGAAGGTTTAAACACCTCTCGCGCTCGTTGACTTAACCGTTTGGAGTTTTTATCGAATTTTGTGTCAATACGGGTGAGAACACCTTAGAAAGACCTCCCACAGAGAGTTATATACCATACGTAGATAATCGATTGTAACAAATAACCAACCAACCGCAACGTATAAGACATTTTAGATCATTCCGTTTAGTCAAAAAAATATTTGACATGCAAAATTTGATTTATAAAAACATACAATATGATATAAACAATACCATACGATATAAACGAACAACAATACATACAATTTGAACGATTTTTTCCCTTTCATATGAACAATTTTTAGCGACTATATAACTTATTAAAGAGAGCGAGTATTTTGTTTTGAGTTATACGATTAAAATGAATTTTCATTATATTTCAGTAAATGCTACGCTACTGACATGCATTTCATTATCCCCCGTTTTGTCAGGAAAATCACATTCTTATGTTACACGCGCAAAAAAAAAAAAAAAAAAAAAAAAAAAAAAAAAAAAAAAAAACATGCATTCTAATTTTAAAGCAATATCAGTACAAATGCGTCAAAATAACGTAATTGTTTTTAAATTTCAATTTCCGGAGTTCTAAAATTACGAGTAAAAAACATGAGGTTTTTCATATATAGGGACCTTGACATAACTCAGTCTTAAAAAAGTGAAATTTTGTGCCAAATAATCACTAAAATGAAATTGCAACCAATGCAAAAAGGAGAGCCAAATAAAATCATGGAAATAGACGAATTGGGTAAAAAAAAATGTGAATTTTAATTTTACCTTATAAACAATTTTACTTTTAACGCCTATGTGAAACGTTTTAACAGCCATCCTTCAAAAAACATTAATTGGAAATTGTACATGCTTTTTCTTTAAATTCAATTCTGCCTCCTTGGTTTAATGTATAGTAAAACAAATCTTGTTTTCTAAATGACAGTATGTTGACAGGCAATTTTTGTTCTCCAGAATAAATTGATTCATGAAGTTTGAATATGTGAAAATATGTTTTTATTTTTCGGATAATTTACTGAAATCAAGATTTTGTTTTCACCATCTATTCAAAGTGAAAATAAATTCTGTTTTTGAGTTTTAATGAGAAAATGGTGTAAAAAATATACTGATATGTTTTATTTCTCTTTTTTATACACAAATATGGAGTAATTTATTTTCCGTTTTTAAAGAAACTTCGTTAAAATTTACAAAAAAAAAAAAAATATGACATTTAATTTAATTTTTTAAATTCTGAGAGTTTGTGGACATCCTCGGATCAATGATAACCGGTATTAAATAAATCGCGTTGCGTTCGATAGTCTTGGAGTAGTTTCGAAATACAAACACACGGTCAGATTTTAATATAATTAGATTCGTTCTCTTATTCCTTTTCTTAAAATTACGATGTGATTTTTAGCATACAACACACATCTGTATATAACGGATACTCATGCTTAATAATCAGTATAGTTAAAAAAAAAAAAAAAACATTTACATTTTTCGTTATAAATATGGCGTGGAACTCATCTACTTTCTATACTTACTGATACTTGTATTATTAATGTAAGAAATAGATTCACACTCATTTTAAAACATATTGGAAAATTCCCGTTTTATTTCAAATATGACGTCTCTTTTTCCCCAGAGAAATCCCTTTTTAATGACGTAATTCTTGTTAATTTTCCTTTCCAGGCAATTAATTTCAATACTGGCATAGGGGAAATTATGTTACTTTAACGAAGTAACATTAAATCTTTAGGTTTTATCAACAAAAATGGAACTATTAACATTCGTCATTTTTTTAGGTAATCGAGCTATTTCTTTTAGTTTTAAGAATGGAAATAAGTATTTCTCGCTCTATTTCTTGGAGATTATTAGGATGAACATTCAAAAAAGTTATCTTTTAAAATGACAACAAATGTTTACTCTTTCATAACTAAAAGAAATGTGAAAATAAAATCCAGTTGCCAAACCACGATTTAAAATGTGTCTGGATTATAACAATATACTTCACGCTCTGGAGCCTTAATTTCAATACTGGCATAGGGGAAATTATGCTACTTTATCGAAATAATATTAAATCTTTTGGTTTTATCAACAAAAATGGAACTATTAACATTCGTCATTTTTTTTTCAGGTTTATTATTTTTAGTTTTAAGAATGAAAATAACCATTTCCCACTACCTATGACATCATTTTCGACATGGATAATTTTGCGGAGCATATTATTGACATTTGCTAACCATTTTCTTTTGAAATTCTTTTTACTTTTTTAAAATTTAAATAAAAAATACGGTATAGTTATATTAGCCGTGCGCAGACGGTAAAACGTCAAGTATTGTTTCCATACAAAAGAAAAAAAAAGAAAAAGGTGAAGAAAATGGTGTAAAAAATATACTAATTTTATTTCACTAATCAAAGCATATACGCTTTATTTTCGATGTATGACGTCATAATCGCCTGTTTCCTATGGTTACACATATTAAAACCTTGTATTATTATCAAAAACTAAAAAAAGTACGTTTTATTTCTAATAATATTATTTAATCTTCTTTATAATTCTTTAATTTTTTTATTTCATTTTCATTTTTCACGTGAAAATTTTTCAATTGAAACTAAATTGTTGAGTAAAAATTATTATTCCGGATTTTGAATTAGTTTTGGCAACGATAAAGTATTAGCAACGGTAAAGTAAATTTAACTATTTTAAAATATTATAGGAAAAAAATGTCCATTTATTCTCTATGAAAATAACGAAATTTTGAATTATTAAGAAAAATATTTGAATAAAATAAACAAAAACCAGCCTATGTGCGTTTGAGGGCTATAATCAACCTATAAGCAAAGATACAGGATCTATAAATGCTCATTTTGACGCTGGCTTCAGCCTAACATTTGCACGCAATCAGATTTATAATATTATTAGGAATTAGGATGTGAAAAATCTATTCGAATCAGAAAATAAATAGATTTCGTCTATTTTCCGTAACCCGGTAAATTCGGGTTCGATTCCCTAGTATTTATAAAATATGAAAGAAACGACATTATGATATCACTTAATGAAACGATTTTATGAAACGACGGATTAAACTAATATATGTTAATTGCGAGATTTGTGGAACGCTAACAGTAATGTAATTTTAATATGTTGTTACAGTCGCTTACAGCATGTTTTTCCTCAAAGAGGGTGTATACAGCATTTATAATTATTTCACTACGCCGCACAAAATAATCCAAATATATGAAAAGAATATTTGTTAAATGCTTGATTTTTGCTGACAAGAAAGAAATTTTCGTATGTTGTTATACACAACTACAGTAAGTAGTTCCTCGAAGAGGGTGTATATAGCATTTATAATTATTTTACAGGGCCGCACATAAGAATACGAATATATGAAACGAATATATGTTAAATACGGGATTTGTAGAATGCTGACGCTAATGAAATTTTAGAATGTTGTTACAGCCACCTATACCAGGTTTTCTCTTGAAACCGTTGTATATAACATTTATAGCTATTTTACGGAGACGCACAAAAGAAGACGATTCTATAAAAGTAATATATATTAAATAGGGGGATTTCTAGAATGCTGGCGGTAATGAAATTTTAATATGTTGTTACAGTCACATGCAGTATATTTTTCTGAAGAATGTGTATATAACATTTATAGATTTTTTACAGTGCTTCATAAAATAATACGAATGTATGAAACAAAAATATCTTAAATACGAGATTCTTAGATTTCTGATGGTAGTGAAATTTTAGTGTGCTGTTACAGTCACCGACATCATGTTTTTCTTCGAAGAAGGTGTATATAGCGTTTAAAGTTATTTTACAGGGCCGCACAAATGAATAGGGATATTTGAAACGAATTTAGGTTAAATGCAGGATTTCTAGAATGCTGACGATAATGAAATTTTAGTGTGTTGTTACAATCACGTAATGGGTGTTTTTATTCGATGAAGGTGTATATAGCTTTTATATTTATTTTACAGTTCTGCACACAAGAATACATATGAAACGAATATATTTTAAATGCGTGTTTTTTTTAACACTGACGGTAATGTATTTTTAGTATGCTGTTACAGTCAGACAGACAGGCTACAGATACTATACATACAGACAGCAGACAGATATACAGCAGACAGACATACAGCATATAGCAGCCAGACACCAGACAGAGAACCAACAGAGAGTACATAGGCAAATGATAACGGAAAGACAGCCAACAGAGAGTGCACATACAACAGACATATTACATCTAGCTGACTGACAGATAGCTTACAGACAACTGACAGACAATAGATAGCAGACAAACAGACAATATACAGACATCAGGCATACAGGCAGCATGTAGACAGCAGACAGTTAGCAGGCAGACAGTAGATGGTAGTCATGATACAGACAGACAGACAGCAGATAAACAGTAGTTAGGCAGCAGACAAGATATAAACAGACGGCAGAATGTAGACAGACAACAGACAGAGAGATAGAGAGCAGACAAACAGACAACAGATAGCACACAGACAGAAAACAGACATACAGAAGAATTCAACATACAGACAGCCGAGAGAGTGTAAACAGTCAGACAGACAGCAGACAGTTAGACAGTCAGACAAACAGCAGACAGTTAGACACTCAGTCAGACAGACAAACAGTAGACAAACAGACAGCCGACAGATGGTAGTCATATGCCAGGCTGACAAAGAGAGAGACATAGACGGATACCAAAACAGTCCGGAGAGTGGAGCACGATGGGCATATATATATATATATATATATATATATATATATATATAATGGTATGACCTAGAGACTTCATAATAAACTGTATAAAAAGAATTAACGACTCAAAAATATTTAACCTGGACTTCAAAATCATGGCAAAAATAGTTTTGAAAAGTTAATAATTTTGTCGTACTATATTAAAATTTTGTTTTTATTTTTTACAATTTAACAAATAATTTTTAATGTCTATAACACATAAACATAGAAATGAAAAAAGTATTAGTCTAAAGTAATTAAAGGCTTCATAATCTACGATCAAATTTAATTTAATTTGAGTCATTTTATATATTTCTGATTCCCTTAATTAAGCAAAAAGCTTTTGAACTGCATTTAAAGTCAAGAAACCTCCAAATTATGTATCTAAATATTATTCTAAGCAAATGATATATCTAAATGTTATATTCGAGTACAAAATATAACATGGAGAGGAAAAGAAAAAAAAAATCATGCTATGAAATTAAAAATAATATGAAAATATCGAAAAAAAAATCTTTCAAAGACGTATTTCTGCATAATTTACTCAGAAGTTGTCATCTGGAATAAAATGCAATATTTTAAAGAAACGATTTCTTTTCGATCTTTCATATAATACTGAGTGAAGAATTTCTTAAAGGTTTGTGCGAGATACAAATATCTTCAAACTAGTTATTTTTTTTTTACTATATTTTATTTACGCTAATTTGATTCATGTATGGAAAGATGTAATTTTGTAGTTCAGTTTTCGACTACTTCATATTGAAATTGGTATCTCTAAATATATACCTAGAAGAACACAATTTTTTCCTAATGAGGAAAATATAATACTTGTATAACCACGAACTAAAATATACAATAACCAATTTCGAGTAACCCACGATTTCGAAAAGCATTCTTTATCTTTAGAAACATCAAGAGTTTCTATATTTTCGAGATTTAAGAAAGCATTTATTAAAATAAAGTTACTTTTGCTGCCACTGATTTTCGTAAATGTTTGCGAGTATTTTTAATAGTGTATTAATTGGTTTTCTGAAACCGGAAAAAAAGTTCTTCAGATTCGTGTGGTTATTCAATTCTCAAGTAAACATTTTCATGTTCAACAAACATGTTTAGTAGACAAACATGATAAAGTAAGAGCATTAATATTAATATTAACATTAACATTATTATTACTTTGTTAGTCTTGCACGTACAAATTTAATTACGGAGCTGAAATGTTTAATGATTATTAATAGCCACCTAAACACGAAAATTCCGGTTTGAAAAATAAACTGATTACTGCACTTTAAAAACTACTCGGAAACGATTCCGAAAATCACAGACAGCAAAGGAAACATTTAAAAAAAAAAATGATTTCTTAAATCTTGAAAATATATTCGCGTTTGAAGTTTCAACATACACTACATTGCCAAAGGTGACCGGTCACTTGCGATTTTAGACGTTTTGTTAACTATCTAGAAAAATACATGAGGAATTAACCTGAAACTGCAGGTGTGTAAACAATATCGTATAGGTTATATATTTCTACGAAGATTTTTTCACGAAACTCCATACGGGACTGTCATTAAATTGAAAAAACGAATATCTTTTGGATAACCCTGTAAAAATTAATGTAGCAAAGGCGTTCAAACTCGAGATTATTAATAAGTGGTTTATTGTAATATACTGTGTTCATTTTTATGAGGATAGCATGTATACTCGTAGAGAAATTAAGGTTTTGATAAAAACAATCCCAAATTTCGCCTAGTTTTTTGCTTATAATTTGCAGAGTTCTTAATATAAAAAAAAGTTCTTTTTAGAAAATATGACAAACAACACTGTACATGATACCCTGCAATCAAAATTTAAAAATAATAAAAATTGGATGAAAAATGAGCAGGTTTATTAAAAAATATTTCACTGCACATGCGTGAATGCAATCAAATTATAATACGCATAATCTATTAGCTAAGTATATAGAGCAACTTTTGTGCAAGTCTCAAAATTATAGCTTGAAAATTCTAAAAATTATCGTCGATAGAATAAGCTCGAAATCCGTTGTTCCCAAAAGGAAGCAAAAATATGAGGGTTGTATTCAAATATACGTGCAATATTGTGTATGCTATCTTGGCATTAATCAACAGATATTTGATACAACCCCTCATCTTTTTGCTTCTTTTTGGGAACAACTAATACATTATGCATATTATATTTTGATTGCATTCGCGCACGTGCAGTGATACATTTTTTAGTAAACCTGCTCATTTTTCATAATTTTTTTATTATTTTTTAATTCTGATTGCAGAGTATTGTGTACAATGTTTTTTGTCATATTTTCTAAAAAGAACTTTTTTTTTATATTAAGAACTCTGCAAATTATAAGCAAAAAACTAGGCGAAATTTGGGACTGTTTTTATAAAAACCTTAATTTCTCTACGAGTATACATGCTATCCTCTTAAAAATGAACACAGTATATTACAATAAACCACTTATTGATAATCTCGAGTTCGAAATCCTTTGCTACATTACTTTTTACAGGGTTATCCAAAAGATATTCATTTTTTTTCAATTTGTTGACAGTCCCCTATGGAGTTTCGTGAAAAAATTTCGGGGAAATATATAACCTATACTATACTGTTTACACACCTGCAGTTTCAGGTTAATTCCTCATGTATTTTTCTAGATAGTTAACAAAACGTCTAAAATCGCAAGTGACAGGTCACCTTTGGCAATATAGTGTATATAGAACCCTTTTCGGAATCATGGATAACTCGGAACAGGTAATTGTATATTTTGGTTCGTGGATATATTATATTTTTATACAATGTTTTTAAGTATATATTCTTTAAACTGTCTTCGCAACTTTTAGTTTTAGCAGAAAATTGTGATTCTCTTAGTAAAATGTAATAATAATTATAAAAATAAATACATTATAATTTTAAATAAACATTTTTGTAAATTCCAAAAACAAATTACTATTCATTCTTTCCTGTATTAAAAAATTAGAAAAGTATGCGAAAAAGAGTTATTCTTTTGGAAGATATATCAAATTTTAATGATGGCTAAAATTGGAAGTTTTTAATTCTTAAATGTTAAAATTTATTTAAAGAGTATAAACTTTAAAATATATACCCAAGTATATATATATTTCAAGTCAGAAACAGTAATAAATATTTATAAATGATAAAAGTAAAATTGTGTGTCTTGGACAACTGTAAGTGCATTTTATTTATGTATCAAAGTCTGCCTTTTATGTGTTGGACAATTTTTTATTAAAAAAAAATATTCTAATAAATCTTAAAATTTTAGCAACACCCGTTTGAGGTGCCGTAAAATAAAACGACATTAATTAAACAGTAATTATTTGATGAAAAGCAATATTTTTAATTGTAATTTTTAAGTATAAGCTAAAAATAAAAAAGTAACATTCAATTTTTATGTCCACCGCAAAATAATTAATATATTAGAAAATTAGAAACAAGTTTTTGATACATATATTTCAACAACAACGAGAAATGCCACTTTTTAGAAATGTACTTTTTTTATAGAAATGTACTTTAGATTTACTAAAAGGAAAATATTTATATACTTAAAAGTATTGAGCTTACTTTCTTTTCTGTTCCCCAATAAATGAAATTGTTTTAAAACGCCATTATAGACTAAGATAGATCATTATTATTTTCAAAAATCTTATTTTCGAGTAGATAATATAAACCTTCAGGGAAAAATAAAATAACGATATCTCCAAACTTTAAACTCTACAATGGGTATAAACTAAAAAGCTTTCAAAATATTATTTCTACGTAATTCACTCATAATTGTCGTCTGAAGTATAATAATGTTAAGAAATGATTGATTGTTGAACTGTTATGAAGTATTGACTAACTGATATATATATATATATAATCAGTGTTTATAAAACTGCTAGAAAGATTTTTTTAAATACAGGGTGATTTTTTTTAAAGTTGTGAAAGTAAAACCCTTTAACAAAAGAACTACTGATCCAAATGACCTGAAATTTCACCAGTACGCTCCCAAAGCAATGGGAATTTTTAGACGGGATTTAAAAAAAATTAAAATCGCACCGACAGATGGCGCTGTAAGTTAACAGAAACAAAGTTTTAGTCAGTGGGAGGCAAACAATGAACGGTACTTTGAGAAAAAGAAAACTTTATCAAGCATATCAAAAACATACAGAAGGCAGCAATTATGAAAAGGAACTGCGAACACCTTCGCAGAAACAGAACGAATTAAAAATATGGAGTAACACTTTCGTACAGAGCTGCGCAACTAACGCATAGATTTTCAATGTGATGTACATCGTTTTCAGCTACGAGTTGGAAACGTGCAACCGTATGTTCCACAACAGAGCGAAGAGTATCCATTGTGCGTGTGACGTGGGCAAGCTAGTCTCCCGACTTTACTGCATATGCAGCGCCATCTGTCGGTGCAATTTTAAGTTTATTTTTTAACCGCGTCTAAAACAATCCCATTGATTTGGGAGCATACTGGTAAATTTCCAGGTCATTTGGGTCGGTGGTTCTTTTGCTATAGGATCTTACTTTCACAACTTTTTAAAAAAAAATCACCATATATCATTTTTTAAATACAGTGTGATTGTTGTTTTCATTATATCGGGTAACATACAACTTTTGCAACATAAATTATGTGGAAAAAAGTATAAATGCCCATTATATATATATATATATATATATATATATATATATATATATATATATATATTGAATTTACATTTACATTTCATTTTTCTTTTAGGTAGCTTTCTATACAAAAAAGTATACAGCTACCTATTGCAGCCGTTCGAGGAAAGCAGTTCCGGAAAATTTCGATATATTGTCACCGATCATGACCCGCAGACCCCAAAACCACCCTCCGTTCAAATGTTGATTTATATATATAGATATATCCATGTATGTATATATACATACTAGGGGGCCTACCCCCTGCGAGCTACGCTCGCCAACCCACGCTCAGACTTCGAAGCCTCTAAAAACATGACAGCGTGCTTTGTTTTAAAAATATTGGTAAATCTGTAATTGGGTTGCCATGCTTTTGACGTTTTAATGGGGCATTTTTTGAATATCATGGCCTCATACACAGCTGTTGCGACAACTGACGACTGTTTTAGGGATTCATAAGTAAAATCAATTACAACTTGAAAACCAGCTTGTATAAAATGGTTGGGTTTAAATTGTGGCTACCTCTCGGACTTTTATAACAACGATCTGTATTCTATTCTTCCTTTGCGTTTAAGGATGAGAAAAATTCTATCCGCTTGTGAATAACATTAAGAACCCCGGTATTGAAAAGTACTATGTAATAGACATTTTCAGTAACATGTTTTAATTTTCTCTCTATTTTAGTGCACCATCATGCATATTTTCATGTTATTTTAAATACAGTGAAACTTCCCTTTAACGAAGTCCCTATTTAACGAAGTTTTCTACTTAACGAAATTTTCTGCAGAACTTTGATTTTGAACACCATTAACATGTAAATTAATCTCCACATTACGAAAAATATATTCCATATAACGAAGTTTATTCCACTTTTGTACGTGTACAGAATTCAAATTAAGCGATTTCTGTTCGAAGGATATACAAATTTATTTCAGCGGATTCGATTGTATAAAAATGAACACATTTAAATAATTTCCATTCTGCTTGGTGCTAAATAAAACAATTTTTTTTCACACGAAGAAAAACACTTGTTATCACTATTCTCCCACTCCGAGACTCCAGCGCTGACAGTTGGGGGAAGTCAAAATCCCCTTTTTACCTTCAGTGATATAGAAGATGAGGTGTCGCAATGGCGTCAGATGCATTGAAACAAAAAATATCTATTAGAGTCAGACAGGTACCATTATGACCTTCCATTGCTGATAGACAATTGCTTTGTACATCCAAAAGAACGTGCTTCAAAATACAAATCGAAGAACATCAAAGTTATTTTTGTTCCTGCCAATACAGCTAAACTTCAATCATTAGTCTAAGGAATAATAAAAAATCTTGAAGTACATTATCGAAAAAGCCAGAAAAAAGCCGATGTAGTGAAAACATTAGTTTGAGATTCTGTGAATCAGAGCTGATGAAAGCTTGGGCCAAAGATTGGGAATGTGACGTGATTTCATCGACCGTACACAACTGTTTTGTAAAAGACGGCTTCATAATTAAAACTAAATCAAATGCTTCTGAATCCAATACCTGTTTGTCATATCTCAAGAAAAAATTTCATGAATTTAAGTTAATTTCTATTTAACGAATTTTCTTCATAACGAATTTTTTAAGTGTAACGATGAGACTTCGTTAAATGGAAGTTCCACTGTATGTAAATTATTTATTTTAATTAATATGTATATACGAATTTTCTAATAATTATTTATCATACAAAATTAATTAAATATTTTGTGTATGCATGCCTGCATTTATTCGGCACCAATTGATGAGATATTTAAACAAATTTGCTATCCGCGATAATTTTACACCATGTTATGTCACTTGAATATTGTCCATAAGAAAATCGGGTACTTTTCCAGTATAGGATCCTTTGCTTTTAGGTTTGGCGTAATTCGAGCTTCTAAAAGGGATAGATTCGTTAATATACATAGATTTGTTGCCAAAAGTTATGAAGACAAACCCATTGAACTTTTGGTGCTTTTCTATTATAGGGGTCTTGACGCTTTTTTAAAAAGCTTGGCGCAATTCGGGCATCAGAAAGTGAGATTTGGTGCCAAATGACATAAACAGCCATGGAAACAAATTCGACGATTTTTTTTGTTTATATGCGTATTTTAATTATACGTATATTATTATTGTTTTTTCTATACCACTTACTTCTGATTATATATAAAATAGGATAAATGACATTTTACACTAAGCAAATTGGATAAATATTGAAAAAATGCTTCTGTATACGAAATTACAAAGTGAATAGGTTGACAGAAAGTATGTTGCCAAATTTCCTTTTCCGCCAAGGCTATTTTCTCTGTTTCGTCAAGGCCCCATATCAATATCAATAAATAACAATTACTATTAATTCCTTTCCACCCCTTTCTTTTGCGTTTACAGAAATGACGTCATTTGGACGAATTTATTCAAAATATTTCAGTTTATAAATTAAATTAAATGCTGACACACGATTGAATCCTGATGATAGAAATGTGATTTTTTTTTCAAATTTTCCTGAAAAACATAATTTAATCACAATCTTGTCTTCATTATCGATTGAAATAAAAGATAAATTCAATTTCAATTTAAAAATCACAAATAAAAAAGAAATCAATAATCCCTATCGGGATCCTTTTCAATTTTTTTCCATTTTTTGTCACAAAACAACTGAGTAATTAGTTGCCATCATTACAGAAATGTCATTAAAATTAGAAAAAAATTAATATCTCGAAAACTAATTCCAATTTCAAAATTCTATTACCAGTTTTGATATCCGCGGATTTTTATGGACAATTGGTATTAATTTCACCATCAAGCGTTTAATATTTTATTAAAAATAGCCCTGAAACATAATCAGTCGTTTAATCAGTCGTTTCATAAATTCGTTTCATAAAATCGTTTCACAAATTCGTTTCATTAGGATTTTATATATATAGGGTAGATATACAGACTTGCCAAGTCTCCGGTTTTTTGTCCACCAGTATTATTTTAGAGAAAATGTTGTTCTTTTAAATCGCCGATTGTTCCGATTACTTAAAACAACATTTTCTGTACTAAAATACGGGTGTCCAAAAAGCCGGAGACTTGGCAACTCTGTATATATATATATATATATATATATATATATATATATGTATATATTTATATATATATCTGACCTATGTCATACGATAACGCTCGTATTTATAAATCAATTTTGATGAAACTAATTGTGTGTATTAAGCTCACCAATGTCTCGACCGAGTTCGTTGGCCAGCTTGGTCCGCCATTTTGTTTCAAGATGGCGGCAACTTAAAAATTTAAAACTAAAATAAATATACAAAACAGTTAAATATTAAATTTTTTTAAATTAAGTTTTAGGCCTTGATACGAGAATTCCAGAGCATTTTTTGGTTTACCTCTATCTTAAAAAATGGCTGAGATAGAGCAGTTTGAAATTCTAGGGTGGCTGACATTTTGAAACAAGACAACACATTACAAAAATTTTCATTGTTGTAATAATTTTCCCAATCATACGCATAAAACTATATATTCATATCCGTTAGCGCCAAATTCTCGTCAAACTTGGTGACATTTTGGGAAATATCGCCAAAATTGCTGACCAAAATAAGTCTTCATAAATGAAGCCAATTTGGCTATTGCTCAATAATTTGGCGAATTTCTTATTCAAACTCAGTATTAACGAATCTTTTGTAAACGTTTTATTTGCATTTTAACTTGCTGTTTTCGTGTAACATTAGCTAAAATTTTAAAACGAAGATATAGGAAAGCTACCTTTTCCTCCCGGTACAGGCCGGAAGGACTTTCTTTTACAATGAACTTGATAGAAATTTAGAACCACGTACAGTCACCGAAAAAAAGGGAAAAAATAACACCCATATGTTTTGAAACTGTTACAAATTAATTTAACATTAAGAGTTCCAAGCTTTAAACTTTCATAATTTCTAAACTACTTCACATAATGAAGTCCTGTTTGATATCTTAAAGTAAAATGTACGGAAAATCCAAATATGTTGTCAAAATGTAAGAGTCTGGTACAATTTCACTTTGAAGACGGCTACCTAAGCTTATTTTTTAAACATAAATTGAAAGAAGACATAATTTCCAGTCGAATGCCCATTTCTGTTTTTTTTTTCAAAGACAAATGGGAGACAAATGGGATTTTTTCAAAAAAAAATGATTTTGTACCTTTAGAACTTAAAATTCGGCGTATATTGTTTAGGATACAGAAAAAGGAAAAATTAAAACACAATATTCGAAAATAGAATAAAAAACTCGAAAAAGATCGGAAATTTCAAAATAATTCGATTTTGTAGCGCTAGAAACTTGAAATTTGTAATAAAGGATTCAAAATAAGAAAAAAATAAAAAAATCCAGAAAATTATAAAAAAAAAATCGAAAATAATTTTATCTTGTAGTCTTAGAAACTTAAAACTTGGTGTAAAGGTAGTATTTACTATTCAATAAAAGGAAAAGTTAAAAAAATCGTTAAATTCGAAAATAAAATCGAAAGATCGAAATAACTTTAAAAAATCAAAAATTCGAAAACAATTTGATTTTGTACTGCTAGAAACATTAGTTTTAAGATAAGTGTCCTATTAGCTAATACAACGCCCCTAATTGTTTTATGTTATTTCCCCCGGATTTTGGCTTTATTTTCTTTCGTTTACGAATTTCGTTATAGACTGGCTACGTTATAGGCGATTTCTTTATAGACAGGTTTGTTTTCTTTCACAGGTTATACTCTATTTACTTCGCATATGAAATATGGATTGATAAATGATGTTAGCCCCACAAAAATTTTCACAGCTCCCACTACTCTCCCGACATTACTGGCTGGTTATGGCTTGATAGTCCTTTCTAAATAAAACCATGGTGACTCTAAGATTCACTTGATTTATCTTTAAATTGAACCTAAATGATCCTAAGAAGACGGATCAAAGAATTACTATATTGGCATGACAATCAGGTAACTTAGAATTAAAATCGAAAAATCAATAAATTTATAAAAAGTCGAAAATTTGAAAATAATTCGATTTTGTAGTCCTAGAAGCTTGACATTTGGCAGAAAGGCAGGGTTTAGTACACAAAGTAAGGAATAATTAAAAAATCCGTAAATGAAAAAAAAAGACGAAAAAAAAAAACTATCGTAAAAATGAATATAGTTTGATATATTGGAAATTTCCGGAAATTTTAATTTTGGCTTTCTTTTTATACTAAAAAGTTCTTTTATGCTAAATATCAAGTATCTAGGACTGCGAGTAATATCTCAGATGGATAGCACCTATCCTGGAAGCAATTGAGAGTACTTTTGACACTCCCCCTCCCATAAGTTAGTTAGTGCCCCACCAGTGGCTGAGAGGTTCTGCTCTCGAAGCTGGTAACGGGAGGTGCTGGGTTCGATCCCATTCGCGCCCGTCGGCCTAATCGTTCAGAGTTTTCGTGGTTTTCTTCGAGCCGTGGATTTATCCATGCGTGAATACGGGTTAGGTTCCCTTAGAAAGACCCCCACGAAGGGCACTCCCCCCGGGCCTATATCCCAAGTGTAGATAATTGGCCGTCAATAATCAACCCAAACCAACCCATAAGTTAGTGCTTGCCTAGGAACCTGAAATCCCTTTTTATCTACAGTACTTTGCAAACGAAACTAAAGCTTCAAATTTTTGATACCCGTAAATAATAGGGACAGAGTGTGGGCTTAGCGAAAATCAGTGGATGATCTCCAAAAAGAACCCAAAATCAAGAAAAGGAGGATTACTTACAAAAAGAAGTGAAATCTCATCAAAAACGTCACCTGTAAAAAATGCAGCCAAGCCCCGTTACTCTTTTTCCGTAAAATGTTCTGAGATCGTGTAAAGCCAAGTTTAGCTATCTTATGAACTCTGAAATTTTCATTCAAAAAACACTCCTTTTCTCTACATCTTTAGTTAAATATTATTTTGTGACTTGGCAATTACGTAGCACGAGAATATGATGCATATAATTAGTCTTAATCAAATAATACCATGCCATCCCATAACATATTAAGGTGTAATAACTTATCTGTGCGTATATAATTAGCCTTAATCATATTATCTCATCCCATCCCATAACATAGTAAGGTGTAATAACTTCCCCATGCTGCGTAATGGCCAAGTCAAAAAATAATATTTATCTAAAGATGTAGAGACTAGGAGTGATTTGTGAATGAAAATTTCAGAGTTAATAAGATAGCTAAACTTGGCTTTACACGATCTCAGAACTTTTTACGGAAAAAGAGTCACGAGACTTGGCTGCATTTTTTACAGGTGACGTTTTTGATGAGATTTAAGTTACAGTAAAATGTGATCGAAAGCAAAATGCACGCGCGAGAAAAAAAAAATACCAATCGTATTTTATTTACATTAGAGGATGACGTCCTCCGCTTCGGGAAAAACACGAGACTAAGAAAAATAAATTGAATACGTAAAAAATGAAACATTTCAGCGATCTTAGAAATTCAACCACTAAGGGGGTTAAATATGGGGTCGAAAGCTTTAGGTCACTTTGTACCTCACTTTGTACCTTCATCTCAGTAGCAGTTTTAGGTAGAAGTGGGAAACTCAACGCAACGAATCTACTTAAAAAAAAATACTCAAACACGTATTTCAGTGATTTTAGAGCTAACGATTTCGTCGCCAACCTTGGTTTATGCATCCGATTATGGACAACCCCCCACCCCCCCCCCAAAAAAAAAAAAAAAAAAAAAAAACTTCAACCCAACATTTGACTAGCTGAAAATTCTGCTGAGATATGGGGAAGTGACATCTAACATTTGACCCCCCCCCCTTTTATTCCCCTTAGTGGTTGAATTTCTAAATTCGATGAAAAAAGTTTTTTATTATTTTTTTATTAGATTTATCATCCTGATTTTCACATTCCTACCTAAAATTGTTACTGAGATATGGCAGAGTGCCCTAAGAAAATTGACCACCATTTATCCCTCTTACTGGTTGAATTTCTAAAATCACTGAAATACGTGGTTAATTATTTTTCAGTATATTTGTTATCCCGAAGTTTTAACGCCTTGCCTGTGCTTCATAAAAATAATCTAAAATAAGTTACGATATGTGAAAAAGTGGTTGGTATAATTGCAGCTGATAGATCGAAGTGGTGTTCTGAAAAGTCGCCTTTGCCTAGTTCGTATCCTTGCGATGTTCTTCGTATTTAAATGGTATGTATTGCTTTTTTACTCTAGATTGAATTAAATAGAGTTGTTCTCCTCTTGAGCCAAATGTGTATTTGAAAGGGTATGATTGAAATTCATTGAATTCATTGATGTTTATCTTTGAAAAGTCCTATTATCATTTAAAGATGTTTTTAACGGACAATTTTGATCACGGAAGTGTGTACAAAAAAAGGAATAATTTTGAGAGAAAACGGAAAATTTCCTGGAATTTACGGAAAGAAAATTAATATATTAAAATACGGAAATAGCCCCGATTGCCAATAGAATTTCCGTATTTTAACAGAAAACTTTTTTACTGTGTTGAATTAAGAGCTAAAAAACTTGCAAAATATCACTACAGACACAGTAAATTAATGAAACAAGTGTAGATTTGAAAAAAAAAATTAAAAATTGCACCTTTAACAATTATTCACAAGATTTATTTTCCCATGAATAAAACATTTAATTTTTTTGACCTGGTGGAAATTAGTAAAGTCTGAAATAGAGAAAACATGCAAATTACATAAAAGAAAAGGATAATTCAACGCCAAATCGTGAAAATTAAGACACGAGCTGAATGAATTATTCCTTAGAAACAGAAAAAAATGAATACAAAAAATTTAAACAAAAAAATAATATGTGTTTAGAACATTTATTCCTCATTATAGTTAGTAGAAAATATACTTTCATTAATTTATATTTAAAAAGAAAATTTATTTTGATTTCATTGAGAATTCATTAGAAACTAATTGAATAGGCTTATCAAAATTATAGTTTATTTGTAGTTGCTTGTTTTTCTTTATTATTAAAAATAAATAAATCAAATAAATGGTCTACAAATAATCAATAATTATAGCCATATATATTATATAATCTATACATAGTGAATAGTCATAGCCATATATAGTACATAATTCTAACCGAAAAAAGTTTTTTGTTATTGTAATCTATTTGGAAGATATTTGGAATATAAAAGCCCAAAATCCAATTTTCTACTGTGAGACTTTTTTTTCTGCTTTTGAATAAAAGTTTAGATTGCGATATTTTTTTTATGTTTTTCTAAAAATTTGTTGGAGTCGTTTCCTTCTCGTGGTATACGTAGATAAGAAAAATGACAATAAATAAAATATAAATTATAAAATGAGAATTTGTAAAACATCCCTTAAGATCCAGATCTTTTCAGAAAGCTACTGAAATTCAACTCACTATATATCGGATATATTTACGCATTTTAAAGATAGTCGACTGGCTTCTTAATACCAGTTGCCCTAAACAGTTGACTACCGAACTGATGAAAAACGTTTTTGAAATGCTTAACTCATACGCAGTTAAAAAAGTTTGATATAAATGCTTATATTTCATCAAATATTTAATAAATTCATATTCTAATTGTAGTATACTGTTTCTACTATAGCTTTTTCAAGTTTTCGGAAAGTGGCATTAAATGTCGTTGAAAATCTTGCATGCTATTAAAAAATGCCTGCAGAAAGTTAAAAAAAAACCGTTGATCAGTTCATGAATATACATACTATTTTTAAAACAAATGAACACAAATGTTGTACAAGGCACACATAGTCATTAACTACAACTACAGATCATTTCGGGTACTTTATTTTGCAGTGTTATCCAAATTATCATTTTTAGGTAGCTTCGAATACTAAAAGCAAAAATCTACCTATTGCAGCCGTCCGGAGGAGAGCAATTACGGAAAACTTATGGTATCTTTTCATAGCTCGTAACCACAATACCCCAAAACCACTCTCCTCTAAAATGCTAATAGGATATATATATGACATTTGTCATTCTATAACTCTCTTATTTATGAACCGAGTTGGATGTGACTGAGTATGTGTATAGGACATACCAGGGTGTCGACCTGGTTGGCCAGCTTCATCCGCCATCTCGATTCAAAATGGCGGCAAGTTAAAATAAAAATTTCTAAAAATTAAAAAGATGTACAAAATAAAAGAAAAAAAATGCTTTCATTAAGTGTTAGAACATGATATAAGGATAACATTTTTTGTTTTGTCTTTATCTTACGAAATGTTTGAGATATGGTAGTTTTAAATTCTAGGGTGGCTGACAGTTTGAAACAGTCTGATATTTGTTATGCTGTAACTCTTGCATTTATGAACTGATATGAATGCGACTTATCACGTGTACAGGACATACCAAGGTCTCGAACGAGTTCGTTGGTCAGCTTCATGCGCCATTTTGTTTCAAAATGGCGGTCAGTTAAAATTTTGAAAATTTTAAAAACATGTTAAAAAAATTATTTTAAAAACAAATTGCACTCCGGGAGTGTCGACAGAAGTGAAAACTTGAACAATTACGTTTGTATTTTTTGAATCGTCAGGAAACGTTTTATTGTGCAGGAAATACTTTTAAATGAAGTGTTTTTTTGTATTCATTATTATAAACTACTACTACAAAAATTATATTACAATTTTCATTTAATGCACTATTGTACATGAAAAATAATGCATATTATTTTACATACAAAAATTGCAATCTATTCCTTAAAACGTAAATTTACAAATACATGAAATATGAAATTTAATTAATTGGTATTCTTTGAAATGAATACCAATGAAACATGAATTTTCATCCACAATTTAAACAACTCTCAATACATTCATCATTTCTTCCACGAGATGTAGTTTCATATCTTTTGTAATAACATTTATCTGCAAAACGGGGTTCCCGCTTCCTATCACTCCAAAAATGATGACTTCTTTGCTGCCTGTCTTGTTTACGGTATTCGTGAACATTATGCTTTTTTCTATCTTCATACTGCGCGTATTGTTTGCGGTATCTATAATTTCTATCAACAAACTTTTCTTTTCTATAAAATGATTTCACTTCATTTCCGTATCAGTAACCACGTTTCTTAAAACTTTCGTGAAATATTTCATTATTTTAATTTTTTACTTTTTATATTACTTCCGTCTCTTTCTTTTCTCGTGCTCGTTAAATTATAATATTTTACGTGTTTTGTTATTTCATTTTCATCTTTTGATTTGGTCTCGCGAGTTGAGTCACTTTTATCTGTTTTCACCACGCGTGCTAAATTTATCTTGAAATTATTTTCTTAATTATTTTTATTCATAATACCAATCATTTCGTTTTCTGCACGTGAACTATTTCCTTTTGGTACTTTCGCTTCATTGTATGAATTGGCTACATAATTTATTTTTTTATCGGAATTATTTACAACTTTAAGGCAACCTACTTGAAAAGTATTGCGCTCATCAGCGATTTTAATTCCCTCTTCATCTATCACCAACTTTAGTTTGCTGATCACGTCTTGCCCTATTACATTATCGTATGCGAGAGATTTTGAAACAGAAAATTTCGTTGATATAAGAAACCCATCGACACGTATTTCATACACAAAATATCCAATTAGATTTACACTTTCTCCGCCAATGTCAGTTAATAAGATATCAACAGAAGACAAATTTGGCGACCCAATATTGACATAACATTCGTAACTGAATAAAGAAATATAGATGTTTGTATCAAACAATAGATTTACTTCTTTGCCTTTGATATTAATTATTTTACCTATTCCATTAGGTTTAGACTTATTTCTGATTCGAGTTGTAGCAATGTTAGCTTTTTCTTGTACATCGGCATTAGGATTGTGATTTTGGCGATTATAATTTCGATAGTTTTCGATAGAGTCTTGACTGAATTCATTAGTTTGACCGTTATTGCTATTATTACAATAAGACGCTATGTAGCTTTGAGAGTTACATCTATCTAAAACACCTAATTTGAAATTTATTTCTTTTGTTTGATATTGGGTATGAAAGAAAGATTGTGAATTTTCATTTTTAATTACTTCGGGTTTTCTATCTTCAAAGTGGGGTGAAATTCTATTCATGGTTTTAACATTACGTCTCGCCGCATCATAATCGTCTAGTTTACTTACTAATACGTCTACATTTTTAATTTTTGGAAGATCATCAATAAAATGTGCTTTCATTTCTATAGGTAACCTTTTCTTTTTTTGATCTACTACTATTAATTCTTTTAAGGATTCAAAATCAGATACTTTAAGACCGCTAATCCTTTCTTCCAAATAATTTCTTAATTCAAATGCTAAATCGCGCCAAGTGGCTGAAGATTCTTTTTATGTGACATTAATTTCTGCCTAAATTCTTCTGGCGTCATTTTGAAGCGTTTAAGAAGTAAATCTTTTACGTAATCGTAATTGTTCGCCAATGTTTCTGGTTCTCTAGCTATAATATTGGTGATTTCTAATGGAATTAAACTTAACAAATGTGTGACCCAATTTTCTTTTATTATATTCATTCGAGAAATTTGTCTTTCAAATAATGCTAAATAGAGACTAATATCACTTTTGCTGTCAAAGTGAGATATTAATTGAAGCAAATCTGGTTGCTTACCTGAACCAGCTATTGCAGAATCGTCACCAAATATACAGAGGTGTCGGTAACAGTGACGATAACAGTGTCGCGAGTTCAATGTTTTTCCCCCATCTATAAAAAAGGCCACAGCTATTGCAGAATCGTCGTCAAATATACAGAGGTGTCGGTAACAGTAACGGTAACAGTGTCGCGAATTCAATGGTTTTCCCCATCTCAAAAAATGCCCAACGCGCCTAAAGAAGTTTTCACTTCAAAAAATGTTTTCGTTAAGTGTTAGATCTTGATATAAGGATTCAGGCGCATTTTGTTCTAGCTTTATTAAAAAAAATGTTTGGTATATAGCTATTCAGAATTCTAGGTTATTTTGAAACCATCTGATTTTTGTTATACTGTAACTCTCATGATGGAATTCTCATTCAAATTCAGTATTAACGAAAAGCGGGATTGAATCTTCTACAATCGCATTCCAAGCATTTTAGCTTCGGGTAATTGAGTAAAATTCTTTTAATTTTAAAAACAGAGAATATGGAAACTACTTTTTCCTACAGGTACAGGCCTGGAGAACTATTTAAATTTAATTTGTTGTTGGTTCCTAATTGCGCTCGTGACTAAACCTTCATTGAAAACTGCGAGATCACAAATGCTCTTTTGATTCCTGAAAAAATCGTAAATGGTTTATCTAGATATTTGAAAAATCGTATAAAACCGAAATCTGTCCGGTCACTTTTCGTAATATAGTGTATATGTATGCAGTATATATATATAGTGTATATGTATGAAAACGATGTTACAAATGTATATTAAATACATTTAACTATGTCAATTTGGTTAGTTTATATTTCATCTATCCTTAATATTGTATTATTATACATATTCTAATTCTACACACTAAAGTTTTTTTTTCAGTTTATTTCAGTAATAATTTATTAAAAATACTTTATTCTTTAAAGTTGAAACTTATCTTTTAATGCTATATTAACTATGCCAAAGCAGTTACAAAATATTAAATTAAAATAAAGAAAAATTATAGTAAATTAGTATGCGTGACCATTTTCTCGCAATATATTTATGCAGAATATACATTTCTTTTCTAAAATAATATCGTTATAAATTTAAATTTTATGTAATTGTCTCTTTATTTTAAGTAATTAAATTCACCAAATTGGAAGTTAATTGATTTACAGCATAATATGAATAATTTATAGTACTCCAGATAATCGCTATAATTTTCTTCTATAATAACATATTTAAGAGTTTTAAAATTGCAAATGCTCGTGAAAAAGATTTTAAGTGAGTAAAATGCGAAAGGTTGAAATGTTCTGAAAACTACTTTATTGATTCTAAATAAGTTCATATTAAAAGAAGGCCGCAGAAAATATATTATTTATTAATCTTTTCTATAAAACAAATATCTTTATACAAAAATGATGCCATTTTAAGATATATGGATGCAAAATTATTAGAATGCTATAAATAACAGAGTAAAATTTAAAAAAATGTAATAATTGTTAAAGACAACACTGGGATTTTTGTTGGAATTTCATTATTTTTAGCTCACAGCCTATAAAAGTCTGAGAGCTAATGTGCCTGCTGTTTCTGTATGTATATACGTATGTACATACCGCGATAACGCATGATAGAAATATTCGATTTGCTTCAAATTTTGTATATAGTTTCATTATGATAAGGAGCTTCCCTGATTAGTTTTGGGGGTTCATTGGTTAAGTATCAAGAGGGGGAACGCAGGGCTAATCCCCCGCTTAATTTAGATAAATGGGTTTTTCATGCAGAATTATCCGATTTGCTTCAAATTTGGTATACATGTTTATTCTGATAAAGTGCTTCAACGATTACTTTTGTGGGGTTCATTGGTTAAGTATAAAGGAGGGGAATGAGGGCTAATCCCCCTTAATTGAGATAAATGGGTATTTCATGCAGAATTATCCAATTTGCTTCAAATTTGGTTTAAAAGTTTATTGTCGATTTCTTTATTTTTCGAAGGACATTATTCTTTGAAATAAGAGTATAATATACAATTAGTGTAAATAACCTGTGAGCTCAATGCCATCAGTTTAAATGGGCACGTTTTACTTTGTTTTTATAAAACCTCATGGATAATTTTCAGTGTTTGAGAGTAATATTTTCTCCATATTAGAGTAAAGTGAAAATACTTTTTCAAGCAGAGATGGCATATACTATGAAAAATACTCTTAATCTCTTTACATTTTTTACAAATACACTGTTAAGATTTTACAGCAAACTGTCCAGTCATACGAGTGTTTTTATATATGACAGTTACTTAGCCGTAATTTTAATCGACCAATGATTACAATTCATAATACGGTTAAGTGATCGTTATTTCCTAAAGCGGTTGAATAACTGGAAATTTTGCTGCAAAATTTTAACATTTTACTTATGCGTGCAATATTTGTTTATTTAAATAAATAAAAAAAATACAGATAAACACATGAATTGACATTAAATAGGCATTATCATTATTTCGTTTATAACGAACTCTTTTTTTTTTCATCGATAGCTGCTTAAATAAAATGAAATACGGTGATATATCGGAAAAAGAGGATAATTCGTTCCCTAAACATATTTTTTAACAGAAATATTCGTTAACTAAGACATGACTTCTCACTCGATGCAATACGCTATTTAGCGCACTTCCAGTAAGCCGAGGTTGACAAACCGCGAAACACATCATCATTAGCTGACACATTCGTTTTCAGAGTTACTCGTTTCTCCGATGTATCCTAAAAACTGTACTTTAAAAATCTACATTTACTTACTGTATTTCATTAGAAGTTTTAACTATATATATATATATATATATATATACTAATAAAAGAAAGTTTCGCACTGTGTGTGTGTGTGCGTGTGTGTGTGTGTGTCTCTCTGTGTGTGTGTCTGTTGGCGATGGCTAAGAAAATCTAGCCCACCTAGAAGGCTGGAAATTTAGGTGTGGATAGTCCAAGCTTTGACCATGTGCACCTGAGCCTCAGAATTTTAATATTTTGATAATTAGCCTAGATATTAATTAGATTCTCATTAACCATCGCTTCTAAAATATCATCTTTTAAATCAAAATGGCGAAAGAAAGGGACAGGTGCATTGGATTTGCAACCGGAAATGAATGAATTCGAAATTATTTAACTAATTAGCGAATTTTAAGAAAACTAATTGAGATATCAAATTGCAAATTTCTGAGCATATGTAAAAAAATATTCTGTATCTGACTATGTGATTTTTGAAAAATTCGGTTGGTAATTTTTTTTAATTTACGCAAAAAATTACCAAAAATCTTTCAGCGGCAGTGAAAACGATCCAAGAAATTTTCAGACAGGGATCGGCTTTCATTAAAAACTGAACTACAAAGAGATCTGTTTCTCTGGCCGATCCCTCTCATTTCGTTTGCGAAAATGAAAGGAAATAATTGCCAAATTTTACTAATGAACAAAAATTTAAGTAACTAATTAAGATATAGATTTGAAATTGAGGTCGAGAAGGGGTGTCATCTGCCGGCTATTTTAGCGTAGCGTCTTCGTTATGTTCTAATTATCAGAAAAATGTAATTCTTTTTTTAATGATAGCGTTAATGTACGTGACGGTGGTTCTCTTGAACAAATTATTCATTATATTTGCGGGTATGGGGAGGGAGGGGGTTAACGCCTTTCTCTGAGATTGTAATTATCTTGGGCCCGGGCAACGCCGGGCGGGTTAGCTAGTAAACTATATATCACAAAGCATTACCAGCTCCTAAACTTATATTAATTACACAAAACTATTTTAAAAGTACTGATTATAACTTTTAAAGTTTAATCGTTCACTCGAAAGTAATTGTAATAGTTTACTTCAAAAAAGTAGATTTTTAAAAAATAATAAATAAATAATGATTATTTTCTCAATATACAGCTTTCACCTAGTAAAAGTTAACAAAAAAAAATCTGTATATAAGAAAATATATATTTTGAAAAAAAATTTCAAATGCTTGTTTTTTTTTTATTTAATGTTTCATTCTATTTTTTAAAATTTGATATTATAAGAACTTATATCCAAGAAAATGTCTGGGATTTGGTGAAAGTGCAGAGAAAGAGTTTTTTTCACTACATCTGTAAAATTCAAGGAACAACGTTTGGCAGTGTAAGTTGTTATTATTCTGCCTATCTAACGGAATAAATGGGGATGTATTCAGAGTGGCGACAAAGTACGTTTACACTTCAAAAAATATGAATTAATTTACTAAATCGTTTGGTAAATCAAATTATCTCGCTATTTCTGCGATTGTTAATTCTCTATTAGTGCTGACAATTTTTGTATAAAGCAAAAATTTAGAAATATTTTTAAGATGAAAAACAAAATATATATATATATGACTAAACAGCTCTTTGATCTTGCATTACCTGCGGGTCAAATATTTAAGCAAATGAAAATCCATTGAATATAATAGACATTTATATATAGAACTGTAAATCGATTATTGGATACTAATAGCTGAAAAGAACGACCTAGGTCTGATCGCGCACGTTCAGTTTGTACAAAAGGGCACATCAAAATAATTTGTGAAAAGATACGAAGAAATCCACAACGCTTTGAAAATAAAATGGCTGCAGTAGATTACGTGAGTCGTAGAACTCTACAAGTTATTATACACGAAATACTGGGTTTTCGCTCCTGTTGTGAAAAAAATGTTCAAGGTTTGTCTGGCTTACAAATAATAAAAAGGCAACAATGATACAAGAAATTGTTAAAATGTCATATGATAGCAAAAGTGTTGACAGAATAATATTTTCTAATGAGAATCTATTTCACACTGAACAGTGTTATAATGCTAAAAAAGATGTATATTCAGCAACCTTCTATAATATACCTTAAAACCTTCAAAATATTTAGCGTTTTCAGAAAAAAAATTCTGTTATGGTTTGCGCTGCAACGTCAAAGAATGGAAAACTGTCGTGATATCATCAAAACCCTCAAATATCACATCTAAAATTCCTCCTTGTGTGCGATCTGTTTCCCACGCTCAAGAAAGTCACCCAAGGCAGGCGGCGAGTCCAAAAGTACCCATTAATCTTTTCTGGGTGACAAGCTTGACTGCTAACCTGAATAGGCCCTGGATACGAGGCGCCATGGTCTACTGATGAATAATTACGTTCGACCACCCAGGTTTTCGATTCTAGTGACTACGTAATAGACACGCTCGGCGCCGTGATGCAACCCCAAAGATCCAATGGAAAGGAGAATTTGGTCCTATAGGCCAAGAGTTACGAAGCTTACCGCCGATGTCCCCCCCCCCCCCTGGAGGTTGCTAGAGTGAGATGATAGAGTAAAGATCATTCTGGTACGGAGAGGTGAGAATCCTTCTACCTTATTCCGATCCAGAGAGAAAGACCGCAACGGTGTTTTGGATCGGTTCCTTTTGAGAAGGGGTTTAGCGAGAGGATTGGAAAGGGAGCACCCCTCTTCTAGCTTGTGATATGAATGGAGAGAAACCTTGAGTAGAGCCCCGTTACGCATGAACGATAATACGGTACGGAAGGTGGTACATTTAGTGGGACAAGTGACTGACTGGCATCTTGTGCTAATAAATCTGTCCGGAAATCTAACAGAGGACTCTTTCAGTTGACCTGACTGTTTACCCACTAATCTAATTTCGAAATTACTCAAGAACTCAATATTTATTCTATAAACTTTAATTTTGCTTAGATGTAAAGTTTGTAACGTTGTATATCAACTGAAATATATTTTCATTCAGTAATTATAATAAGTGGTGATTCGGTAATTTATAGCTACGCTACCACAACATCTTTTATTTCCACTCCATACCAAAAACACCACACTGCCGTTGAAATTCATCGATAAAGATATAAAAATGAATGTGGAATATTACAATCAGGACATACTGGATACATATTTATAACCACATGCTGATAGATTGTATCTAAAAAAGAATATGATATTTTAGCAAGAGTCTGCACTTTCACACCGAGCCAAATCATTACAGATTTGGCTACATGTCAATTGTGCGAAAAGTATCATGCAAAAATCCTTTAGACTATCTATTGCATAAGAGAGATTTCAGAGAGTAATGTGAATGCTAAGTACAGAAGTTTGGACTTATTTAAAGATATTCCAGTACACACACATAAATGTGGAGGATTATATCTTAAAATGATTCGTGCCGTTGCCGGACTATGGCGTAACAGATTATCTCTTTGGTAATCAATTTGGCGGTTGATTTCAATTAATCTATTTGAATTTAAACTTTCCTTTCTGATGTTCATCATATTGATGTATTTTTTGTTTCTATTTTATATCTGTAAAATGAGTGACTCATTATTTGTATCGGGTTGTTTGGGAAGTTCTTTCTGTTTGGGAAAGTTGGTTTGCCCCGGAAAATACTGTCATTTAATTATTAGACATTAATTTCGATAGCTTATGTCTAATAATGGACGGGCAGAATTTTCCGGTACCAATTGGTTTTCCAAAACGTAGGAACTTTCCGAACAACCCAATAACAGTAATTTGTAGCCATTTTGTAGATATTTACTAAAGGTTCCTAAATAGGTGCAATTTTGGAAGTAAATACGTTACTTAATACACATAGTGTAGAGCTACAATGACTGAATTTTATATTTCAATTATTATTTAGTATCATTTCTTCCTATTATAGCAATATTTTTAACAGAATATATATGGGTTATACAATTTTCAAAATGAAGACATACATATGTAAATAATACAAGTACGTAACGAATTTTAAATTGCAATAAAAAATATACCTATCTACTATATTCGATTCGTTCCATTTACGCTAACGAAAAATAGGTTCTGATATTTGAGTCATTTTTTAAGAAATATTTATTAAAATAATGATCGATTATAATATTTTTCCAGTTTAATGGTACAGCTTTTTTTAAGTTTCAAAGTATAACTTACATCGAAGGAAATAATTGTGATTCTTTCTAAAGAATGCTCACTGAATCTGAAGAATTCAAGGAACAAAAATTCTTGATTATGTACAGTGTTATGTTCATTGTATTGGTAATATGTTTTTGCAATGGAAGTGATCTGCTTTCGAAGTGATTTTTCGCTGGTTATAAGCTTGTGCATTACTAGTGTTGCTCATTATTTCTATGCCTTGTATAACTAAATAACGAAAGAATAAAGAATGTATTATTTAGATCAGGGCTGTACAACATGGCGCCCGCTATTCACCGGAAAATTATTACAGAAACATTTTCCTTATATATTCGGAGATTGAATAAGCCAAATATTTCTATAAAAATTTTCTGGTGAATAGCGGGCGCCAGGTTGGAATAGCGCTGATTTAGATTAAAGATATCTAAATAGGTTCTGTTTTGGAAGTTAAGTTAGTTATCTGTAGGTACAGATTTAGAGACTAAAATATTTAGTTAATAACTTAGTATACATCACTGATCTTAAAACAGTACTTTAAGCATTTTGTAAATATATTTTACAATTTCATATAAATTATAAAATTATATTTCATGAAACATTAGCATTAGCAAATCCAAATAAATAATTTTTAACAAAAGTAACAAATATATATATTACTTTTATCGCACAAATTCTTTCATGTATTTCCAATTCTAACTCTTTACACGGACCGTAATTGGTATACTTTAACTTACAAAAAAGCTGTGAGAATCATTTTCTGAACACATTCACTGAACCCTCAACAACTCGACACCCCACGAAGATAAAATAACATGCCAAATTGGGCCTAAGTTCAATTAGCGAGATTCTATATAATTTCATATTTAAAAATATATTTACGTATCGTTTAAGTACGATGATTAAAAATCACAAAATATGTTTAATAATCAATTATGTACTACTATCAAGCTACGCCCGCTACGCTGGTCAATTTCTCTTAACGAACTTTTAATCAAACAAAATATTGACATTTCATAATTCACTCTTATATTTTAACAGAATAATAAGGCTACTATAATTTGTGACCTGTGCCAATATACACATCAGGACACGTCACCCTTATCATTATCTTTTCACGCATGAAGGTTTTGCTATGGTACTCCATTGTGAAATTTGGTAATATTTGAAATTCAATATTTGAATCATTAGATTTGAAATTTATATGAAGAAAAATACATTTTTTTACCTTTTAAACGCAGTTTGTCTAACAATTTTCTGACAAATACTTTTCGAGCTATTATTTTTTTCAGTAACTTCAAAGGTTTCATTTTCTGAGATTAATCTGTGGCAAAAATTAGCGAAAAACCCAGTCGTCACCATCGTATGACTTTTTATTAAAGAGGCTGTTGGACAAGGGATTGTCACCATCAATTTGCCATCATCACTTTTGAAAGCGGTTCTGTAGTTCCAGAGATTCCATAGAAATTGTAATTTAGAATGATTTTAAAACGCTTTTCACTCATTTCCCCTTTTTAAATATTGATTTTCTTTTATTATTATTCTTAGAGAGAATTTACATCTTATAAATAACTACAATGCCAAATTTCAAATTTCTAGCTCCTTCAGTATAAAAAAAAATTGCAATTTTGGAACGTTTTTCGCTCCTGCACCCCATTGGGGTTAGTGGCATCGACATAAAATACAGCCTATGTTGGAGTAGGATTGTCACCGTCAATTTGCCACCATTACTTTTGAAATCGGTTCTGTAGTTCCAGAGATTCCATAGAAATTGTATTTTAGAATGTTTTAGAACGCTTTTCGCTTATTTCACACTTTTAAATTTAGATTTTTTTTATTTGTTCTTATCGAGCATTTACATCTTTTAAGTAACTACAATGCCAAATTTCAAATTTCTAGTTCTTTCAGTATAAAAAACATTGCAATTTTGGAACGTTTTTCTCTCCTGCACCCCCCTTGGATTAGTGGCACTGACATAAAATATAGCCTATGTTGAAGCAGGGATTGTCACCATCAATTTGTCTCTATCACTTTTTAAATCGCTTCTGTAGTTCCAGAGATTCGATAGAAATTGTATTTTAGAATGTTTTTAGACCGCTTTTCGCTCATTTCACCTTTTAAATTTTGATTTTTTTTAAATTTTGTTCTTAGAGAACATTTGCATCTTATAAGTAACTACAATGCCAAATTTCAAATTTCTAGTTCCTTCAGTATTAAAAAAATCGCAATTTTAGAACGGTTTTAGCTCCTGCACCCCCCTGGGGTTAGTGGCACCGACATGAAATATAGCCTATGTTGGAGCACGGGTTGTCACCATCACTTTTGAAATCGGTTCTGTAGTTCCAGAGATTCCATAGAAATTGTAATTTAGAATGTTTTTAGAACGCTTTTCGCTTATTTCACCCTTTTAAATTTCGATTTTTTTTTATTTGTTCCTAGAGAGCATTTATGAAGGAGATTTAACTTCATATATTACAATGCAATTTATATGTTAAATCCCCCCTCCCCACAACTTTAAAGTATATGGTTCCTGTTTAACTTGAAATTTAATTGTCGGGTCACAAAATTATTTATTCTCAGTTCCGTTGCCTAAAATGTAAGCTCTCATTTTATTTCGCTCGTTAAAATCTTCTGTCCACATTTTCATCTACTTTAAAGAAAAAAGGAAAAAAACAGCTTTGTGCCTAGCAACAGTTAGAAATCTTTGTTCACAGATGCACTTTACATCTGTATTTTAACGGATCATCATCTGATATCATTTCTCACGGCATATAAAAGTTGTTTCGTCTTATTATTATTCCCATGGCCTTTTACTTGCCATATATGGTATGCCGGCGCCTGTTTGGGATACTTTTAGCTCACATCTTCCTGTTTTAGATAGTAACCTTTTAGGGTGGGTTCCCTCAAAAATTTACCGGGTTCCATTATGCGGTTTTAATTGGACTGGCGTTAAAAATTCATAATTCCTCCCTGACGTAATCCCATTCACTTTATGCTAATGGATAAAAACCGCATGTGTCTCCTCGCTGTATTGTATCGCCAGAATAAGTATTTTTGGCTAATTTTATTGCTATTGTTTCGCCAATGCTTCATTCGAGCTGAGAAAGTTGTAAGAGTTCTGGACTCAGATTCAGCTCTTGCCCTGTGTAAGAAGAAGATGTAAAATTGATTTGCCTCCTCTCTAGCTATCGGCGATTGTTAGCCGGCCTTGTATTGCGATCTCCGTCGAACCTGGATTATACAGAAATAAACACCTATGTGCAATCGTGGACTCCTTTCATATGGTATTTATCACGGCTCTGAGTATTTCTTAATTCCTATTTAAAAATTCTCAACGAAGTATTATAATTCCTGGCAGAACAAAATAACTATCATAGCATTTACATCTTATAAGTAGCTACAATACCAATTTTCAAATTTCTAGCTCCTTCCATATACAAAAAATCGCAATTTTAGAACGTTTCTTGCTGCTGCCCCCCCCCTGGAGTTAGTAGCACCGACATAAAATATAACCTAAGTTGGAGCAGGGGTTATCACCGTCAATTTGCCACCATCACTTTTGAAATCGGTTCGGTAGTTCCAGAGATTACCCCCTACAAACAAACAAACAAACAATCTTTACTCCTTTATAATATTAGTATAGATTAAACATATATTAAAAGCATTTTTAAACAACCGAACAACTCTATTTATTTAGACAATTGACGTCAAATTAGCGAGATTCTATATAAATGGCTCGTGATATATGTAACGCGTGATTCTATATAACTTGTTTGTGAATGGCAATGTAAATGGCAATGTAATGTTTTGCTAAACTTTGCTATGACTGATTTCCCATGGTTGGTTTTTGCAGACGCCGTTTTCTTCTGTGCTTTTTTATGAACAACTCTAGTAATTGTTTCCGTAACTCTAAACGTAGTATTTTTGCCGGCTGTGGTTCTTCTTTCGTGGCGCAGCGCTAAGGGCGGCGTTTCTGGTATTGTAGGTCTTGATGTACTCAGTATGATCATTAATATTTGGTATGATCATTCATAATTGGGCTCAATTGTGACTCGCACTGACGTCACAGTGACGTTACTGTGACCATGCATGCTATGCGGGTAGTAATTCTTTGATCCGTCGGATTTAATGAATGGTATTTCATATGAACAATTCTCAAAAACAAATTGTTCAATATTAGTGCAAATGATATAATTTAATTTTGGAGGAAGTTTCACTGATATTGAAACATTTAATGCTGTATTTTAATTTCTCAAAAAACTTCGAAATTATTGAATAGTTTAAAGTAACTTTATTTAATTCTTAGTAAGATAATATTAGTTAATTAAGTAAATTTATTTAATTATTTTAAATTGTTAAATTTGCAAAAAATGAAATTTTCTATACTTTTTTATGTTTTAGGGTCATTGATGATTCGCAAAAAAAAGAGAAAAAAATGTAAATGTTCAAGATTATTTAGTTTGGTCGTATGTTTATCTAAGTCACAATGTCGACACTAAACTTAAGTGAGATTAATGGAATATCTGCTAAAAGTGTGTTTGTATTGCCACAAGAGGACCGTGACAATTTTGCTAAACTTCAAACTATGATAATACCAGGCAAGTTCTTAAAATGTTATTCAAAAGAATGCTGTTTTCACCCTATAAACTAGGCCTGGTGTTTAATTGGATTTAATGAAAAATACGATTTCAAAACTTGGAATTGAAATTTAGACGCAAATAAAACTTTATTAACTACTATAAATAAAAAAGTTACTCTGCACTTTTTATCTGATTAATGGTATCATATACTATACAGCCAAGATAAAGAAAATAACAGTTTTTTTAATAATGCTTCATTTGTATTCCAGACCATTGTAACTTTAGACATTACTGTGATTTCTAAAATGGAGCTTATTATTTAAAAAATATTATTTGCTGTTTAATTGATAGTTGTGTTTATCAAAATCGCTTATATTTACGTTCAGATGTTTGCTAAAAGTAATTTTAAGATTTTAATAATGAGCAATATACTGTAACATATTAAATCCAACACACAGTTTAAAGCAACATGGATTTTAATCAAGTTACGTCACAGTACACTAACACATTACAGTTACATAAAAAAGCAGCACATGTAAGCTTATGGTGGGTTTTTGTATCATCAGGATACCCGTACCATCAAAGAGGCAAAGTTCTTTACCGAATATAGAGACCTTCTCACACGAGAGAAGTCGGATAACTGTTCGCTCTTCTGCAATAGAAATCAGAGTACTCCTCATGGCCTCTCACCAGTTGAGTATATCTATTCAGTCAGTTTTCAAGTGTTTGTGAGTGTTTAGTCTCCTGGAGATGAACATCTGGCGGTTTCTGAAGTGTTTAAAGGTGCAGAACTCCTGGGCTCAAGTGGCCAGAATTAATAGGATCATTTATGTCCGTGTAACGTCAGGTCTAAGGAAGCGGGTAAAATTTATAACTCCTTGAAAAGGCAATCATTCTCGAGTTTATTTGGACTTACATCTGGAAGCGATCTTGCGGCCTGCACTGAAGAAATTAATGCCTAACATATGGTCGCGGCTTCCTCTGGAGGGATTACTGTCACATATGGTTTACCACTCCAGGCTTCGAATTATGAGTGAGACTAGTTTTAATTGGACTTATTAAACCCCTGTTAACGAGGAGTTGTTACAATACACTGCTCAAAACAATTAGGAGAGCACATGGTTTTACCGAAATTATGCTAATGCTTACACCAATAAATAACTTAAATTAAAACATCCATAATTTAAAACGTAGCAGAAAATAGAAAAATAAAACTGCATTTGCATATCAAAGTTTATAACTTCAAAAACCAGAAAAAGGAGATAAGTGCAGAAATCGAGATTCCTCAGAAATGTATGTTTTACTGTCTCAGTTGTGAAATTCAATTGTTCAGCTTTTGTTTTGACAAAAGGTGATTTGAAAATTGTCCCAACCACGTGATTTACCGGAATCTATGGCTTGGCGTATTAGTGAGATACTTGAATCCGGGCAAACACAACGAAGTGTAGCAGACGCTGTTGGAGTCGCAAGAAGTGTCACCGCAAGGGTGTGGAATCGATTCCAAGAAACAGAAAATTTTAGACGTTGACCAGGGCAACGTCGGTCACGTGCTACCACGGCAACTGATGACTGATATATCTCATTAACAGCTCGTTGAGACAGAACAGGCAATGCTACTCAGCTGAAAATACAGTTGCTCTGAGCAACAGGGCGAAGCTTGTCCAGCTAAACAGTCCGAAATAGGCTTCATCAGTGTGATATCTATGCACATTGGCCAATGTTCTGTATTCCTTTGACCTCAAGCCACCGTGTTGTCTGAAGAAGGTGGGCTGCTGAACATCAATTTTGGTGGTAACGTGATTGGAGTCAAATGCTTTTTACAAACGAATCCCGATTCAGTCTGGAGTCTGACATCTGACATGTTTTGGTATGGAGGGAAATGGCACTTAAAATAACCCCACATTCCTTCATGAAAGATCACTTTACAGAACAGGTGGGTTGACGGTATCGGCTGGAATCAGCATAAGTGGACGTACGTACCTGCATATCATTCGGAGTGACACTTTGATGGCCCAAATGTATCAAACGAGATACTGAGACCTCATGTTGTAACTTACGCTGCAGTCATGGTGATTCCTTTGTTTTCACGCATGACAATGCCATACAGCATACAGTTCGTCTGGTGGAGAACATGCTTGAAGCTGAAATAATACATCGTATGGAATGGTCAACATGTTTTTCTGACCTGAATCTGATAGAGCATGTTTGGGACACACTCGGACAACGCATTGCAGCAAGACCAAGGCCTTCTTTTACTATCTGGGACTTTGAGATTGCAATTCTTGATGAGTGGAATAGTATTCCCCAAATTATTTTGAATAACCTCATCGCATCCATGGAAAACAGGCGTGCAGCAGTTTTAGCTGTTGCAGGAGACCACACGCAGTATTAAAAATCTTGCATCACTTCTAAAGAGTACTTTTTTTGTAATTTACGTGTAACCAAATTGTTGCCCTAAACCATGTTTACATGTTCTTTCCATCGTTTCAAAGAATTAAAGCTCCCTTACAAATTTTTTTGCATCTTTTTTTCTGTATTGCGCATTGATACACGCGTACTCTCCCTTTTATGCCCATGCATGGCTGTCTCGCACGGTTGTCTCCACTTCTTAGCTTGCTCCCCTAATTTTGTTAGCAGTGTATATCTATTTAAGAATAAACATATGCAAAGATTGTTTAAAGTAAAAGTATGTTTATAATCTGCATCAAAGAAATATTTAGACAAGCCAATTCTGGCCGTAAAGTATCACAAATATCATTAGTTTACTTTTACTAGTAGTTAACTCTTTTCATTTAGATGGGAACATTAACTATTTATAAAATAATATTCATAACATAATTTTAAAAGTAAAAATGAAAAATTTTATTAATTGATGACTCTATGTAAAATAAAATCAAAGGAGAATGTTTATTTTAAAAAACAAATAAGTTCAAGTATTTATTACAAATTGATTTTCTTATAAGCAATTTTCATGCATCAATTTTATTGATGACTTTTATGTTTATATAAAACGCGCAAAGAATAAAATCAAATAAAACAATTTTATGAAAGAATGGAAAGAAATTTAAACTTTCCAGACGTGAAAATATGACATATTGATTTTCTCCAAATGACATTAAAATTTCAATATTTGATTAAATGTTTGAAACGACGAGAACACTTATATTTAAGCACTAGCAAGCTACACCCGCTACGCTGGTCAATTTCTCTTAACGAACCTTTAATCAAACAAAATATTGACATTTCATAATTCACTTTTATATTTTAACAGAATAATAAGGCTACTATAATTTGTGACTCGTGCTATAGCCAATATACACGTCGGAACACGTCGCCCTTAACTTTATCTTTTTACGCGTGAAGGTTTCGCTATGGTACTCCATTGTGAAATTTGTAATTTTTGAAATTCAATATTTGAAAAATGGCATAGTCATTTGATTTGAAATTTATATAAAAATATACAATTTTTTACCTTTCAAACGTACTTTGTCTAACAATTTTCTGACAAATACTTTTCGGGCTATTATTTTTTTCAGTAACTTCAAATGTTTCATTTTACGAGATTACTGTGGGGCAAAGATTAGCGAAAAACCCAGTCGTCAGCAACGCATAGCTTTATATTAAATAGGATGTTGGAGCAGAGATTGTCAACATCACTTTTGAAATTGGTTCTGTAGTTCCATAGATTCCATAGAAATTGTAATTTAGAATGATTTTACAACGATTTTCGCTCATTTCACCATTTTAAATTTCGAATTTTTTAAAATTTGTTCTTAGAGAGCACTACATTTTCTAAGTAACTACAATGCCAAATTTCAAATTTCTAGCTCCTTCAGTATAAAAAAACATTGTAATTTTAGAACGTTTTTCACTCCTGCACCACCCTGGGATTAGTGGCACCGACGTAAAATATAGCCTATGTTGGAGCAAGGATTGTCATCAAAAATTTGCCACCATCGCTTTTGAAAAGGGTTCGATAGTTCAAGAGATTCCATAGAAATTGTTATTTAGAATGTTTTTAGTACTCTTTTCGCTCATCTCACAGTTTTAAATTTAGAATATTTTTAGAACTTGTTCTTAGAGAGCATTTACATCTTATAAGTAACTACCATGCCAAATTTCATGTTTCTAACAACTTCAGTATAAAAACAATCGAAATTTTAGAACTTTTTTCGCTTAAGAAAGCCCTTGGGGGTACCAGCACCGACATGATATATAGCCTATGTTACAGCAGGAACTGTCACCATGAATTTGCCACTATCACTTTTGAAAACAGTTCTGCAGTTCCAGAAATTCCATACAAATTGTAATTTAGAATGTTTTGGAACGCGTTTCGCTCATCTCACCCTTTTAAATTTCGAATTTTTTTAGAATTTGTTCTTAGAGAGCACTTACATCTTATAAATAACTACCATGCCAAATTTCATGTTTCTAGCTCCTTCAGTATAAAAAAAAATCGAAATTTTAGAACGCTCTTCGCTCTTGCACTCCCCTGTGGTAGTGGAACCTATATAAAACATACCCTATGTTACGGCAGGGACTATTACCATCAATTTGCCACCATCACTTTTGAAAATTATTCTGTAATTCCAGAGTTTCCATAGAAATTGTAATTTAGAAGGTTTTATGACCGCTTTTCTTTCATTTCACCCATTTAAATTTCGATTTTTTTTAGAATTTGTTCTTAGAGAGCATTTACATCTTATAAATAACTACCATGCCAAATTTCAAGTTTCTAGCTCCTTCAGTATAAAAAAATCGAAATTTTAGAAAGTTCTTCTCTCTTGCACCCCCCTGTGGTAGTGACACCGACATAAAATATAGCCTATGCTGGAGCAGAGACTGTTACCATCAAATTGCCACCATTACTTTTGACAATGGTTCTGTAGTTCCAGAGATTCCATTGAAATTCTAATTTAGAATGTTTTTAGAACACTTTTCATTCATCTCACCCATTTAAATTTCGAAATTTTTTAGTATTAGTTCTTAGAGAGCATTTACATCTTATAAGTAACTACCATGCTAAATTTCATGTTTCTAACACCTTCAGTGTAAAAAAAAAATTTGAAATTTTAGAACGTTTTTCGCTCCTGCACCCCCCTGAGAGTAGTGGCACCGACATAAAATATACCCTAAGCTGGAGCAAGGACTGTCACCATCAATTTGTCACCACCACTTCTGAAAACGGTTCTGTAGTTCCAGAGATTCCATTGAAATTGCAATTTAGAATGTTTTTAGAACGCGTTTCGCTCATCTCACACCTTTTAAATTTCGAATTTTTTTAGAATTTGTTCTTAGAGAGCATTTACATTTTATAAGTAACTACCATGCCAAATTTCATGTTTCTAGCTCCTTCAGAATAAAAAATTGAAATTTTAGAATTTTTACTTCTTCTGCACCGACATAAAATATAGCTTATGTTGGAGCAGGGACTATCACCATCAATTTGCCACCATCACTTTTGAAAACGGTTCTGTAGTTGCAGAGATTCCATAGAAATTGTAATTTAGAATGTTTTTAGAACGCTTTTCGCTCATCTCACCCTTTTAAATTTCGATTTTTTTTAGAATTTGTTCTTAGAGAGCATTTACATCTTATAAGTAACTACCATGCCAAATTTCATGTTTCTAGCTCCTTTAGTATAAAAAAAATGAAATTTTAGAAGGTTTTTCGCTTCTGCACCCCCCTGGAGGTATTGGCACCAACATAAAATATAGCCTATGTTGGAGCAGGGATTGTCGCCAACAATTTGCAAGCATCACTTTTGAAATCGCTTCAGTATTTCCAGAGATTACCCCCTACAAACAAACAAACAAACAAACAAACAAAGAACAAACCTTACTACTTTTTAATATTAGTATAGATTATTAGTTGTATAAAATGTTGAGATTATTAATTGGTTAATCTTTCATCATAATACATTGTTTCAATGTGTATAAAAATACCGACTGAAACATATTGTTTTTAACAACGCAAATAAATTTTACATTATGCAATCTATTGATTTTTTTCATGACAAAATACCCTTGATACATATTCAACATTTTTAAAGCTCTTCGTACATTTTTTAGACCAGTTTGTTTTGATGCAAAAAAATATTTTTAGCATAGACAAATTAGTTTTACAGCTAGTATATTTTTGAAAGTATACATTCTCGTCTGGTAACTGAAATTTTTGTTTACAAGCAAAATTGCGTTTTTGTGGAATCGTTGGATGGAAGAATATATTTCTTCACCGCTTCTCTACCGAAGATAATTACTCGTATTCGATTATTAAAAAAACGTTATAAAAGGCATATTTTTCTGTATCTAAAGCCACAGTAGGTAATATTGTCAAAAAGATTGGAATAAAAACGTGAATGAGTGGCTTGGAGTGAAAAATCAGTTCCAAAAGTGTACCCAAGAACAAAACTAATTCTTCAAATATTGCAAAGTTAAGATCTTTTACGGTAAACGAAAAACCTCCCAGTCAAAGGAATGTGGCTATATCATTAAAATGCTCAGTGTCAACTTAAAAAAAAAATAATGAATGCTGATTTAATTTTTAAAAAGGGCAAAAAAACACAATGTCTATCGTCTTTTCCCTCAAACTTATTGCCGATTGTAGAACACGATTCTAAATGCTGTATGAGAATCATTTATCAGAAGAAAAATTAACAAAAATTTTGTTACAATAGATGGAGCTTCGATCCATTTAAATGATTGTAATCAAAAGAAATCGATTTATTATCATCAAAGAGGAGAAACAAACCTTAAAACATAGTTCGATGTAGCTGTAGAAAGTTTTAACAAAGGATATATGATTTTTGCTGGCTTTGATATAACAGCGAATGAGGAGAATTTTAAGATCAACTCCACATGCTATGAGAAACATATTTTACTAGCAATCTTCAAACAAGAAATGCCATCTGTTTACCCCAGTGTCATCAATCTGTTGATCTGCATAAAAATAAAACAAGAAGCCGCACTTCATAATCATTTTTAATTTGTTGTAAAAAATGGACCAATAAAACGTTATCACGGCTATTCCCTTCACTGATATATCTGCTAAATATCTGGATGTAGCGCCATGAATTTTTGCACTTTTGGACTTTTAAAAAGTGTGCTATCCAAACATCAACTTACAACCCTTCATGGACATTGAAAATCTGTTCAAGAAGAATGGACCAAATTGCATCTTCTTAAACTACAAAAGGCGTTAAAAGACATGGAAATTATGATTTAGAAAGGTGGTTCAAACTAAGGGTTACACATTTACATTTACGTTATTAACATTTAAAAAACAAATATATATATTTTAAATAGTTCTGTAATTACCATGGATATCGACTAAATATGTGCAAACATACTTTGTATTTTCGAATTATCAGAAATTAATTAAAAATATTTTCTCTGGAAAACATCCTTCTTAAAAACGTAACCAAACTTAATCTTTCCGGGAAAAAATAGCATATTTACAATCTTCCATTGAAATTACAGCTTCCTTATTGTATTAAACATTTTATGGAATCTTTTAGATGATTACATTGTATCAGAGAATTTGTATTATTCTAAATATAACTGGGAAAAATTCCAATAAAATATTTTCCCAAATGAACGTAAACAAACTTAAACTAAAGATAAATTTAACCCACTCACAATCATCCACTGACATTTAGTTTCAATTACACTTTAAAACGAACAAAAATAAATAATATGATGCTTTTTGTGACTTAAAATGTTTAGAGTTAGTTTTTCAGTTAAAAAAGGGCAATGGTTAGTTTAAATAGTGATTCAGTATCTTCATTCCAAATTTATTCTCTGAAACAAAATTTCTTTATGTAAAGTTCGTAAAAATTGGCTTACAAAGCAAATCAAGTTCGTCACACTTAGCACATTCATTTTCTCAATGAATAAGTATGTAATTTTAAACATAGTGACCAGTTTTAATGATTAATTTTCATTGCTCTAAATTTCATTTCAAGTTCCTTTTCATTTTATCTGAAATTCGCGTTTCAGTTCATATTTTCACAACAGTAGAAACAAACTTAAACTAAAGTGGAAATAACAACGTTCACAACCAACTGATGATAATATACGTTCATTATTTATTTTAACTTTTAAAATAATAAAGAAACTCAAATTTCAAATTGTTAAATTATATACGTGACGCATCATGTTTAACTTACACTTTGTAGTTCAAAAGGGCAAAGATCATATCGGAAAAACTTTCAATGTCATTATTCTAAATTCACATTCTGTAAGAAAATTTCTTTCAGTAAACTTTGTAAATAATGATTTAAACAGAGTAAATAAATTTAACAAAAGTTAGCCCATTGTTTTTATTATAAAATAAGTAACTATTATGATACATACTCACCAGTTTTAATGATGACTTTTTATTTCTTTAAACTTTCTTTAGAATGAATTAAAGTAAAACATTATTCCAAAAGAAGGTAAACAAATTTAGATAGAAGATACACCGCATTCACAATCACAAAATCACGGTACATCTTTTTTATATAATTAAACTTTTCAAACAAAGAATGTTTTAGCGGCTTAAATTTTATCAATGACATAAAATGTTAAAATTATAAATGACAGTTAAAAAAAAGAAAAAATTAAATCGAAAAGTATTTCTATATCTAAAGACCAAATTTATTCTTTGTAAGAAATTTTTCATTCAAAAAAGTTATAAATTTTGGAATAAATAAATGAAGTGCTGTAGATACAAAGTGATGACAAAATAGAAAATGGAAAAAATAGTTTTTGTTTAATATTTATGAGATACGTTGTTATGTATGGAAACATATTCTGTCCATCTTTATTTAGAAAACAGAAAATTGTGAAACACGAAAGAAAATATGTATCTACACGTACTGCAATAAGACATTACAAGATGAAAATTTAAAATAAATTTTCCTTGAATAATGTATTTCGTAATTTGAAAAAAATTATTAAAAACAACATTTTTATCAGTTTCATCATTATATCCATTGTAGTTATTATAAAAGAATTTATAACTATTGTTTATAAAATATAGTTATTGCTTAATATTTAAAATTAGGAAATTAGTCTTTTTATTTATATTAACAAATATAAATGATAATAACTACTTTTAAATTTTAGAACAGTTAAGTTACTGATAAGCATGACACTATCTCATAAATATTTCTAATCCCAAAAACCTAAAAAAAAAATAATGTCGCCAGGTTGATTGTCAAAAAGAGAAAAACAGAGAAACAGAAAAAGAGGACGGTGTCTTCTATTTTCGGGACATAAAACTACAGTAAATCATATGAAAACGGAATCTGTCCTAAGATGTTAACCTGTCTAAACCGGTATTTATCTCTGCTTTCTTGAAATTTCGTCTTAGTAGGTTTTGATTAAATAAACACATTAACACAACCGTATGAAAAAAACACAATAATCTTAGAGAGCAAAACCTGTTTAAGCAGAATCGCAAGTGACCGAAAGAAAATTCTATATTGGAGAGGTGTGCGTAGTATTGAGTAATTATAACCGTATTGAGTAGTTATAACTGCATGGTATACTTTCCGTAGGGACCATGAATGTTTTAAGTATAAGGCGAGTTTCTTTATAGGCGTTTTTACAATATTTACTGAAATAAGTACAGTAAAATCTATAAAAACAATATCTCCAGTTATCGGGAAAATATTCCGTTTTAGACATGTGTCAGTCTGAGCAAGTATATTTCTTTCGGAGAGAGCGTAAAATTTTTCCATTACAGATTGGTTGTGTTTTAACAGATTTACTGCATAAAATTCCACTAGATGTAGACTAACAAACAGCATGATACTACAAGAAATTTTAAAAAATTTGTACATCACGGAAAATCGGGACGTTTGCCCCTCGTACATTGGTTCCACGGGACATGTTTTAAAAGCCTTGAAAATCGGGACATGTGGCAACACTAATCACGATGTATGCTTTACCTTAGGAGACCTCAACGCAAGACCCGTGACCAAGGGTGGCCTGCCGAAAGTATATTGGTGGTCTGCTATGCTATTTCAAATTTTGAAAAACAAATTTTCCACAAAAGTGAAAAAATACATATACAGAGATCTTTCAAACGGATGTAAGATAATTATTTTTAGTAACACTATTTCTGAATAATAATTTCCGATTTCATAAATTGCACAATTAACAAGATGAATATTAATTTTTCATAAATAATGGTAAGAAAAAACTAATTCCTTACATTGTGTATAAGCAAGATGTGTTTGCGTACGACTGCAGACGATTCATACTTTTAAGATGAGTATCAGCAGATTTCTTTTATATCGGGAATCTAATAGGCGTTGCCATTGTTTCGAAAATTATGCACACTCAGACAAGCACATTCATATGGTATAAGATTAGTGACTGAAAAGCTGCCGTCCTACTATTGCTTGGAAACAAGCTAGGGTACTTTTTAAAGTGGCAGAGAACAATTCCTCTTTGGAATATTTTATACGCTGCAAAAATTAACTCGTTCGTTACAATAGCAATCTATAATGAAATAGATACTAATCTTAGTTAGGTTTTTGATTTCAGAAATGTATATAATCTTTGAGTGTATTAAACTGACGAGTTGTAATGGCGAAAACAAAAAAGGCGTGTTTGTTTCAAGAAAAGTCGGCGTCTCTTCATTTCTTTCATTGAATATGTAAATACAACAGTCTCTCCCTCTTCTTTCCTTCTACACAAAGAAAGTGTAGCAGTAATGAAGGAATACAGCATTAGGAGACATTATGAAACTACGTATAGTGAGAAATATTCTAAATTGGTTGTATATTTTCGTACTGGCTGATAAATGTAAAGAATTGAAATCTGAACTTAATTATAAGCAGTCTGTATTCTTCAGTAAAAACATGGAGTACAAAAGCAGCGATCGTGTTAGTTACACGCTAACAGAAAAAATTGCAAAACAAGGAATGTCTTTCACTGATGGAGAATTTACTAAAAAATGTATACAATGTTCAATTAGCGTACTTTTCCCATCAAAGTCTAAAAATATTTAGAATATTACTTTTTCTGGCGTACAAGTAGCGTACAAGATCTGGCATTAGATATTTTCAATACCACTTTTAGTTCATCTCACACTTTTAAATTTAGAATTTTTTTAGAATTTGTTCTTAGAGAGCATTTAAATCTTATAAGTAACTACCATGCTAAATTTCATGTTTCGAACATCTTCAGTGTAAAAAAAAATCTCAATTTTAGAAAGTTCTTCGCGTTTACACCCCCCCCCCCCGTGGTAGTGGTACCGACATAAAATATAGCTTATGTTACAGCAGAGACTGTTACCATCAATTTGCCACCATTGCTTTTGAAAACGGTTCAGTAGTTCCAGAGATTCCATAGAAATTTCTGGAAACAATCGAATAAACCTCAAGAAATATACATCGGATTGAAAAACGGAAACATACGTGTTTAATATCTTAGAAAAATGGCATCTTTTATATCCCTAAATAGATTTTTCTAAAATATTGAACACCCATTTACCGTTTGTCAATCCGATGTATATTTCTGGAGTTATTTGACCGTTTCCAGACTTTTGGGACAATATGATGACGTATATGATGCATAATGTAGAGAAATGTAAATCGTATTATCCTGTTAAGAAATAAAATGTATTGGATTGTTCAGGAATTTCCTTCCGTTTGGGAAAACATTCGTACCAGAAAATTCTGTCCGTCAATTATTAGACATTAGATATCTGAATAAATGTCTAATAATCAAATGATAGAATTTTCAAGTACGAACCAACTTTCCGAACAACCCAATAATAGAAATATGGCTAATCTTTGGAGAGACTGCCTAGAATTTTTGAGTAATTTCAATAACTAAATCGTCTGATGAAAGATATTAATTCCATCTAATCATTTCAGAAAACCGCTAAAAATAATTGGCATTCAACTTAAAGTATTTTGAGCATAAAGAAAAGTAATGCTATTCCCTGGCAGACAACACTTTCTTTCTATATTAAAACGACTGCTAAACAAAACAGTTTTTACACTTGTTTAGTACATCTTATTCTTCAATGTATAGACAAACATAACTTTTGAAAGGAATATCCGCCAATTTACTTAGGACAGAGTTCCTGTTGGTGGTAATCCCGTATGAATTCCACTAAGAGGAAGAACGGTATGTTTATATGAAATTTGCATGTTTGTCTTTCTTTATAGATATATTACAGTTTTTTTTTTTTTTAACCGACCAATTCGCACGAAATTTTAATACATTCTGAAGCTAAACTGTACTAATTTACATTTTATAATTAGTCATCGTATCTTGTATAGGTTTTCACAGAGACATTTAACTTCTTTTTAACACTTTCCAACCTAGTTGAAAAGTGTTTATGACTTCGGTTTGTCTGGCCGTATGGCCGTCTGCCGTCTGCCGTCTGTCATATGGCCGTCTGTCCGTGCTCTTACTCCCGTAAATATACTCGGATTACTCTGCAATTTTTATACGTTATTGTCGCTATCTATAGCATGTTCCCTATTTCAACGGAAGTGCGTACCATTTATAGTTTTTTTACAGAGACACTCAAAAGAATTCCGTTACATTGCGATCTATGGGGAAAAGAACATTTGCGGTTTATTTAAATATTTCACTATTTTAAAAGCATTGAAATTGATATATATCACCAAGGTGCATTACAAGAAGCTTAATATGGAATAGGGTGTGCATAGCACTTATAGTTACTTTACAGGGACAGTCAAAAGAATTCTGTTAAATTACGTCTATGGAGAAAAATCGTCTGCGGTTTATTTAAATAATGTTTCACTGTTTTAAACGCATTGAAATTTATATATATCATTAAGGTGCTTTACAAGGGGCTTACTACAGAATATTGTGTGTATAGCAGTCATCGTTCATTTACAGGGACACACAAAAGTATTCTCTACTGTCTGTTAACAATAATTCCTGGAAGTGCATTTTAAGTTACTGAACGCGATTTTAAATTTAGCTCGCTTTTTGTCTATTGCGTGGTGTGTATAAATTCTGTAGATCATATACAGGGAAGCACAAAAGTTCGCGGACACATTTCCGTCTATTGACAGAAACTCCAGAAGGAGAATTTTAAACTATGCTACGCGTTTTCTAACTGAACTAAAATTTAGCATCCTATGTAGCATATATACAAATCTATAGATCATATACGGGGCTGAATAAAAGTATTCGTACATTTTTCCAAATATTGTATATGTTGGAAATTCCTGAAATTATGTTTTTAAATATGTTATGCGTTTTCCAAATTGTTTACTTAGATGTTATCTTTCAGCTTATTTAACGATATGATTTGTAAAATTATTTCGGAAACGTTGGAAAGTGTTACATAATCTATGCTTGACACATGATTTTTCGTTCTTGTTAATAATTGATCTGCTATAGCAGCTGAAATATGACCGACGTTATTAACACTCAACTTTAAAGTGAATTTGGATTTCAATAAAGAATATTCACAAAAGACACTATTGTGAAAAATTACTCTCACTAAAACATGGCATAAGGTACGCAAAATGTACATAAAGAAATTTGTAATTATTTGAAGTCAATTATTTTAATTTCTTGGTCTCTAAATATTCTGAAATGTAGCGTAATAATCTATGTAGAAAATGAACACACCTTTTTATATTAACCCCTTCAGGGGCAAAGTACTCTTGTAGCTAAAATATCGAAATGATTGATTGACACCATGATTCACGAACGAATTTATTTTAAAATAAGTAAAAGCTTTTCCTCATATACTTTATAAATTCCAAAATTTGATAATAAAATTCTGGTGTCGTTGTAGCATTTTGGGATTAAAATTAAGTGGTATATATAATATACCGGTGCCCTTCAAGGGGTTAAGCCATTTGCATCATTAGCATTTATTTCAATTCTTTTTTGATTAGAAATTACGAACCCAAACCAGAAATTCAGAAAGAAGAGTTTTTACTTTACGTTATCACGAAACATCTGTCATTCAATAAAACAAAAATTATTATTCAGAACTTCTGGTATGAATTCGAAATATTGGAATGAAAAATACATTTTTGAAATACAGACATATATGTGCTAACAATAGAAATGTGTTAAAAAATAAAAGCGAATTAAATCCGCAGTTCAAATAAACATCTTAAGCCATCTTTATAATTCCTAGCTGAATAATCTCTCTGCTGCCCGAGTAACTAACTTCACGAATAGAAAAATATATCAATTATACGTGTGACACTATAAATTTAAAAGAGATACAATCCACTGGAGTGTGAAAATGAAATTGTCTTTCCTGTACCATGCAAGACACAGACATTTTATCGAAACTTCGAAATATTTTATATGTTATGACACCGATGATCAATCAGATATGTGGTCTCAGAACGACGTTTGTTACAAAATTTTGAATTAGATTTCCGATGTGCGTGATCGAACACTGAGTGGAACAATATATTACTCAGTAAATGGGATATCGAACTCAATTTATTTTTTGACAGGATGTTCTTGCCTTTCTAATACTTTAAAAAGTCTAGAATGTTTATTTTTATGTATACATAAAATAATTCTTTTTTAGGTGATACGTAAATTAATATTGTAGTATTTTGCAGTGTTCATCTATACAGTAGAGTCTCGCTATTCAGAAATAATTGAGACCGAGCACTGTTCGGTATAGCGGGAATTCGGAATAGGCGGACTTTTTAAAAAATAATCAACGTATTGACTTGCTAAGGCGTAAATTAAGTGCGGAGACATCTGCTAGTGTCAGCTGTATACAGCGTTGATATCGGCTCGTGGTGAACAGGTTCAGTGAAAGAGGGAAGGGAAGGGCAGTGTCCTTCTCATCACCCCACCCTACCTATCCCTCTCCTTCCCGCGTTTCAAGAATTACTACCAGGGTTACTGCATTTCCGAAGCGCACAGAGTATTGGCGTATAGATACCTTGTTTTCGCCAACATTGACAAATTTTGTTGAAACTCGCCTCCCGGTCAGTGTTTACTCTAGCGAAGTTTAATGAACTGTGTGTGCTTAGTGCAAATTTATTGTAAAAAAATTGTGGATCCGTGAGTATTGAGTTACTACTTTACCAAGTCACTGTGCCTTTTTTATTTATGTTCGTAGTACTTGACGTCAACTGTTAAACATTAAACATGGCAAGTAAACGAAGTCGTTCTTCGTATACTTTAAAAAAAATTCTTGAAGTGTTAAAAAAAATGGACAAGGGAGAAAGTGCTACTAAATTATCACTCGAATATGGTGTAGGAAAAGCAACAATTATTGACTGAAAAAAACTCATTAAAATTGAGCAGTTTTGTTCTGCTTCAAGTGAAAAGACTCTTGAAACACGGCAAAAAACGACTGTCTCTTCATATGAAATAACTTGATCAGGCCTAATTTTTGTGGTTCACTCAAGAAAGACAGAATGGAATCCCCATTTCTGGTCCTTTGGTAAAAGAAAAGGCGCTTCAGTTGAACAAGCTTATGGATGGTGACCCATCATTTTCAGCTATCTGTGGATTTTTGGATCATTGGAAGAGAAGAGATGAAATTAGACAGTTCACGATAGCTGGGGAGAAGCTCTTAGCTGACAAAGAAGCAGCTGTAAGAATAACATAAAATAATTTAAAGACCTTGTTTCTTCTTAAAACTACTCACTGCAGCAAGTTTATAACGCGGATGAAACAGGACTGAATTTTAAGGCTTTGCATGCCAAAAGTCTTGCTTTGCAAAAAGATAAATCTGCCTCAGGGTTTAAAATGGATAAACAACGTCTAACTGTCTTAACTTGCAGCAACGCCTCGGCAACAAACAAACTTCCGCTGATGGTAATACACAAATTGGCGAAACCACGAGCGTACAAAAACATTAACATCTGCTCTCTTCTTGTGTATTATAAGAATTAAAAAAACAGCTTGGATGGAACGCGACTTGTTGAAGGGACAGTTCGAGCACCAATTTGTCCCTAAAGTGACTGCTTTCAATAGAGAAAATGGATTGCATAATCGTGCTCTGCTCATTATAGACATTGCTCCGTCTCACCCAGAGGAAACGAGACTTTTTTGTGGAGACATCAAAGCAGTTTTTCTGCCACCGAATGTTACTTCAATTCTTCAGCCTATGGACCAGGGTGTGTTGCAGGACATTAAACAAAATTACAGAAAAATGCTGCTTCGCACCTTACTTGAAGAGGTTGAAAATGAACTCACAATCCTGCAAAAACTTACGAAAATTACAATAAGAAATGTGATTTACTGGGTGGCTGAAGCATGGGATAACACCACTAAAGGCGCAATACAAAAATCATGGAAAAATCTCCGGCCTACATTGTAATTTGTTGAAACAACTTTTACACCAGTGAAAGACTGTCACCTTCTTCCACTAGTCAAGAAAATCATTAGCTGTGAAGACGCAGAAGAAAGCTGTGTTGAGAAGTGGACTGCTGTTGACGACAATGGCCACCAGGAGTACGGAGACGAAGACATCGTAGCAATGGTGCAGGACTCATCAGCTGAGATCGACTCTGAAGAAAACGAGGAGGAGGTGAACGCTCAAATTGAACTCATATCACACACAGAAACATGGCAAATGCTCTTGGCCTCGCATTAGGTTACGTCGAGCAACACGCTTCATCAACACCAAATAATGTTATGTTCATACAGCGATGGCGGAACATTGCATGTTCAAGTCGATTCTGTGCTCTTCGTCAGAAAATAATCACTCACTTTACTTTCTAAGTGTGTGTAAATTAGTTATTATACATTTTGTAGATATTTACTAAAAGTTTCTAAATAGGTGCAATTTTGGAAGTAAATACGTTACTTATTATATATAGTGTAGAGCTACAATGACTGAATTTTATATTTCAACTATTATTTAGTATCATTTCTTCATATTACAGCAATATTTTTATCAGAATATATATGGGTTATACAATTTTCAAAATGAAGACATACAAATGTAAATAATACAAGTACGTAACGAAATTTGAATTGGAATAAAAAATACACCTATCTAGTATATTCAATTCGTTTAATTAGCGTTAACGAAAAATAAGTTCTGAAATTTGAGTCATTTATTATGAAATATTTATTAAAATAATGATCGATTATAATATTTTTCCAGTTTAATGGTACAGCTTTTTTTAAGTTTCAAATTAGAACTTACGTCGAAGGAAAAAATTGTGATACTTTCTAAGGGAATGCGGAGAAAAAGAATTCTCACTGCATCTGAAGAATTCAAGGAACAGGAATTTTTGATTATGTACATTGTTATGTTCATTGTATTGGTAATATGTTTTTGCGATGAAAGTGATTTGCTTTCCAAGTGCTTTCTCGCTGTTTATACGCTGGTGCATTACTAGTGTTGCTCATTATTTCTATGCCTTCGATAACTAAATAACGAAAGAAATAAGAATCTATTATTTACATTAAAGGTATCTAAATAGGTTCTGTTTTTGAAGTTAAGTTAGTTATCTGTATGTACAGATTTAGTGACTAAAATATTTAGTTATTACTTAGTATACATCACTGATGTTAAAACAGTATTGTAAGCATTTTGTAAATATATTTTACAATTTTCATATAAATTATATAATTACATTTCATGATACATTAGCATTAGCAAATCCAAATAAATAATTTTTAACAAAAGTGATAAATATATATATTACTTTTATCACACAAATTCTTTCATGTATTTCCAATTCTAACCCTTTACACGAATACTTTAACTTACAAAAAAGCTGTGAGAATGATTTTCTGAACACATGCACTGAACCCTGAACAACTCGACACCCCACGAAAATAAAATTACATGCCAAATTGAGCCTATGTTCAATTTGCGAGGTTCTATATAATTTCATATTTAAAAATATATTTACGCATCGTTTAACTACGATGATTCAAAACCACAAAATATGGTTAATGATCAATGATGTACTATTAAACACATATTAAAAGCATTTTTAAACAATCGAACAACTCTATTTATTTAGACTATTGATGTTGAATTAGCGAGATTCTATATAAATGGCTCGTGATATATATAACGCGTGATTCTATATAACTTGTTTGTGAATGGCAACGTATTATTTCCCATGGTTGGTTTTTGCAGACGCCGCCTTCTTCTGTGCTTTTTTATGAACATTTCTAGTAATTGTTTCCGTCACTCTAAACGTAGTATTTTGCCGGCTGTGGTTCTTCTTTCGAAGCACAGTGCTAGTGGTGGTGTTCCTGGTATTGTAGGTCTTGATGGGGGTACTGGTGATATATTTTCTCGATTGAAGTGATCTGCTTTCGAAGTACTTTCTCTGTGGTTATACGCTTGTGCATTACTAGTGTTTCCAGTTATTTCTTTGCCATGATTTGGCACACGTAGCTCACTAAATGGACTGATGAATCCTTTATGTACTAAAAGGCATTTAGTAGTGCTTAAGCTAACTTTCATGGTATATTTTAATTCAGGCATTTTATTTTCCGGATCCCGGACCTGCTCATCGATCATTGTATTAGGGTGTTCATGTGTGTTAGACTCATCAGTTTGATCTTTTAAATTTGGTTCATATGCGCTAGAAGTATCAGTATAGTCATTAATATTTGGTATGATCATTCATAATTAGGCTCAATTGTGATTCGCACTGATGTCACAGTGACGTTACTGTGACCATGCATGCTATGCGGGTAGTAATTCTTTGATACGTCGGATTTAATGAATGGTATTTCATATACTCCTGAACAATTCTCAAAATTAAATTGTTCAATATTAGTGCAAATGATATCATTTAATTTTGGAGGGAGTTTGACAGATTTGGAAACATTTAATGCTTATTTTAATTTCTCAAAAAACTTCGAAATTATTGAATAGTTTAAAGTAACTTTATTTAATTCTTAGTAAGATAATATTAGTTAATTACGTAAATTTATTTAATTATTTGAAATTGTTAAATTTTGCAAAAAATGAACTTTTCTATACTTTATTATGTTTTAGTGTCATTGATGATTCGCAAGAAAATGAGAAAAAAATGTAAATGTTCAAGATTATTTAGTTTGGTCGTATGTTTATCTAAGTCACAATGTCGACACTAAACTTAAGTGAGATTAATGGGATATCTGCAAAAAGTGTGTTTGTATTGCCATAAGATTGCGTGACAATTTTGCTAAACTTCAAAATATGATAATACCAGGCAAGTTCTTAAAATGTTATTCATAAGAATGCTGTTTTCACCCTATAAACTAGGCTTGATGTTTAATTAGATTTAATGAAAAATACTGTTTCAAAACTTAGAATTGAAATTTAGACGCAAATAAAACTTTATTAACGACTATAAATAAAAAAGTTACTCTGCACTTTTTATCTAATTAATGCTATCATATACTATACAGCCAAGATAAAGAAATTAACGGTTTTTTTTAATAATACTTTATTTGTATTCCAGACCATTGTAACTTTAGACATTACTATGATTTCTAAAATTGAGCTTATTATTTTAAAAATATTATTTGCTGTTTAATTGATAGTTGTTTTAATCAAAAACCTCTTTAATATGCATGATAGTAATCATTGTATTCCCTTCATTCTTATATTTACGTTAGATGTTTGCTAAACGTAATTTTAAGATTTTAATAATGTGAAATATGCACAGCTCAAAACAATTAGGGATGCACATGGTTTTACCGAAATTATGCAAATGCTTACACCAATAAGTAACTCAAATTAAAACATCCATAATTTAAAGCGTAGCAGAAAATAGAAAAATAAAACTGTATTTGCAAATCAAAGTTTATGACGTCAAAAATCAGAAAAGGAGATAAATGCAGAAATCGAGATTTCGCATAAATGTATGTTTCACTGTCTCAGTTGTGAAATTCAATTGTTCAGCTTTTGTTTTGAGAAAAGGTGATTTGAAAATTTTCCAACCACGTGATTTATCGGAATCCACGGCTTGGCGTATTAGTGAGAGACTTGAATCCGGACAAACACAATTAAGTGTATCAAACGCTGTTAGAGTCGCAAGAAGTGTCACCGCAAGGCTGTGGAATCGATTCCAAGAAACAGAAAATGTTAGACATCGACCATAGAAACGTCGGCCACATGTTACCGCGGCAACTGATGACTGTTATATCCCATTAACAGCTCGTTGAGACAGAACAGGCAATGCTACTCAGCTGAAAATACAGTTGCTCTGGGCAACAGGATGAAGCTTGTCTAGTTAAACAGTCCGAAATAGGCTTCATCAGTGTGATATCTATGCACATTGGCCAATGTTCTGTATTCGTTGACCTCAAGCCACCGTGAGGTCCGAAGAAGGTGGGCTGCGGAACATCAATTTTGGTGGTAACGTGATTGGAGTCAAATGCTTTTTACAAACGAATCCCGATTCAGTCTGGAGTGTGACATCCGACATGTTTTGGTATGGAGGGAAATGGGCACTCAAAATAACCCCACATTCTTCCATGAAAGATCACATTACAGAAGAGGTGGGTTGACGGTATGGGCTGGAATCAGCATAGGTGTACGTACGGACCTGCATATTATTCGGAATTACACTTTGATGGCCCAAATGTATGCAAACGAGATACTGATACCTCATGTTGTAACTTACGCTGCAGTCATGGTGATTCCTTTGTTTTCACGCATGACAATGCCATACAGCATACAGTTCGTCTGGTGGAGAACATGCTTGAAGCTGAAATAATACATCGTATGGAATGGCCAACATGTTCTCCTGACCTGAATCTGATAGAGCATGTTTGGGACACACTCGGACAACGCATTGCAGCAAGACCAAGGTCTTTTTTTACTATCTGGGACTTTGAGATTGCAATTCTTGACGAGTGGAATAGTATTCACCAAAGTCTTATCGATAACCTCATCGCATCCATGAAAAACAGGCGAGCAGCAGTTTTAGCTATTCGAGGAGACCACACGCAGTATTAAAAATCTTGCATCACTTCTAAACAGTACTTTTTTTGTCATTTACGTGTAACTAAATTGTTGCCCTAAACCATGTGTACATGTTCTTTCCATCGTTTCAAAGAATTAAAGCTTCCTTACTTTTGCATCTGTTTTTCTGTATTGCGCATTGATACACGTGTACTCTCCATTTTATGCCCATGCATGGCTGTCTCGCACGGTTGTCTCCACTACTTAGCTTGCTCCCCTAATTTTTTTAGAAGTGTATATCTATTTAAAAATAAACATATGTAAAGATTGTTTAAAGTAAAAGTATGTTTATAATCTGCATAAAAGAAATATTTAGACAAGCCAATTCTGGCCGTAAAGTTTCACAAATATCATTAGTTTACTTTTACTAATAGTTAACTCTTTTTATTTAGATCGGAACATTAACTTTTTATAAAATAATATTCATAAAATAATTTTAAAAGTAAAAAGTAAAAATTTTATTAATTGATGATTCTATGTAATATAAAATCAAAGGAGAATGTTTATTTAAAAAAACAAATAAGTTCAAGTATTTTTTGCAAATTGATTTTATTATAAGCAATTTTCCATGCATCAATTTTATTGATGACTTTTATGTTTATCTAAAACGCGCAAGGAATAAAATCAAATAAAACAATTTTATGAAAGAATGGAAAGAAATTTAAACTTCCCAGACGTGAAAATATAACATATTGATTTTCTCCATATGACATTAAAATTTCAATATTTGATTAAATGTTTGAAACGACGAGAACACTTATACTTAAGCAGTATCAGTTGTATAAAATGTTGAGATTATTAATTCGTTAATCTTTCATCATAATACATTGTTTCAATATGTATAAAAATACAGACTGAAGCATATTGTTTTCGACAACGCAAGTAAATTTTACCTTATGCAATCCATTGATTTTCTACATGAAAAAATACCCTTGATACATATTCAACATTTTTAAAGCTCTTCGCACATTTTTTAGACGAGTTTGTTTTGATGCAAAAAATATTTTTTAGCATAGACAAATTAATTTTTACAGTTAGTATATTTCTGAAAGTATAAATTCTCGTCTGGTAACTGAAATTTTTGTTTACAAGCATAATTGCGCTATTGTGGAATCGTTGGATGGAAGGATAAATTTCTGCACTTCTTCTCTACCGAAGATAATTATTCGTATTCGATTATTAAAAAAACGCTATAAAAGGCTTGTTTTTTTTTCTAAAAGCCACAGTAGGTAATATTGTCAAAAAGACTGGAATTAAAACGTGAATGAGTGGCTTGGAGTGAAAAATCAGTTCCAAATATGTACCAAATAATAAAAATAATTCTTCAAATATTGCAAAGTTAAGATCTTTTACGGTAAACGGAAAACCTCCCAGTCGAAGGAATGTGGCCATATCATTAAAATGCTCAGTGTCAACTTTAAAAAAAATAATGAATGCTGATTGGAATTTTAAAAAGGGCAAAAAAAAAAAAAACACACAATGTCCATTGTCGTTTCACTCGAACTTATTGCCGATTGTAGAAAACGATTCAAAATGCTTTATGAGAATCATTTATCAGAAGAAAAATTTACAAAAATGTTGTTATAATAGATGAAGCTTGGATCCATTTAAATGATTGTAATAAAAAAAAATCGATTATTTATTATCATCAAAGAGGAGAAACAAATCTTAAAACATGGTTTGATGTAGCTGTAGAGAGTTTTAGCAAAGGATATATGATTTTTGCTGGCTTTGTTATAACAGCGAATGAGGAGAATATTAAGATCAACTCCACATGCTATGAGAAACATATTTTACTCCCAATCTTCAAACAAGAAATGCCATCTGTTTACCCCCAGTGTCATCAATCTATTGATCTGCATCAAAATAAAACAAGAAGCCACACATCATAATCTACTTTTAATTTCTTGTAAAAAATGGAACAATAAAACGTTATCAGGCCTATACCCTTCACTGATATATCTGCTAAATATCTGGATGTAGCGCCATGAATTTTTGCACTTTTGGACTTTTAAAAAGCGTGCTATCCAAACATCAACCTACAACCGTTCATGGACATTGAAAATCTGTTCAAGAAGAATGGACCAAATTGCATCTTCTTAAACTACAAAAGGCGTTAAACGACATGAAAATTATGATTTAGAAAGGTGGTTCAAACTAAGGGTTACACCTTTACATTTACGTTATTAACATTTAAAAAACTAATATATATTTTTTAAATAGTTCTGCAAATGCCATGGATATCGACTAAATATGTGCAAACATACTTTGTATTTTCGAATTATAAGAAATTAATTAAAAATATTTTTTCCGGAAAACATCCTTCTTAAAAACGTAACCAAACTTAATCTTTCCGGAAAAAAATATAGCATACTTACAATCTTCCATTGAAATTACAGCTTCCTTATTGTATTAAACATTTTATGGAATCTTTTAGATGATTACATTGTATCAGCGAATTTGTATTATTCTAAATATAACTAGAAAAATTCCAATAAAATATCTTTCCAAAAGAACGTAAACAAACTTAAACTAAATATAAATTTAACCCACTCACAATCATCTACTGACATTTAATTTCAATTAAACTTTTAAACGAACAAAAATAAATAATATGATGCTTTTTGTGACTTAAAATGTTTAGAATTAGTTTTTCAGTTAAAAAAGGGAAATGATTAGTTTAAATAGTCATTCAGTATCTTCATTCCGAATTTATTCTCTTTAACAAAAGTTCTTTATGTAAAGTTCGTAAATATTGGTTTTAACAAAGCAAATAAAGTTCACCACACTTAGCACATTCATTTTCTTAATGCATAAGTATGTAATTTTAAACATAGTGACCAGTTTTAATGATTAATTTTCATTGCATCTAAATTTCCTTTCAAGCTCCTTTTCTTTTTATCTGAAATTCGTGTTTCAGTAATATATTTTTACAAAAGTAGAAACAAACTTAAACTAAAGTGGAAATAACAACATTCACAACCAGCTGATGATAATATACGTTCATTATTTATTTCAACTTTTAAAACAATAAAGAAACTCAAATTTCAAATTGTTAAATTATATACGTGACGCATAATGTTTAACTTACACTTTGTAGTTCAAAAGGGCAAAGATGATATCGGAAAAAGTTTCAATGTCATCATTATAAATTCACTTTCTGTAAGAAAATTTTTTTCAGTAAAATAGTAAATATTGATTTTCACAAAGCAAATAAATTTAACAAAAGTTAGCCCATTGATTTTCTTTTAAAATAAGTAACTATTATGGTACATACTCACCAGTTTTAATAACGACTTTTTATTTCTCTAAACTTTCTTTAGAATGAATCAAAGTAAAACATTTTTCCAAAAGAAGGTAAACAAATTTAGATAGAAGATACACTGCATTCACAATCACAAAATCACGGCACAACTTCGTTATATAATTAAACTTTTCAAACAAAGAAACTTTTAGGAGCTTAAAGTTTATATCTCTCATAAAATGTTTAAATTATAAATAGCAGTTTTTAAAAAAAAGAAAATATATAATTAAAAAGTGTTTCTATATCTAAATACCAAATTTATTATTTGTAAGAAATTTTTCATTCAAAAAAAGTTGTAAATTTTGGAATAAATAAATGAAGAGTTGCAGATAGAAAGTGATGACAAAATAGAAAATGAAAAAATAGTTTTTGTTTAATATTTATGAGATACGTTGCTATGTATGGAAACATATTCTAGCCGTCTTTATTTAGAAAACAGAAAATTGTGATACACGAAAAAAATTTGTATCTACATGTACTGCAATAAGACATTACAAGATGAAAATTTAAAATAAATTTTCCTTGAATAATGTATCTCGTAATTTGAAACAATTTAATCATACAATATTTTTATCAGTTTCATCATTATCTCCGTTGTAGTTATTATAAGAGAAATTATGACTTTTGTTTATAAAAAATAGTTATTGCTTAGTATTTAAAATTGGGAAATAAATCTTGTTATTTATATTAACAAATATAAATGATAATAAATTCTTTTAAATTTTAGAACAGTTAAGTTACTGATAAGCATGACACTATCTCATAAATATTTGTAATCCCAAAAACCTAAAAAAAATCATTAGTGCTGCTAGGTACATTGTCACAAAAGAGCAGAACAGGGAAACAGAAAAAGAGGACAGCGCCTTCTATTTCGGAACATAAAACTACAGTAAATCATATAAAAGCGGAACCTGTCTATAACGGAACCGTCTGTTAAACGCAAGAAGTCCATAGACCAGACGGAAACAGTACAATACAAATCTACATCCTAAGACGTAAACCTGTCTAAACCGGAATTTATCTCTGCTCTCTTGAAATTTCGTGTTAGTAGGTTTTGATTCAATAAACACATTAACACAACCGTATTAAATAAATACAATAATCTTAGAGAGCAAAACCTATTTAAGCAGTATCGCAACTGACCGAAAGAAAATTCCATATTGGAGAGGTGTGAGTAGTTATAACCCTATTGAATAGTTATAACAGCATGGTACTCTTTCCGTAGGGACCATGAATGTTTTAAGTATAAGGCGGGTTTCTTTATAGGCGTTTTTAGCTCACAGGCTATCAAAGCCTGAGAGCTAATGTGCCCGCCCGTTCTGTATGTATGTACGTAACGCGATAACTCTTGATAGAAATAACCGTTTTACTTCAAACTTTGTTTATAGGTTCATTGTGATAAGGCGCTTCCCTGATTAGTTTTGGGGGTTCATTGATTAAGTATAAAAGTGGGAAACGGGGGGCTAACCCCCCTTAATTTAGATAAATGGGTTTTTTATGCAGAATTATCCCATTTACTTGAAATTTTGTATATAGTTTCATTTTGATAATGCGCTTCTGTGAATAGTTTTGGAGGTTCATTGGTTAAGTATAAAGGGGGAAAGGGGGGATAATCCCCCCACCCCTTAATTTAGATAAATGAGTTTTTCATGCAGAGTTATCTGATTTTCTTCAAATTTTGTATATAGGTTCGTTTTGATAATACGCTTCTGTGAATAGTTTTGCGGGTTCATTGGTTAAGTATAAAGGGGGAAAGGGGGGCTAACCCCCCTTAATTTAGATAAATGGGTTTTTCATGCAGAATTATCCTATTTTCTTCAAATTTTGTATATATTTTCATTGTAATTAGAGTCTTCCCTGATTAGTTTAAGGGGTTCATTAGTTAACTAAGAGGAGGGGGGTAACAGGGGGATGACCTCCCTTAATATATTGTCGATTTCTTTATTTTTCGAGGGGCTTATTTAAAATTCTTTGAAATAAGAGTATAATATACAGTTAGTGTGAATAGCCTGTGAGCTCAATGCCCTCAGTTTAACTGAGCAGTTTTCTGTTTATTACAATATTTACTGAAATAAGTACAGTAAAATCTATAAAAACAATATCTCCAGTTATCAGAAACATATTCCATTTTAGACAGGTCTCAGACTGAGCATGCAGACTCCTTTGGGAGAGAGCGTAAAATTTTTCCATTTCAGACAGGTTGTGTTTTAACTGGTTTGCTGCATAAAATTCCCCTAGATACAGACTAACAAACAGCATGATACTATAAGAAATTTGAAAGAACTTGTACATCACGGAAAATCGGGACTTTTGGAATCTCACACATTAGTTCTGCGGGACATGTCTTAAAATCCTTGAATATCGGAACACGTGGCAACAGTAATCGCGGTATATGCTTTACGCTAGGAGTCGTCAAAGCAAGGCCATGACCACGGATAGCCTACTGAAAGTATTTTGGTGGTCTGCTATGATATTTCGAATTTTGAAAATCAAGTTTTCCACAAAAGCGAAAAAAGACATATACAGAGGATTAAGGAGACATACAAGATCATTATGTTTAGTAACACTATTTCTGAATAATAATTTTCGATTTATTAAATCGCACATTTAACAAGTCGGATATTAACATTTCATAAATAGTGGTAATATAAAACAAATACCTTACATTGAGTTTAATCAAGAGGTGTTTGCGTATGACTGTAGACTATTCATACTTTTAAGATGAGTTTCAGCAGTTTTCTTTTTTATCGGGAATCTAATAGCGTTGCCACTGTTTCGGAAATTATGCACATTCATGTGCTATAAGATTAGTGACTGAAAAGCTACCGTCCTACGATTGCTTGGAAACAAGCTAGGGTATGTTTTAACGTGGCAGAGAACAATTCCTCTTTGATATATTTTACACGCTGCAAAAAAAATGCACTCTTTCGTTACAATCGCAATTTACAACGAATTAGATACTAAGTTTAGTTAGGTTTTTGATTTCAGAAATATATATAATCTTTGAGTGTATACAAAATGTAGAGTTTTAATGGTAAAAGTAAAAAGGGCGCGTTTGTTTCAAGAAAAGTCGGCGTTTCTTCATTTCTTTTATCGAATATATAAATAAAACAGTTTTCTTAATCTACAAAGAAAGTGCAGCAATAATGAAGGAATACAACATTAAGAGACATTATGAAACTACGTATAGTGAGAAATATTCTAAATTGGTTGTATATTTTCGTACTGGCTGATAAATTTAATGAATTGAAATCCGAACTTAATTACAAGCAGTTTGTATTCTTCAGTAAAAACATGGAGCACAAAAGCAGTGTTCGTGTTATTTACAGGCTAACAGAAAAAAAAATTGCAAAACAGGGAATGCCTTTCACTGATGGAGAATTTATTAATGAATGTATACGAAGTTAAATTGGTGTACTTTTCCCATCCAAGTCTCAAAATATTAAGAATATTACTTTCTCTGGCGTAAAAGTAGCGTACAAGATCTGGCATTAAATATTTACATTACGCTAAAATGTAAATGTAAGAACTTTGTATTACTTACCCATCATACGCAGTATAGGGTAAATCTTGCAATCGTTTCTAAAATTGGAAAAAAAAATTGACGGATTTAAACGTTTCAGACACTGGAGATTTCGAAATACATATTTTTAGAATAAAAAAAATCGCCGTCCGTCTGTCTGTGTGACTGTTAACGGTCTATCTCCCGCACAAATTGAGCTAGAGACTTGAAATTTGGTATGTACTTAGTATGTAATAGGGGAAAGAATCTTATTGAATTTCAGTAACCTCGATTGTCCGGAACTATATTTTTCGGACTCTTGAGATATTCGTTCTGATAAAAGGTATAATTTTTTTTCGAAATTGTTTATTTTAAGGTGTAAATATAAAAGACAATAAAAAAACATAAATTTTGCATAAAGAATGAAATCGATCAAATAATTAGTTACCGAGATATTTCGAATCCTATTTTTCACACTGTTCGATTTTTCGTGACCCTGTATTTCATTCAAATTTCAATTCAAAGATATATTTTAAGTGGAAATGAGAAGCTTAATCTGACGCAGTAAACCGTTAGTAAATATAATTATAATTTTTGGAGTTATAAGGATGTTTCTTTTACGCAATTCAGTAATAGAGCATTTAAAGTTTATGACGTCATCAAGCCACGATTTTATTCGAATTGCAATGCATTTTATAAATAGTTTACAATGTTTTATTTTCATATTTTATATTATGTATATCTATGATGGTTATGTATTACTGTGGTCCCCAACGAAAAGTTTTATTCTATAGCGATGGACGAATCAACACAAACTATATCACAAGGGTCTATTTTAATCCATGATGTTCTCAGAAATGTTACGATTGTAGAAAAAATAACTGGTATTTTTGCACTTAAAGGTACAACACGTGATTCTGATTTGTATACTTATTTGACAGATACTCTGGATTAGAGCTATTCTCCCATAATTTTTACTTTTAAGTCCTTTAATAGTAATTTGTATTTAAGTACATATTCTTAATTTTATTTTTTAATTCTTATATTGGAAAACATGCCAATACATGATTGTATAACAATATTAACCGGATAAAAAAGTTTTGGACAATTTTGGGAGTCCAAATGTAGCATTAAATTCCTTATCGCCCTTGTCCCTGATGCTGACACTTAAGTTTGAAGCTGTCTGGATAAAATTCTTTCAAGGAAACTAATTCTATTTAATTTTTTAACTAAACTGGAAATATTGTTTTATATAAATATGTAGCGAAAATTAAGCTGCACACATTTTTACGGTTATTATTATTTTTTTACTCTGTCCCTGAATTTTAGCTTCCCTACCGTTCCTCTCGCTAAAATTAGAATGCTAAAATTAGGCAGAAAATCACTCCAGATGCAGCCACAGAGTTTTTGTTTTCAACATTTTTTCTCATGCAGAACTATGCTAGAGAAAAAATGGCTGTAATTCTTTAACTGGAAATTTACTGCCGAATTTAAATCAGCATTTAAATATCAATTTCAAGCATTGTGTCTTTATTGGTAGTCTTATTGTCTCCAAGATTTATTCCTGAACTTTTAGTTGTAAATTCCTTTTTTTTGTTATTTAATTCAATGTAAATTATTGTTGCTAAAAATCAATGAGCATTGTAGCTATCACTTAGGCTTAACATGACTTACCTAAAAATTAGGTGGTAATTATTTTACTTACCGTTCCTTTTTTCGTACTGCCCCTTCATTACCATCCCTATTCTACTTCACTATTAAATGGATGGCAAGTGTCTCACAGGGATAGTACAGTATTAAACATTAAGGCAGAACAACAACATGTTCAATAGGTTGGGTCGAAAAAACCGAAATTTATATAATCGAAACATAATAGTGCGGGAAAGTTGCCATTGGTAATAAGGAATAAATTCGCAAAATATTACACCAAATGGTTAATATCTTTTACAGCCGCAAGGGGGCCAAAGTTGAAAAATCGCAGAAAAAGGATTTTTTCGAAAAAAAAAATTAAATTACCCAATCATAACAATACAATTTCTAATAGAATGCAACAGTTACTTCAAGATGTTAGTATGATTCCAATAAAATTTTATTATGGTGAAATCATTTCTATTACCGTCATCGGAATGGTCAAAATTTTGAAAAAAAACAGCAAAAATGTCAACTTTCAGTTTTTTCCAATTTCCCAAGTTTTATTATATATCTACAATTAAATAAATTTACATTATATCTAGTAATAACATATGTCTAATAATTTTTATCATGGGAATTGTCAACCAAGGGCGGGAGATGTCCTCCCCCCCCCCCCTAAATTTGAGAGAAAAAGTCTTTTTGAAGGAATTTTAAGGAATTTCTGCGAAATTTTGGTGATTTGTTTTGTAAGGGTGCCCCCATGCATAAATTCCCCATCATTTTCCACTTTTAGCGGCATCTTACAAAAAAATCCTGAAAAATTCCCAGGATCCCTTTAAAAAGCCCCTTTCTCTCAAATTTAGGAGGGGGGTGGGCCCCTCTCGCCCTTGGTTGGCTACACCATGATAAAAATTACTAGACATTTATAAGTTATTACTAGATATAATGTAAATTTATTTGATTGTAGACATATAATAAAAATTGGGAAAACTGAAAAAACTGAAAATTGAAATTTTTGCCGTTTTTTCAAAATTTTGACAGCCCCTGCGGTGGTAATAGAAATGATTTCACCATAATAAAATTTTATTGGAATATTACTAACATCTTGAGGTAACTGTTGCAATCTATTAGAAATTGTATTGTTATGGTTGGATAATTAATTTTTTTTTCGAAAAAATCATGTTTTTTCGATTTTTTTGAAACTTGGGCCCCCTTGCGGCGCTAAAAGATATTAACCATTTGGTGTAATATTTTGCGAATTTATTCCTTATTACCAATGGCAACTTTCCTGCACTATTATGTTTGGATTATATAAATTTCGTTTTTTTCGACCCACCCTAATGTTCAATTATATCAAAAAGAACATGAAAGTTTAAAAAAGTAAATTTTAAAATTCTATTTTATTAAGTGGGATTTTACATGTTTCTTATTCATGAAAGCTAGAATTGTAAGAGAATGGCTCGCATACATTTTGTTTTAAATCATCGTGTCTAAAACTTTTAAGTATTGAGACCCTTTAAACATTCATAAACAAGTAAATATCCCCATTATACTGTTTTATAAGAAATCTTTTAAAACAATGATCGTATTTATTTTTTTATTTCTTACCTTTGCGAAAAGGACAGGGTGGTCATAAAATATTTCCCTTATTGCAATAATTTATTTCAGAAAAACTAATATAATTAGTCATATGCTTGTTTCAATATATTAAAAAGACATTTATGAAGTTTTTAATACAAGTCATTACGTCAGTAAATTTCGATGTGAGCACGCTTGGTAGCTCAAAGAATGTCAAGATGTTATTCCATTTTTCGTCACGTATTGCCCAACATTTGGGCTGTCACACTAGACAGAGCATCTGTGATCCTGGCCTTGAGTGTTTTAATACTGGTGTTTCAAACACTCTGTCCTTCATGTATCCTTAAAACAAATTCTAGAGGAGTTGGTCCACCCGCCTGATTCATCTTCAGGAAATTTGTTATCATCGAACTCGCGAACGACGGTAGAGACTAGACTAAAAAAAACTTACAAACATGACTTTTCCATAATAAAAATTTTACAGTATAACATTCAATGGTTATTTCGTAATATATTTTTGTAAATTTTCTTATTTTCTTCCATAGTAGCATCAAAAACGAAATTTGTTAAAAATAATTTACTTTTGTGTGTCACAAGTAGGAAATTCTTAAAGCGCTAAATAAATTTCGGCCTACATTAATAGATGTTTAGGTTTACTTATAAGACTACATTTGCATCAATACCAATTACGTAATATTTGATTATTATTATTTAATAACAAATATTCTTGTACATAAACATTTTCTTTTTTTCGTATTGACTGTAATCCCTCGTTATCTGTTCGCGACCAACAGTTTGAGAAACAATGTTCTAAATATTTAATTGTAATTATTTGCTACAGTCCTTATCATCCCTGCGATATTTTTACTTCCCCATCTCTTACATTTCTGCTTGCAACCATGAAATTCTTAGTAAAAGATTTTTGATATGTTTATATGTTAATATGTTGTTTATAGTATTTTTATTATGTTTAATATGTTTTTTTTTAACCCTGGTAGGTAGGGTAGACCAACCAGTAAGTGAATAGCCCCAAGTGAATGAACAATTAGTAAATATTTTAATCGAATAAATTTTGAAAAACTCCCATTACATGGGGTTACAATATTGCATTAATTCTATTCAATAGGAAGTTATCTCTTTCCCGATTAATTACTGAAGTCACATGACTTTTATTTGAGAACATGTTGAATTTTTCATGGCTGCACAACACATGGTTGTGCGGAAATCATAAGGTAAGTGCTATGTAAGTTTGATAAGAATTGATTTTTTAAAATTTGTATTATGAACTAATTTTATTGAACATATATTAAATATATTTATTATAGCTATATTTCTAATTGTTTTAACCGTTGTAGAATAAGTAGAATTTGAGAATAGGGGGTGTTTTTAACTTGTAAGGCAAATGTTAAAACTCTAATGAATGGACACCTGTTCATTCACTGGAATTTGTCTGTGTTTCACTGAATCAAAGCAAAGTACTTATTTCATGATTGTTTTATTCATTATATTAAGTGTTCATTCAGTGGAAGGAATACATTAGACTACTTTTCACAGTGAATGAATTGTTTGAGTTTTATGTTTCTGTGGTTTCTTTTATAGCCTATATTTTGAATTAAGAAATTTTTCAACCTAGGTAACAAATGAAAAGTTAATAGATATATAAACATAACAAAAGAACGTATACACACACATTTTAAAAAGTAATGATTATTGGTGTGCCTCAAATATTTTTTTTTCATTGTTTTTATCATTGACTGATAGAAATTCAGATAGATTTTCATTGACTGATAGAAATATTATTACCGATGACCCGGAAGATTCCTCAAAAAGGAAATATGGAAGGTTAAAGTACTCCACAGACGACTTGAAAGTGCTTTACAAGCTATGAGGCCAGGTCATCTCAGTTTGAACAAGGCATCTCTTCATTTTATTATTCCAAAAGCAATGTTGTTTATGAAACTGTGGTAAAAAAAAAACAGTTGAAGGTGGCATATGGGACCATTGCCTATGTTGTCCTTTGAAGAAGGAAAACTCCTTGAAGATTGGATTATTGAAAAAGCGACAATTGTATTGGCAATGCATAAGGATGCTGTTTGAAATATCATGAATCAAACAGGAAGATAAAATCCATTTATAGTTAACAGTCCAGAGGAGAAATGGGCAACGCTTTTTCTAAAATGCGTATAAGGATAAGAGTTTTACCCCCCACTGAAATACTGTATTTTCGATGCAATTTCGAAAGAAATAATCCGTAAACAACTGTGTAATCAGTTTGAAATTACCGCTATATCACCACTGCATGAAAGAAGATTTCATGGACCTATGAACATGATACAAATAGTATATTCCTACATCCATATCACACTCAGTAAATAAAGCACACATCTCCTTCCCCGTGTGGTAATTCAGCTGAGTGAGTTCCTATGCGCATGTGCATTGCATCTGCCCAAAGGCAATGTCGAAATTCGACGTTAAAAAAGTTTTAAAATGTCCTCTTTAATATTTTTTCGTTTCAAATCCATATCTTTGAAGATGTATCCATTGTTTTCAGCTAATCAATTTTTATGTAAAGATGTAGAAATTGTTTTACAGTAATAATATAAAATCTGCAGATGAGGCAGATTTTTAATGTTTTCAAGTGTAATTTATTTGTATGGTTTCTTCTGTCTCTTTCCATATTCACGATGATTATCCCTCTTCCAAAATCAGGAATATTTTCCCTCTTATACATTGAAATATTCAATGGATCTTTAACAAAATAATAAAATACAATTCCTACCATATTCCTAATATGCAACACGTACATCAACGAATTCAACATGATATCAATCGTATACTCAACATAAACTGAAAACCGTTTTTTTTTTTTTTTTTTTTTTTTTTTTTTTCTTTTTGACAGATTTTGGTTTAGCGCCAAAATACTTATCTTATGATTAATAAATTAACATCCAATTGTACCGACTTTTCCAGGGACTATTTTACATTATTGAAGCAAACTGATGTCCATTGTTAAGATAGACTTGAAAAATAATTCATGTTTGAAAATTATTTAAAAAGTCGTTTAATTAAACGGCATTTTTCAAATAAATTTCATTCGAAGGTTAACATTTTTCTAATTCATGATGTAAGAATTGAAATTTTACGGTATTTAGAAGTGATGTAAGCGTGATAAAAGCGAAAGCGATAGCGCCGTTTGTTGCCACAATCGTTAAACATTTCTAAAAATTGCCACTGGGTTTTCACCAATTTTTGACGTCGACAGAGAAATTCACAATGAAAGAAATAGGACATTGTCGCTAATAAGGAACTGTTAAATGACCTTATAATCATGATGTCACACTTTTTTTTAATAATTATAATTTTCTTGGAATCCTTTACTTTTGTGAATTTTTTATTAAAATATGAAATCCTCTAACCTATCATTAAAAAAATAATTAGTAACATGTAATCAAGGTATGCAATCAAGATGAAGCAATCAATATCCAACTCTAATATTTATAATTAAGAATGCACAAATCAGTTAAATTTGCGTCATGTTGATGCTATCATTTAATTTTTTCTCTTTCAAAGTTTCTTCTAAGTCAAACAAAAACGAAAAATCATGCGTCAAGCATAGATTATGTAACACTTTCCAACGCTTCCAAAATAATTTTACAAATCATTACCGTTTAATAAGCTGAAATATAACATCTAAGTAAACAATTTGGAAAACGCATAATATATTTAAAAATGTAATTTCAGGAATTTCCAACATATATTTCCAACATATACAATATTCGGAAAAATATCCGAATACTTTTATTCAGCCCTGTATATGATCTATAAATTTGTATATATACTACATAGGATGCTAAATTTTAGTTTAGTTAGGAAACGCGTAGCACAGTTTAAAATTCTCCTTCTGGAGTTTCTGTCAATAAACGAAAATGTGTTCACGAACTTTTGTGCTGCCCTGTATATGATCTACAGAATTTATACACACCAAGTAATAGACAAAAAGTGAGTTAAATTTAAAATTGCGTTCAGCAACTTAAAACGCACTTCCAGGAATTATTGTTAACAGACAGTAGAGAATTTGTTGTGTGTCCCTGTAAATGAACGATGACTGCTATACACACAACATTCAGTAGTAAGCCTCTTGTAATGCACCTTAGTGATATATATAAATTTCAATGCGTTTAAAATAGTGAAACATTATTTAAATAAACCGCAGACGATTTTCCCCATAGACGTAATGTAACGAAATTCTTTTGACTGTCCCTGTAAAGTAACTATAAGTGCTATGCACACCCTATTCCATATTAAGCTTCTTGTAATGCACCTTAGTGATATATATCAATTACAATGTGTTTGAAATTGTGTAACATCATTAAAATAAACCGCAAATGATTTTTCCCCATAGACCGTCATGTAACGGAATTCTTTTGAGTATTCCTGTAAAAAAACTATAAGCGCTACACACTTCAGTTGCAATAGGGAACATGCTATAGATGACGACAATAACATATAAAAATTGCAGGGCAATCCGAGAATATTTACGGGAGTTAGAGCACGGACAGACGGCCATACGGCCATACGGCCTTACGGCAGACAAACCGAAGTCATAAACACTTTTCAACTAGGTTGGAAAGTGTTAAAAAGTGCATTTCAAGCTAAGCATAACGTAATTTTCACCAGCGCAAACTTTTCACACGTATTTTATGTACGGTACTTTTATGTTTAACTCCCCTGTATGCAAATAAAAATACATTTTGTATTTAATTGTAATGAAAAAATGGCATCAATAAATTTATAATGCATTAAGATAAAATAAACCCAATGGACAACATTCCCGTGACGTCACAATAAATAAGAATTTTTATTCGCTTATAAAAATAAAGTGCACGTAAATAATTATTTTTACTGAAATTTAACTTGCAGATTAAAAAATTTGGCCAACAAGCGACCTGTATGAAAATTTTCATTATTTCTCTTTTATCCTCGCATTAATGGAAGCAATCCGATTGCCACCACTTTGAAGAAATAAAAATAAAAATATTTAAAATTTAAATTCTGCTAATAAAAAAAATATATTGAATAAACGAATGCACGATAACAAATCTGCGGCCCAATATCTTTCATTTAAAATAAGAATCGCGTACCAAATGTTATTATATTACAAATAAAGTGGAGAGTCGAAATACGACCATTAAAATTAATATTACAAATATATCTAAAATTTAAAATATATACAAAAATACTTTTAGTTTGCTTAAAAGACGTCAAAATATCAAAAAAACATTAAAAAAAACATTAAAAATGTTTATATATTTTAAAAGTTTTTTGAGTGTAATAAGAATCGCGTAATTTGTTGCGGTAGTTTTTTCTCACGAACTGTCGAAAGAAAACGCTTAGCGTTTTTAAATATATAGATTTTGGATTTATAATGGTTGGCGACTAGCCAATTCTGCCATTGATTTTACTTTTATAAATAAGTTAAGTAGTTCAAATTTGTATTAAAAAAAAATCAGTAACTTTACCCGTATACTCATGAAAATTTTATAAAAAAATGAAATACCTTTGTACTGAAATTACAAACATTTATGATAATAAAATACTTAAAATGTATAGTGAACATAGACAACTATTATGATTCCGTACTTAAAAAATAAAATCGGAACCATTACCAGATCATTCCTGTGTCCGTCTGTCCACGTGCCAGAGACCCTTTTTCTTGTTAACTATGGGGCGTGGAAAGTTCACATTTTGTAAATATATAAAGACTTTACTCAAATATTTTCAGATGAATAGCGGTACACAAATATGTTTGGGAAAAATTTAGGGGGCTAATTAATTTACTTGAAAAAAAAATTGTATATAATGCGGGGTATCTTGTGAAAGATATCTTAATACCTATCTCAAAAATATAATTGTTTTAATTTTAGGTATTATATTTTCATAGATATCGTCGAAAATGCACTACAAAAATATGACCCTCCTCTCTTTTTCCGAATATACTGAAACTAAAATTATGAAAACAATATTGGTAGTAGAAATTTATTTAAACCTTTCAGGAAAACTATAGCGATTTTTCTAGGTAACATAGTTTTTGAGAAAAACGCATTTTTCATTACGCACAAACTTTACTTTTCGGGCAGTCAGCACGGGAGTTGCCGGACGCTGGATGTATCTATCGACGTAGAATCATCCAAGAATAATGATCTTCGATAAAATTGTCGGTAATTATTAAAGATATTAATTAAGTTGCTTCAAAAAATTATTTTTATATATCGTGTAGTGTATCGTTCGAAAGATCTCGTAACATCGATTTAAAAAAAATATTTGTTTTAATTTTAGGTATTATATTTTCAGAGTTATCATCAAAAGTATACTTAAAAAATATGTCCTTTGCCATCCTCTTATTTCCGAATCTACTGAAACTAAAATTATGAAAAAAATAGGGGTAGTACCAGTTTATTAATTAATAAATAGTAATTAATAAATTTAATGTACGAAACTACTTGAACGCGAGTTATACTTCCACTTGACCGATTTGTATTTAAATGGCATTGGTTGTGTTTTTGCAAAATACATCTTCATATAAATAACATAAAGTTAAAAATATAAAATAATTTTACATCAAATTATCAAAATAACCATTAAAATATACTTCAAACATAAACTTAAAAAACATATTACTAAATATTGGAAACACTTTTTCTCATAAATACAAAAGTTGTGTATCGAAGATCCCGAACAAGAGCGTCAGTTGCCCATAAATATTCAGATAATCTACTTTCGAAAAGCATATATACTTAACTTTATCTGAATTCCAAACCGCAAAGGGATTCTGGGCGGCATTTCAGACATCTTGGTCGAAAAATTCTACTTCAAAAAACATTTTAAAATGCTAACAGAATTTACATAAGGTAATACGAAATACTTTGTAAAGAATGGATCAAATATATTTTATGATTTTCCGGATATTTTTCATTTAAGTCTCTTACCCTTTTTACTAATAAATCTTATGTTTTAATATATAAATAGTCATGAAATGAATAGGACAAATAATATTTATTAAAAAAAATATTATCAACTTTTTTTCTAAGAAACACCACTCTGATCAAATATAATATCACCCTATAATATTTGATATTTTATCTTTGAGTATTTTTTTAATTAACGTCAGATTCTTATTTCTACATTTTTGTAGACCAGAATCTACAACAATTATAGTAATAATGCCATCATGTCGATTATATAGATCTATTTTAATACATCTTATTATTCATATGAAAAATAAGGTTCGCTTTATACGAATGCACGGTACTTGTTAAAATATTTAGAATGTAATGGCTTGTATAGCATATACAGCGTGTCCGAAAAGTCTGGAAACGGTCAAATAACTCGAGAAAACATCGGATTGATAAAAAGAAAAATGCATGTTTAATATTATTGAAAATTGTATTTAGGGATATCGAGGTTGCTCCCCCCGACTTTGCCCCTTGGAGGGAAAGAGGGACAACCTTGAAATCTTAAATGATAACCCCCTTTTTTATTGCAGATTCAGATTCAATGAGAAAAATGCATAACTTTTATATTGAACATTTTCTTTGGAAAATCATAGATACCGCTGCAATCGAGTAAAATGCAGTGAGAATCGTTTCCATTCAAAAGTCTGAAAACGGTCAAATAACTGGAGATACGTACATCGGATTTAAAAATAGTAAAATGCATGTTCAATAGTTTTGAAAAATCTATTTAAGGATATCAAAGTTGCCCTCCCCCCAACTCTGCCCGCTGGGGGGAAAGGGGGCAACATTGAAATCTTAAATTATACCCCCCCCCCGTCTTTTATAGTAGATTTGGATTCTACGGGAAAAAATACGTAACTTTTGGATCTAACATTTCTTTCGAAAAATCGTAGATGGCGCTGTAATCGGGTAAAATGCAGTGAAAATCATTTTCATTAAAATGTCTGGAAACGGTCGAATAACTCGAGAAATATACATCGGATTGAAAAACGGAAAAATACGTGTTCAATATTTTAGAAAAATGGCATCTTTTATATCCCTAAATATGTTTTTCTAAAATATTGAACACCCATTTTTCCGATTTTCAAACCGATGTATATTTCTCGAGTTATTCGACCGTTTCCAGACTTTTGGGACAATATGAAGACGTATATGATGCATAATGTAGTGAAATGTAAATCGTATTATCCTGTTAAGAAATCAAATGTATTGGATTGTTCAGAAAGTTCCTTCCGTTTGGGAAAACATTCGTACCGGAAAATTCTGTCCGTTAATTATTAGACATTATATATCAGAATAAATGTACGATAATTAAATGATAGAATTTTACAGTACGAACCAACTTTCCGAACAACCCAATAATAGAAATATGGCTAATCTTTGGAGAGACAGCCTAGAAGTTTGAGTTATTTCAATAACTAAATTGTCTGATGAAAGATATTAATTGCATCTAAACATTTCAGAAAACCGCTAAAAATAATTGGCATTCAACTTAAAGTATTTTGAGCATAACGAAATTAAATGCTATTCTCTGGCAGACAATATTTTCTTGCTATATTAAAACGACTGCTAAACAAATGAGTTTTTACACTTTTTTAGTATATATTATTCTTCAATGTATAGACAAACATAACTTTTGAAAGGGAATATCAGTCAATTTACTTAGAACAGAGTTCCTTTTGGTGGTAATCGCGTATGAATTTCAACAAGATAAAGAACGGTATGTTTATATGAAATTTAATTTGTGTGTTGTATTTCTTTATCGACATATACAGTTTCTTTTTTTTTTTTAAACTGACCAATTCGCACGAAATTTTAATACAATCTGAAGCTAAGCTGTACTACTTTACATTTTATAATTAGTCATCGTATCTTGTATACTTTTTCACAGAAACATTAAAATTTTTTTTAATAATAGATCGGCTATAACAGGTAAAATATGAGCTACATTATTGAACATTCCAGTTTAAAATGAATTTGGATGTCAATAAAGTGTTTTCACAAAAGACACTGTTGTGACAAATCACTCTCGCTAAAACATGCCATAAGGCGTGCAAAATGTAAAAAAAGAAATTTGTAATTACTTCAAATCAATCGTTTTAATTTCTTATTCATTAAATAGACTGAATTGTAGCGTAATACTCTGTGTAGAAAATGAACACAATGAACATTAATCCATTTGCATCATTAGCACTTATTTCAAAAACTTCATTTTTGTTTAGAAATTACGAATCCAAAAAGAAGAGTTTTTACGTTATGTTATAACGAAATATCTGTCATTAAATAAAACATGATTTTATTGAGAACTTCTGGTACTGATTAAAAATTTCTGAATGAAAAAAAAATTCTTGAAATGCACACATATGTGTGCTAATATTGAAAATGTGTTAAAAAATAAAAGCGAATTTAATCCTCATGCAATCTCTTAAGCCGTCTTTATTACTTCTTGCTCAATAATCTCTCTGCTCCCCAAGTTAACTTACTTCACGAATAGAAACATATATCAATTATATGTGTGACACTATAAATTTAAAAGAGATACAATCCACTGGTGTGTGAAAATGAAATTGCCTTTCATGTACCATACAAGACACAGACATTTTATCGAAACTTCGAAATATTTTATATGTTATGACACCGATGATCAATCAGATATGTGGTCTCAGAACGACGTTTGTTACAAAATTTTGAATTAGATTTCCGATGTGCGTGATCGAACACTGAGTGGAACAATGTATTACTCAGTAAATGGGATATCGAACTCAATTTATTTTTTGACAGGATATTCTTGCCTTTCTAATACTTTAAAAAGTCTAGAATGTTTATATTTATGTATGCATAAAATATCTCTTTTTTAGGTGATACGTAAATTAGTACTGTAGTATTTTCCAGTGTCCATATTGATATAAAGTACATAAGTTAATTTTCTTATTTTGCTAGTAGTTATGAGTAAACACTATACAAAAATCACGAAAGTGACATTAAAATAATATATTGTTGTTTTAAATAGTACCCATAATTTATTAAACTGTTCAACTAAAAGAATATTATGTATTTTGTGTTTTTATTCTTGCATTGTTTAAATGTGTATTTGTTGTAGTATGCATATTAATAATGAAAGCGTAAACTGACATCCTTGTTTTAAGCTTGTTTTTAATCAGTGAAAAATTATATTTCTAAGCATATTTAAAATCAGAATACATAACCATAAGTTATTTCTTTCTTAGAGGTATTTTATAATGTGGATATGAAAGTGTAAAAAAAATGTACAGTTCACCTGAAGAACTGTAATTGCATCTAATCTTTTTAGAATTCTACTAATCATATTTGCCACATAATTATAAATTTTTCGAGTATAACGAAATCAGGTGCTAATGCAGCGGTCAGACACATATATTCATCACACTTTTTTAAGTGTAATGTCCGAATCGTAGCTCAGTAAGCCGCATATAAAATGAACATAGCAGGCATAGCTCATTTTCATGCTAAAGAAGCAAAACAATTAAATTCCGAAAAATTAATACAAATTCTTAAGCCAACTTCATATTTCTTTGCTGATATCCCATATAAATTCTTTGTTACTCAAGCAATTAGTGAAATAATAGAAAGAACTGTACATCTGATTCTGATACTGTACATTTTACAAAAATACAATCCACTGGACTGTGAAACCGAAACTGTCTCTTATCTATCGTGCGAGTGACAGACAGTTTCTCAAAACTTCGAAATATTTTATGTCCTACTAGTTGACATGCCCCGTGTTTCGCAGGCCCATCATAATAACCTTAAATAAACCTCGTGTTTGTATGATTTTATATCTTTAATCCGATTTTGAGTGGATTTATATTTTCAAATTCAAAATTCGCGCAAATGTATTAATATTTAGTAGTAAAAGCGTTCGTCAGAAGACATTTTCTTGTGTTTTCACATATGGTCGTTTGATACTTTAAAAATTAGTTCTTGTTGTCTGAACTCTAAGAAAATTTTATTGGTTATAAATATAACAGTTTTGAAGGCTGTGGAAGAATTTCGAAATAATAATATTGATATCTATTTGCAAAAGAAATGTTTTTTTCTTGCTTTTTTTTACGCGTCGGGTTCTTTAATATAACAAAAAAATAATTCTTATAGTCCAAACTGTCTGAAATTTTAATCGGTTATAACTATAACTAAATCTAAGCTCTCCTTAAAATTTAATGAAAATTAAATCGTTAATGCATATTTAGTTGTGAAAATATGTGCCGAAGCCGTTCCGAAACAGTCCGCATTTAGGCGTTTTCATCGAAAATGGCTCAGAATTTACATTTAAAAAATAATTCTACTCGTCCGATCGTTTTGAAAGTTTCATAGGTGATGTAAATCTGATTTCCAAGATGCCTTAAAACGATTGTTTCGAAATATTGACATTTAGTTACTTTTAGCGTATAAAAAAGATCATCTTCAGAAGGCGCAAAATGACCTGCAGTCTCGATTTTTTTCGAAAGAATTAAAATTCTTATTTTTCAATAATGATTGCATCGTTGAAAAGAAGAAAGCTTCAGCTTTAAATATATATATATTTTGTTTATCTATACCTCTGAAATCAAGCTCTTATGGAACAGTGCTGAAAGGAAAAATAATTTAACTGCGTCCCTTTTGAATTTTTTTCTCAAAAAGTTCAGAACGATATTTTTCCAAACTGATTACGACGTGTCAGATGAACAATTATGAACTTTAAGAACATGTCATCCGTTTTCCCGTATATTAAATGGTTCGGCCGATGGGTTTTAAAACAAAAGGCCGCAAAAATGTGCAACTGGTTTTTTGCTACTAAACTTTGCGAAAAACGGACTGAGCATGCACGATCGCGTCTGCTGATTTTTGCAAAAAAAAGACAGATTTTAGATGAGTTTGTAATTAATATATCGGCTAATTATCCAAAAATTAAAACTGTTAGCCTCAAGTTCATCAGGACCTGCCTTGGATTATCCTCACCGAAATTTTCAGACATCTAGATACGCTACATTTTCTTAGCCAACGCAGGCACAGACATAGACAGAGTGACACTTTCTTTTATTAGTATATGTAAATGACACCGGTAATCAATCAGATATGAGGTTTCAAAACTAGGTTTGTTACAAGATTTTGAATTAGCTTGATCGAACACTGACGTGGATGAAAAAATATATTACTCATTAAATGGGATATCGAATGCAATTAATTTCTTGACACGGATGTTTTTGCTTTTCTTATAAATTAAAAAGTCTAAAAGTTTATTTTTATGTCTGTAAAAAAATCTGTTTTTTAGTTGCAATTAATTTATTGACATTTCTTTTAATGTTTTTGCTTTTTTTTTAAATTAAAAAGTCTAAGAAGTTTATTTTTTATCTCTGTATAAAATCTGTTTTCTAGTAGATACACAGCTTAATATTGGAGTTTTTGTGGTGGTCATATTAGTAAGAAGTGAATTAGTTAATACATTTGTTTGTTTACATTTCGTCAATTAGTTTTAGTTAACTAGTTAATTAGTTACATTTAGTTAAGTAGTTAATTAGTTACATTTAGTTAACATTAGTTAATACATTTGTTTCGGTGAAAATCTCGTTTTTCACCCAAAAATGAAAATGGCACATTTCAATAATTGATTCAGAATTAATTTTCGATATAAAGGTCTTAAATATATCTAATTGCTTTGAAAATTTGACAATACATTTATTATAATTATGAAATTAATGTTTTTAATTAATGGGAAATTTTAAGCAGCTGTTCGAAAAATATAAAACATTTTAGTTTGTCTTTTATTACAAATTTAAAAATGCATATTTTTTTATTTTCCTCTTTAAATTAATCGTTGCCTACCAACTGTATTTCAAAGCGTATTAAAATAATAAAATTCAAGTAAACCGCACTATTTTCCGCGGTATACACCCAAACCAAATAAACATCTATTTATGTCAAGTTCTAACAGAAATTGAAGTTTGGCGAAATTCTGTGAATTAGTTCTTAAAATGTAGCAATAGCCTAAATCGGGATAAACACAGAATAGAAGTAGTACCTGTAGGCCTATTTACTCTCAAAACTAATCAGCGTCTATGTAAGTCAAAGTCTAACATTATATGAAGTTTAATGAAATTCCTTACAGTAGTTATTAAGATATACCTATCGTAGAAATCGTGAAAATGCAACATAGCAGCCCAACCTGTTGTGCGATTTGCACCAAGACCTAATCAGCACCAATTTATATGAAGGTATAACTGAATATAAGTTTGAATTAATTCCGTGCTCTTTATATAGAGACCACAAAAACTGTGTCACATACAGACAGACACACGGAAACACACGTGTTAGGGGAACAGTCGGTACCGTAATAAATTTTCTCCTTTTTCGAATTGTTAAATTGGTCTTCTATATTTTAGTATACGTTTTCGTCTTTTAATAATGGTAAAGAAGGATAGTTCAGCTTACCTGAGATTTTCCTTATGCGCTGAATATACCCACAGTAATCCAAAGTGTTTGCACTGATATTTATCTTATCGACTGATTGAAGTATTCGCTATATGGAAGTGATAAGAACTATTATTATTAGTAAGTAGAGATGCACGAAATAAGAAGTAGATCCATTTTGAGTATAATATTATAATTCTTGTTAGATATTTACATTTAAATCGCGTTTTTGGAGACTGCTTTTAGATGCTCCAATTTTACATTATATTTGAGAGATATATTTACAACACATATGTACAAGAGCGTTTTAACTGCTCGGATTCATTTTAGATTCTGAAGGGAATGTCTTTAAGTTCAGTTCACACGCGCGTGATAACAGCTGTAGTTTTGAAGTAGGGAGATCTGCAGAGTTTTTCACTTAATTGGTTTCGACAGTTTCTGGTTTTGTTCACTATGTTTTTCTGCTGCGGCACTTGAAGTACTTATTGGTAATTGGGGTCTGGTTTTTAACATGTTCTTATTTCGATCATTCGCTGCACGTGGAGATTATTCACTGCATAAAAAAGGTTTCTCCGTCACTCCCCCGTAATCTCCTGTGTGGGGAATGGTTGAAGGTTCAGTTTCTTACGGTGTTTCTCGTACACATGTTTGGGAGTGGGTTTCGTGAGAGTGTCGGCTATCATTTCTTCACTGGGGCAGTATTGTAAATCGATTTTTCCTTCTTCTTTCATCAGTTTGATGTTGTGGAAACGTATGTCGATGTGTTTGGATCGCTTAGTATCTTTATCGTTTTCAGTCATTTTTATACAGGACATATTATCCTCAAAAATCGTGATGGGTAATTTTTGTGAAATGTTGAGATCGCTAAGCAAGTTTGTTATCCAACTTAATTCTTGTGCTGCGTTGCTAGCTGAAACGTATTCAGCTTCGGCTGACGAAAGTGCAATACAATTTTGCCTTTTTGTAATCCAGTAAATCGGTGATTTTCCTAGCATGAATAGATTTCCTGACGTTGATTTACGTGTTTTCAAGTCACCTGCCCAGTCTGCATCGGCGTATGCTGTTAGGATGGGCTTGCTGTTTGCGTTAAGAGCTAAATTCAAATTTTCTGTAGTTTTAAGGTATGAAATGATTCTTTTCACTGCTGACCAGTCCTTTTGGCGTGGTGTTTCATTTCTACGACATAATATGTTGACTGCTGCAGATATGTCAGGACGCGTGATTGTTGATATGTAAAGTAATGTGCCTGTGGCTTGTCGATATTTCGTGTTATTAGGTAAAAGATTATCATCGTCCTCAAGTCTGTTGAATCCTGCAATCATGGGTGTTTAATGAGGTTTCATGTCGTTTAAATTCAGTTTTTTCACTAGTTCCTGTATTTTATTGTTTTGATTTAGGTAATATGTATCGTTGATTTTATTAATGTTTATTCCTAGGTAATTATTCATTTCTCCTAAGTTTTTCAGTTCATATTCTTTCTCAAGTTGGTTTATTGTTTCTTCGATGTCACTGTCCTTTCCTGCTATCAGGATATCATCTACATAGATGATAATGTATATCGGATTTTCTTGATTTGATTTAAAGTACAGACATGGATCATTTTTGCTCTGTAAGAAATTATTCTTTTTGAGTGTTTCCGATATTTTGGTGTACCAGGCCTTTGCGGCTTGCTTAAGACCGTAGATGGCTTTTTGAAGTTTACAAACTCTTCTTTCATCGCCGGGTTTAATATACCCGTCTGGTTGACTCATATAAACAGTTTCAGTTAATTCACCGTGCAAAAATGCTGTGGTTATGTCAACATGTTTCACGTTCAAATTTTTGTGCAATGCAGAGATGAGAAATGCACGTATTGTAGCGTGCGAAACTACAGGTGCGAAAGTTTGATCATAGTCAATCCCGAATCTTTGACTATATCCTTGTGCTACTAGACGCGCTTTATAGCTTTGAATATTTCCTAAATTGTCCTTTTTTAGTTTAAAGGTCCATTTTGAACCGATAATTTTTGTTCCGGGTGGTGGATCTGTTAAAGTCCAAGTGTTATTTTTTCTTAGGCATTGGATTTCATTTTGTGTTGCTTTTATCCAATTTTGTTTATAATTAGTATTTTCCATTTTTTCGATATCTTCCCAATTTTCGGGAATGTTTTCAGATGAACTATTTATGAGACAAACATATCTGTCAGGAGGAACGCCTCTATTTGTCCTATTAGACCTTCTTGGTTCAATTGGTTGCTGTTTGGGCACGGATGGTGTCTCTTCACTGTCAAGTTTTATTTCTAAGTGATTTTCATGTCTATCCGGTAATTGTGTATTGTCATCGGATGTTTTTGTGGTGATTTGTATCTCCTCAATGTTATCTGAGTGTACATTTTCATTCTCAAGAAATTTCACCGTTCTCGCTATTATAATTTGTTTTCCTTGTGTGTGAATTCTATAACCAGTCGATCGTGTATCATAACCTACAAACGTTCCGGTTTGAGCCCTGTTATCGAGTTTTCCTCTATTTACTTTATCGACGTAAAATAGCGCTTTACAACCGAATGTTCTTAAGTGTTTTAAATTCGGTTTAATTCCTTTCCATAATTCGTAAGGTGTTCTGTTGTTGTTTGCTTTGGTTGGGAGTCGGTTTTGTAAATATGTTGCAGTGTTTATGGCTTCACCCCAAAAATGTTTGCTTAATTTTGCTTGTGATAGCATGCATCTAGTCATATTTAATAAACTTTTATTTTTTCTCTCCGCAACTCCATTCTGGCTCGGATTATGCGGGACAGTCAATTGGTGTAAAATTCCATTCTGTTTTAAGTATTCATCTATCTCTTGATTTACATATTCACGACCGGTATCCGATCTAATTTCCTTAGGTTTTTTACCGAACTGATTGTATATCATCGTTACGTACTCTTTTATCTTTTCAGCAACTTCGCTCTTTTTAGATAATAAATATATCGTAGTATATCGGGAATAATCATCAATACGAGTCATAAAATATATTTTTCCGCCTAAGGTCGGTGTATCTAGAGGTCCACACACGTCACTGTGGATCAAATCCGCAATATTAGTAGCTCGATTTGTTGCTGATTTAGGATACGGCATGTTAGTTAATTTAGTTTCGATACAAGTTACGCATGTTTTATTTGATGTTTACATTTTCCTATCTTTATTCCGTCCGCAATTTGATTTGTTATCATTGATGTAATTGCGTCATAATCTCTGTGACCTAGTCTGCGATGCCAGAGATCTATGCATTGTTTGCTGTCACAGTTATACGTTATGTTTATATAATTTTGTGGTTCTTCCACATCGTCTATTTCCTCAATAATGTATAAGTTTTTCTCATTTTTCGCCCTAATATGTATTTTTTCATCAAAGATCAAATCGCATTTATTATCGTCGAAGATTAGTTTACACCCGTTTTTAGCGGCTTTACTAACCGAAATTAGGTTTGACTCTAAGTCTGGGACATAAAGCACTTCGCGTAATTTCGTTAGTTTTTCTTTTCCTTCGGGGGTTAATGTTTTTATAAAAACTTCTCCTGAACCTAACGCTGTCAGTTTATTACCATTCGCGATCGTTACTGAAGTTTTATTATAATCAATAAATTTACTAAATAGGCTTTTATCGTTACAAATGTGCGAGGTAGATCCTGAATCGAGAATCCAGTTATTTTTGCCTACTTTTTGAGTGATTAATGCTTTATTTTGCGTCTGATCATTTGCGTATTTTCTTTCGTTTGGAATTTTATTTTCTCTACGAGTTTCGTTTTTTTCATAACATAATGAAGATGAGAAATTCTTTTTACTTTTGAATTGATTGTTACGAGGATTTCCGGATTGTACCGTGTTTTTGCTCTTGTAGTGCCAGCATTCGTAAGTGGAATGATTTTTCATTTTACAGTTGTTACAATATTTTTGTTCTCTTCTATTTTCAGTGTGTGTATATCTCCTATTTGTTTTAAATGCTCTCTCGTTGTTGTTATATCCGCTATGTGATTGTTCTGACATTTCATGTCTACGATTATATTCATCCGTTAATTTGTTTTTGATAAAATCAGGGGTGAGCTCATTTTCTGGTCTCGCCTCCAACGCAGTTATCAAAGTATTGTAACTGGGGGGGAAGAGAACACAGAAATAGCGCGGCAATATGTGAATCGCTAATATTTTCTCCAATGGCATTAAGTTTATCTATAATTTGCAAGATATTAGTGATATGTGAGATCATGTTTCCGCCCTCCGCTAATTTAGTACTGTATAATTTTCGTAACAGGTAAAGCTTACTAGATAAATTGCTTCTCTCATGTATATTTTTCAGAGCTTCCCATGTTAATTTGGCAGTTTCTAAGTTTTTTACATTTACGATTTGAGAATCATCAATGCTTAAGTTAATTAAAGCTCTAGTCTTGCGGTCTCTTTTGTGCCATGCGGGGTCGGGTGGAGCTGGTGGATCTTGTACTATAATATCGTCGAGTTCCTCTTTAATCAGGAACATCTGCATCTTGAACTTTCATGTACTATAATTTGTAGAATTGAGTTTTTCAATAAATTGAGTATTTTCTTTTATCGCATTCATTTTTTTTTCTTTTTTTTCTTTAGCGTTCTTTTATTTATTATTATATTTTAGAAATTTGTTAAATTATCGTTTTTGATACTGGGATAATATTCTTTTTTCAGAATCAGTCTTTCATAATCTTTGTTAGGGGAACCGTCGGTAGCGTAATAAATTTTCTCCTTTTTCGAATTGTTAAATTGGTCTTCTATATTTTAGTATACGTTTTCATCTTTTAATAATGGTAAAGAAGGATAGTTCAGCTTACCTGAGATTTTCCTTATGCGCTGAATATACCCACAGTAATCCAAAGTGTTTGCACTGATATTTATCTTATCGACTGATTGAAGTATTCGCTATATGGAAGTGATAAGAACTATTATTATTAGTAAGTAGAGATGCACGAAATAAGAAGTAGATCCATTTTGAGTATAATATTATAATTCTTGTTAGATATTTACATTTAAATCGCGTTTTTGGAGACTGCTTTTAGATGCTCCAATTTTACATTATATTTGAGAGATATATTTACAACACATATGTACAAGAGCGTTTTAACTGCTCGGATTCATTTTAGATTCTGAAGGGAATGTCTTTAAGTTCAGTTCACACGCGCGTGATAACAGCTGTAGTTTTGAAGTAGGGAGGTCTGCAGAGTTTTTCACTTAATTGGTTTCGACAGTTTCTGATTTTGTTCACTATGTTTTTCAGCTGCGGCAGTTGAAGTACTTATTGGTAATTGGGGTCTGGTTTTTAACATGTTCTTATTTCGATAATTCGCTGCACGTGGAGATTATTCACAGCATAAAAAAGGTTTCTCCGTCAACACGGATAGGCATTTTCTAAAAATAGTGAAATCGTATTCAAGATTTTCCAAATCTGTCGAAAACCGCAATTCGAAATATTTTAAGAATTCAATACTTAAGAATCCAATACTTTACTAAGATAGAAGAAAGTAACAAAGGGAAAAGAACAGATTTTCAACTGTTATAAAATTGTGACGACCAATATATTTAGTCTAGTGAATATCTTTAGATTTTAACTTTCGGGCACCGGAACAGGTTAGAAAATATTTGTACAAATCCATTTCGAGTTACTTTCCATTTTAAAGTTATTGTATATATCCTGAAAAGCAAGAAATATCTCTCCAAAGAATGGCAAATATGCTTTGTTTAATAGTTCCATGATACAGAATTCCTTAAGCCATATCCAATAAAACGATCGTTTTGTTATTTTATCCATGTACGCATGCTCTCTTGTGAGGACCAAAATACGTATGTATCTTTAAATTCGTTAATAAGTCATCATAATGCGATTTTACGTTCTGCTTAATTTTCAATTCATTTTTCGGTTATTTGTACACCATTTTACGTCAAACATAGTAGTGAAATCAAAATAATACGCTTTGAAATGTTTTTGAAATTCTGTGAAAATATATAATTGATTTAAAATTAAATTCTTTTCTTTTATCTAATTAACCATTTCAGTGTTTATACAAATGTTTAGATAGACCATTTTAAATGAAAAATAAATCATAATACTCGAGTTTTGTTCACCTAATTATTACACATTTATCCTTAGAAAATTTAAACAAACATAATAACTCCAAAATCATCCAAATTATTAAACAAAAAAAAACCAAAAAAAAAAAAAAAAAACGAAAGCAACAGGCAATAACACAGCTTTTTATCTATATATGTTCATAAAAACAGAATTTTTCTTTTATTTAAACTTTAAAAATACCTTTTGCCATTGATTTTAGATTTATCCTTCCTGTTTTATTTTTAAAGGTGAGCAAAACAATTTTATAAAAGTGTACTTTACAATCTCTTCGAAAGAAAACATTTTCAAAAACTATCGAAATTTATGAAATTGTATATCGATTTCACATCGATTGCTTCCTATACAATTCAAATAGTACGAGTCAAAAGGCTGGGAATGAGCTTAAAAGTGAAACAAAAATGCATCATAAAATTTAACTTTTTCTGCGGCATATGGTTGTGTATAAACAAACAGATAGTAATGTTTCTCTTAATGGTTGAAAAGTTTTCTTTTTATATGTTTAGGTGTAAATGACAATGCTTTCAGTAAAGCAAGCGGGTAAAGTCATAAAAGTGATAGTAAAATTCAACTTCTTTTTTACAAAAACTAACGCTGAAATTCTTCAATATTATAGTTTAACTTTTTAGAAAAATAAAAGAATTAGAAAATTATAAATATTAAATGGAACAAAATATAAATATATATGTTTATAAGTATTTCAAATTATGACTAATACAATTTTATAATATTGTTCATTTAGCGTACTAAAAATATGCTATCAATTCGTTATTTTAGAAAAAAGCTTTGTTTAATTTAGATTTTTATTCCATCAATTGGAAAAAGAAAAAGTCCTTCCGGCCTGTACCAGGAGGAAAAGGTAGCTTTCATAGTCCATGTTTTTAAAAATTCAACTCATTTTACTCAAACACCCGAAGCTAAAATGTTTGGAACCCGATTATAGAAGATTCAATCCCAGTATTTTTTAATACTGAATTTGAATTCGAACTTCAGCATGAGAGTTAAAGCATAACAAAAATTAAATTCTTTTAAAATGTCAGCCCCCCCCCCCCTAGAATTTCAAACGGCCACATCTCATCCATTTTTTAACGTAAAGCCAAAATAAAACATGTTCCGGAATCCTTGTATTACGATCTAATCCTTAACGGAAACAACTTTTTAAATTTATAATTTTTTATATATTTTTTGAATTTTTTAAAAAATAAAAAAATAATAATAACTGTCTGCCATTTTGAAACAAGATGGCGCATGAAGCTGGAAAACGAACTCGGTTGAGACTTTGGTATGTTCTGTACACATGATCAGTCACATTCATATCGGTTCATAAATACGAGAGTTACAGTATAACAAATATCACATTGTTTCCAAATCTCAGCCAACCTAGAATTTCAAACAGCCATATCTCAGCCATATTTTATAATAAAGACAAAAAAAAAAAAATCCAGAAAGCTTGTATTACGTTCATAACAGAAACAATTTTTTCAATTTATAATTTTTTTTACACTTTTTTGATTTTTCACAAATTAAAAATTATTTAACTGGCCGCCAATTTGAAACAAGATGGCGGATGAAGCTGGCCAACGAACTCGGTCGAGACCGTCGTATGTTCTGTACACATGATCAGTTACATTCATATCGATTCATAAATAAGATAGTTACAGCATAACAAGTTTCTGATTTATATATATATATATATATATATATATCATCATCATCATCATCATCAACCGTTTTCAATCCACTGCTGGATGTAGGTCTCCCCCAGATTTTTCCATTGTTGCCTGTCTAGTGCTTTAGTCATCCAATTAACACCGGCCACTTTTCTGATTTCGTCACTCCATCTTACTTGAGGTCGTCTTCTTGGTCGTTTTACATCTCTGGGATACCACTGTAGGGTGTTTGTGCTCCATCTATTGTCTTGTCTTCTTGCAATGTGCCCAGCCCATTTCCATTTTAGCCATTTAATTCTCTCGATAATGTCAAAAACTTTCGTCTGACTTCTTATCCACGTTATTCTCTTTCGGTCTCTTCTGGTATTGCATTATATATATATATATATATATATATATATATATAAATCAACATTTGAACGGAGGGTGGTTTTGGAGTCTGGGGGTCATGATCAGTGAAATTATACCATTTTTTTTTTTTTTTTTGCAATAGCTTTTCTCCGAACGGTTGCATTAGTTAGATTTTTGTAATGAAAGCTACATAGAAAGCCCTTTTTAGAGATAATGTGGAATGTTTTTTCAAAACCATTCTACAGAGAGGAGGGATTATAATGTATTTTATATTTTTATGTAAGAAACAACACTTTGTGATAATTTAACGAATGTTAACAGGAATGTATTACCATGCCAAAAGCTCATATCAAATTCTATATTTCTTATTATTCTCGTAAAAAGTACAATTATAAGAGAGTAATCAAGCAAGTTATAACGTACAAAATACAGAAATATTATTTTTATTGAAGAAATATTTATTTTAATTTTTGTAATGACGCAAACTTTGAAATTACAAATAAAAATGATCAGAACGAAACTGCTCAGGCTTTATTCTAAGTCTCTTAAATGAAAAAAAAAATAATGATAAGATGAAATAAAGAATTTTAATTTCATAATTTCAAAATATTTTAAAGAAAATTACATCTTAACACATTTGAAATAGGAATAACTCGTCTGAGATACGTGAGCAAGTTGTAATCTATTAATAGAAAAATTATATAATGAAAAATAATTTAAACTACATATTGAAAATATATCATAATTTTAATTTAATTCAATACAAGTTGTAATAAAATGTTCCGGGCCTTCTATAACGTTTTAAGCGATCTAGAAATTAACCGAAATTCGTCATAAAATGCGTAATCTTTGAATCCCAAGAAAGATTTACGAATGCCCATTACCTAAACCAAAAAATGGACAAATCTTGTAAAGCAATTTGCATGCTATAAAATGAAAAAAAAATAATCGATTAAATGACCTTTTTGAAAGATATACCAATATTTACCTTCTCCAAACCAGATTTTATTGAGTTATCCTACTCATGGGGTATCTGTAGTATTAATTACCAGTACTTGTCTTTCCTATATTGGTCAAAGAAAATGTGGCTTAAAATTTCATTTTATAGAACATCACAATATATCCAAAAACACGAAATCAATAAATCCTCAAATGCAAAACATTGCAGGGAGATGAATCATACTTTTGACTTCAATTTGGCCAAAATAATTTCTAAACTTATGTTCTATACATGAACATAACTTTCTTTTGAGGCATTTCATATTTATAAAAATTTTAGTAATATTATTAATTGTGAATTTGCTATTCCCCCATTATCTAATTGATGGAAGCATTAGATAAAAACCTATTTTTCTTAGTTTATTCTGCATTTTCCATTTTTTCATTTCCATCCCTTATGCTGTTTTTATATTGAATGTTTAGCCGGTATCTCCGGTTTTCCTATTGGTCAATAAACCTTTCACTCGAATCCGTTCCCTTCCATTTGCTGTTTCTCTGTTAGCTGTTGCCCGAAGTCTCCTGTTTTCCTATTGGGTAATAAACCTTTCGCTTGACTCCACACATCTCCTATATATCTGAGCAAATTTCCGCCATACTTCGCACTGAGGACGGTATGCTAAATGCTTCCGGAACTAGTATGCTTTGCAATTGAAATCTGGTGCTTTTAACATTGCTCTTATTCCATTTTTACAATATACCAATAGCATTTTATTTGCTTGTATAAGTTTATTTACTGATGTGATAGACTGGTGAGTAAAACATAATTAAGGATGATATTTGAATATACAAATATTCCCATAACAAAGTATCTCATTATATAGCTCATTCGAATATATCACTTTTTTGTCTTACAGTCGCAAAAAATGTGTTTTATCTGAGCCACACTTAATTTTACTAAGGAAATTGTAATATAAACTAACACTTTAGAGACAAACATACTTTGCGGTTTCATTATCATAAACATACTTTGCGGTTTCATTATCATATATAAAATAATAATTGCTATACAGTTAAGATGAAATCACATGAGTCTTGAAAATTTTTCAAGATTTGTTATTTTTTCTATTTCCATTAATTGTAGAATTTACGTAAATTAATATATAGTAATATAGAATGTGTCTGAATGCATGTTTTCGAAAATATATTGTTGATATTTACGAACATTATGTATAATGAAATTAAATTCGACACTGTAATTAGTAATCCTAGTCCATGAAATAATATACGTATTCCATCAAGTTGCAAACAAAATATGTTTACAATGTTAAATAAAAAAAAAGAGAAACATTATATTTCATTTTAAAAGAAAAGCAATTATGAACATCCAGTAACCCGCCGTGAAATTTTGTAATTATAAATATTAAAAACGTAAAAAAATACTTTTTTAGAAATCAATAAATATATTTTGAAAAATCAGGCATTATTTAGTGTTCCCTTACGCCTTTTTATAAATCCTAAATAAAAAAGTTGTATATAAGCAAGGTTTTTTTTTTTTTTTTTTTTTTTTTTTTTTCAAATTAATGTTTCTATGTAAGCATTTTTTCTTTTTTTACATATAAAGCGTTTTGTATATATATTTATCGATTCTTCTTAAATCGAGCATTAAGTTCCCTTTTGAAATAAAAAATATATCGAATTATTGTAGTTACCTTACGACATATTTCTTACATTATTTTACAAGTCTAAATACAGGGTGTCGCTTCTTATCGTTGACCAGTAATTAATTTCTAAACTATTAGTTTAAAAGTTATAATTCCAATTAGAAAATTATTTCAAAAAACTGTTTTTCAACGTTTACGTCAAAGTAGCCTTTGTAAAATGTTCCGAAATTGAAATTTTTATATGGTCCAAGGGTCTTTTAAATTACATTTAGAAAAACTTTCTCCAATCTGTAATCTTTACATCTGTAAAACTTCCATTCATAAACGACTAAAAGATACCGAATTATAATACTTTGAAATTTACAATTTTACACTTTTACCGGTAGTTACGTCACTTAAAACGACAAAATGTGTTTTTACCGCCAGAAAATGCTGCGAATTCGGTAAGGTTTTTATATTTTCATATAAGTGAATTACTTTATTACCGGAGTTTAAATTTTTTTTCACAGTTAGAATTTCATGTTATAGTATTAATTTAATATCGTTCCTTCAAATTTTGGAATGTTTAAATGCACACTTTCATTGTTTTATTTATTTATTGGCCTACCGTTTTATTTATTTTTGAAGTGATGGGGGAGCATTTCAGTTTAAAATACCTTAGGCGCAGACATCGATGTTTCTATGTATTAATCCATGGAACGTTCAGTAATCGGTATCACAGCCAAATGGCAACATTGTTCCTGTTAGACGTCAACTTTGGCAGTGGACTCGATTACTAAAGATTATCATGATTTCATTTATTATAAAGTATCACCTTTATCACAAACCTTCTAAAAAAATCTTACCTTTCGTTCTGCTGGTGCTGAGGATTTTATCAATCTAGAAATTCTGAAATGTCGAGCTGAATGAGTGAAAGCAAGACTATTGTAATTTTTCATTCGTGTAGTTTGAAATGACAAAGGTAAATAATGTTGTAGTGTTTTTTTTTCTTGGTACTTCATATTTTATAGACTTCGTCACAATTCGGACTTAAGAAGGGCAACTTGAGTCATATGTTAAAAACAGTAACGAATACGGCTTTATATAATAAGTATAGTTTCGTTTAATGTGTATAAAGTATAAATATTATTATTGTTTATATAAGGGTCAATTTCCTTTTTATAATAAGTGTAATTTGACGCAAAATTAATTTTATTTTTTAACCAGGGTTGTAAATACCGCATACTTGGAATCACATTTTTCCAGCATCGCTCATATTTGGCGCTAATCTTGGCTGTGGACCTGATTACAGAAGATTAGCTAAAATACTTTACTATATAATAATTAATTTTATATGTAAATCTTCAATTTCAACAATGTTTTTGAAGGATAGAAATTATGCGAACTAATATGTTTTTTACGTATTTGTTACTTACCCATCATACGTAGTATAGGGTAAGTCTTGTAATCGTTTTGAAAATCGAAAATTTTTTTTGACGGATTTACACGTTTCAGACACTGGATATTCCGAAAAACATATTTTTAGAAAAAAAAATTTGCCGTCCGTCTGTGTGTCTGTGTGTCTGTGTGTGTGTCTGTAAACGCTCTATCTCCCGAACAAATTGAGATAGAGACTTGCAATTTGGTATGTACTTAGTATGTAATAATGGAAAGAAGCCTATTTCATTTCAATAACCTCGATTAACCGGAACATTTTTTTTCGGACTGATGAAAGGTATATAAAAATTTTCGAAATTGTTTATTTTAAGGAGTAAATATAAAAGACAATAAAAAAACATAAATTTTGCATCAAACATGAAGTCGATCGGATAATTAGTTGCCGAGATATTTGTAATCCTATTTTCCACACTCTTCGATTTTTCATGACCCTGTATTTCATCCAAATTTCACTTCAAATATATATTTTAATTGGAAATTTGACGCTTAATCAGATGCAATAAACTGCTAGTTAATAGGATTATTATTTTTGGAGTTATAAGGAAAAACCTCTTTCAAGCAATTCAGTAATCGAGCCTTTTTATGACGTCATCAAGCCACGATTTTATCTGAATATCAATGCATTTTATAAGTAGTTTACACATTTTTATTTTAATATTTTACATTATACATATACATGATGGGTAAGTTTTACGGTGGCCCCCAACGACTAGTTTTTAGTAGAATTCAAAATATATTTTTTTTAATTGGCATTAACACAATGTTTTTCCTTAGCTCTATTGTTTTCTTACGCAACTGTTTACGAACTAGTATCTGTAGTATGCACCAGGCGGAGATACTTTCCGGAGAAAATCAGTTAAATTCAGTCAGTTAACAATTTCAGCGGACATTTGCACACATGAATTTTCTCCGGATTTTGAGGTCTGAAGTATGATAAAGTGAATTGTAGTGATAAGAAGTGTCTTGATTATGAAATAGGTTGTACTGGTTCAACACAATTTACTTTTTCTTTTATAGTGCCCTCTGATAGATTTTTTATGCTGGTTGCGCTCCTAGTGGGCAATTGCATAACTACAACTTTAAAATGGACTTTTATTACGTTTTCTCAAATAGCACCTCTGCTCCAAGTTAAAATTATGTAACATTGATTCAACAAAATTTATTCTTGCTCTAGCAGAAAATGACGTAAAAAAATCATGTATTATAATACGAACAAATCCTGTGTGTGGGTGCGTATGCAAGTGCTGGGCAGAATATGGACTCTTTGATTAATTGCTGGTATTACACTTAAGACTGACCCAGCATGCATTAATAAACCGACACCGAGGAGTATGTGGGAGCATTTGGAAAACTTATAATTAAATAAAATAATTGTGAGCGTAAATTAATTCTATTAATAGGTAACGCGAGCCAAAAGGGATTAAATAAAACAACGCTCACGCTAAAATTAACAAATAAAATTAAATAAAAGTTACGTTGTGTTTTTTAGACCTCCTGTTATTTATGAATCATCCGCCTTAAAATTAATATTAAATTAAATGCAAAGTTAAACCCTTTTAAAATATAATAAAAAGTGGAGGGAAAAGTATCTAAATAACTACCCTAAGAATAAATTACCTGAAAGAGAATTGCTGCTTAATAATAAGAAATAAAATGACACATATTATTGTGTTAAATAAAGAGATTTAAAATTAATTTAAATTACAAATTTATTTACAACACAAAAATATCAAAGTATTTACAACAAGTTTAAAAGAAATTAAATTTTCCTAGAAAAGGACATTTCCAGTTTCTTACAAAATTCTAAAAAAATCAGCATGTTGTTGTCTATGCTTAAGATCAATTAATTAATTTTAATAATAATCCTGTGGATTTTACTTATATTATTTTTATAGTTTGCCTGTGACAAAATTCTTACTCTAAAATTAATTAAATTTATTATCTTGAGGACTATGCTGTACAAGCCCTATTTTTTACATTGATTTAAATGCAAAGACACAATTTTGTTGATTATGAAGAAGCATACCTGATGTGGCACCCAGGGCGGTGTGGATCTGAAGACTTGGAGTACCTCAGTAGTCACTCATTGAATCCACCATCATGGCTCTCCATAAAGAGTATATGGGAGATCTTTTAAGATCTCAAAATTTATTTTAATTATGCATTAAAAAAACATTTCTAGAATAGGCCTCGGAAAAGATTAAAATTATTTATCTAAAAAAAAGCAACTTCCATACATAGAGTGCCCAGAGAAGCGTCCGGAAAAATCACGGAATCAAATCGTCTTCTCGTCCTAGAAAATTATAAATTCTCCACTCGGAAGCAAATTTAAAACACGTCTTACTACGACGGATTATTTTTACATTTAATATTGTTACCTAGAACGTAACATCTTATTCTTACACTTACTATATTACTACATACATGGTACGAAACAATACAATAGAAATTTACATGTATAAAGTGATTTGTCATTTTTTTGACCAATCAGAAACTCTTCCAATAATAATAAGAGAGATCTCCAGATATGTCCAATTTGCATAAGATGCACCTCCTTCTGGCTGTTGGTGGTCCTCAGGTCACTCGGGGTGGGAGTTGTAAATTACGGCCGTAAATTTAACTGTTCCACGATTGTGAAAAAACTTCAAATAGGCGACACGAAATCTGGCCATAATAAATCCTTCGTTGTTATGGCCGGCTTCTGCGTAAAAAGTACAATCAGTCAATAATAACTGTTAATTGGGCTTGGTTAATCAATTTTTAACCTATTGAAGTAGTGTTCTTACTGAATGAATGAGTCTTTTTATCTTTTTCGTGGAGTGCACGGTTGTTCTTACATAATTAAAAATGTGTGCAGGGTTTTACGCTGAATTGCGTTAGATGAGTAAACAATATGTTAGGATGCTAAGGCAGGTATAAAGCATCCCAACAACAAGTTTTATCCACAAAGCGGCTCTGAGGATTTTAACTAAATTTTGTATCTTAACTATCATTCACGCTTTGGGGTACACTGAGAAGACCATTGGGCTAGATCACATGTTCGAGAAAATTCGATTAGCGAATCATTTTGAAGTCACTACGGGTCAATGCATTTCACTGGAAATGGAGGTTGAAACAGTTATTAAATTGTTGAACAGTTGGCGGTAAACGAAATCGCAAAATTGGCAACATTTCGCTACATTTGGCGATATATGGCGAAATGTTGGCGACATCTGGCGGGAAAATCGACATTCAAGATTACCAATGCCAAAACACCTGTTGGAACTAAATGAAAGGGTGTAGCCAAGATGGCAACTTTTCGCTTAATTTTGGCGACATTTCGCGAACAAATTAGCATTCAGAATTTGAAGGAATTTTCTAGAAATTCCCAATAGGAGATAAGATACGTATATGATTCAGTCAGAGTCCCTAGAAGGTTCTCGAAAACAAAATTCAACCAATCGGGGTACATAGAACTTTCTCGCAATTAATCCCTCACCTGTATAAGGAAGTACTTCGGTCGAAGCCTAAAGTCTGTGAAGAAGTTGAATAGCGAATCTTGCGATCTGCAAAAGAATAAGAAGCTTACGAGAAGATTGAAGTTTGGCGATCATGGTGGGAAATTGCATAACTAAAACTTAAAAATGGATTTTGTTATGTTTACCAATATCGGAACTATACCCCAAATTAAAATTAGCTAACACTTTTTTTTTAAAATTTACATCGCCTTCTGGGAGGAAAAAGACCAATCAAACTTAAGTAAAACTGTTTTTTAAATGTTTTACTCAATAACAACTATACTAATGTTAAGTACGATCTGTGAAAATTCAACAAAATTTACTGTTGTATTCACAGCGTCTCCTGTTGGGAAACAGAATAATTAAATTTAAGTAAAATTGATTGTTTTTATATTTTTATTATTGATTTTTTATCCTCAGATTGGAAGTTTTTTGTCAAAACTGCAACATCCTGCATTACTGCACTGATGAAACATTTTGAATTAATGATTGCTAAATTTACACAAAAAATTGTGCTACAAAAACCGCATATATCATATATGATGATGCTTCCCTTTGTTAATTTGTAAGTGAGTTCGTATGAATGCAGTAGTTATTAGAAAACTTGGCATATTAAACAAAAACATAATTTGTAGAACAAAAAAAAAAAAAAAAAAAAAATCCTACTTTGTTTAGTCCCGAGAAGGGGCAGATATTAAAATATTTCTTTCAGCCGGTTTTACATTTGATGTTAAAATTTTTGTAATAAATCAGATTAAATAAAGTGAACATTAAAAGAAAAAAAAATCATTCAGTATATTTAAATCACTTGTAAAACTTAGATCCCGTTCGAATAAAAAGGAAATAAATCCTTGGCTTTTTTTTTTTAAAACTTCAAAAGCTGCAAACATTTCTATTGCTGATTAAACTTTAATATATTTATGATGAGTATATTCAAAATGACAAGGTGCATGCAAAATACAAACATTTAAAAAATTCAAAGATTTATTTCATTTTAAATTCGAACGGGATTTAAGTTCTACGAGTGATTTATATAACATATTGAATGATTTTTTTCTTTTAATATTCATTTGGTTTAACCTTATTTAATACCAAACATTTAACATCAAATGTAAAATCAACTGAATGAAATATTTTAATATCTGACACTTCTCGAGCCTAAATAATGTGGGAAATAATATATATATATATATATATATATATATATGTTATACAAATTATGTTTTTGTTTAGTTATATATTTACTATATTTCTTTTCATAGACGATCTCTAACTGGCCATTTTATCCAGTAATGACAACGCAATAAATAAATATATTCATTCATATAATACTTTTATTTTATTTTTATATTATCTAGTACTTTTTTATTTTAAAAAAGATAAAAATACAAGTGATAAAAAAAAACAAGCATCAGACTACAACTTATTTGATAACAAGAATGACGGTATAAATTGTTTTATACGGTTCGTCGGCCCTATAAACCTTTCGCTGCCATGTTCCAACAAGTAAAACAGTAAAAATTCCATTTCCATGCAAGCAAACGTACCGAGTTCTGCTACATTATATTTTATGATTTTTTAGCATTTTTTAACTTTAAAGATCACGTTTTTCTATTTTAATACCTACCGAAGAAAGCTGAAAAGTTTAAAGTTTATTCCTATTGTTTCATAATAAAGTTTTTCAAAAACTTAATAATGTAAATTTCTTTATAATTTTTATGGTTGAGGCTTAATTTTACATACGATGATGCAATGTCACAAGAGCACAACTTACCGGCGATAGTCGTAGGACTTATTAATCCCACTGTGCAGGTTTGAGATTTTCTTCGAAGAATCGTCACACGACATCAACACCCTCATATTTTCACCGAGTTTTAAAATCATTGCGATTAGATGAGCGGGATTTGTTGGCAACACTATATTAAAACTATATAACAAATAGTTGTACAACCAGTATAGGTGTGCGGAGTGGCAATACAGCATACTATTTCGGTTTATCTGTGGCTATAATGCATGATGTTTTAACTTTTTCTGATCTATTATGGTATTACAAATGTTTTACTTTCTTTTCAACTTGTTTTCTTACTTTATGTCTCAGCGAATGAAACACATTTGTGCAAAATTTCGCGTTTATATAATAACATGTTTAAATTTTATGAAAAAAAATTGTATCAACGTTTCGAGGCCAGTGAAAGTTTAAAGAGACAGTGAAAGGCAAGTGAAAGTTTGAAGTGTCAAAACTAACGAAGTACATAATACAGGAGTAGAAGAAGAATAATTTTAAATTTATCCTTTTATCCTTAATATGATCTAAATGTGACTGAGAATTAGATGCATTGTTTTAATGTTACATATTCATCAGTTCATTGAAATGTAATTCGCCTACAACTTTCTGTTGTTCATTTAATATTACATTAAGTTTTACATAGCTACCATATTAACCCTAGAACGCTCCTCGTTCAGTACCTACGAATCAGTCCCTCGGGTCTAAAAAGACCCAGGCATGTTTCGCACTTAAATATGTTAGTCTACAAGTAATAAATTTATTATCTTAATAACTGTGACGAGTACTGAAACATAAAATAATTTATGACAGTAAAAAGATAAAATAAAAGTAAAAAGTACTTACAAAATCTTGTTTACAGGTACATCCAAAAACACAAATTATTCTTTCAAATATTTAAAAGTAATTATCCCTTATAACAGTTATGGCAAACTGTATTCAAATGATTTTTGCATGTAAAGCAGTGGCGTGTTTCACACTTAAAAGTACATTTGTTGTCTGTTTACTCGCATAGGTGGCATCTTCCTCGCTTCTCAGCAATTTCCAATTCAGCTGAGGTACTGGTAATTACTTTGCGGGTTTGCTTTGCACTTTGAACCATCTGTTTTGCTCCTTGTCCTCTTGTCTCCATATGCTTTTTTACAAGCTTTCCCCCCAAGTTTTCCAAAAAACTTCTTCGTCTATAAGGACAGTCTTTTTTCCATGATTTAATTATTTTGCAATAAAGTGCAAAACCGTTATATGCAGATATGTTTAAAATATTGCAAAATACAACAAATGGCCAACGGTTTGTCTTCCTTTTTGTACTGTAAGTAGCTACCATTTTGTCCCGCGTATCGTTCACTTATTATTATTTTTTTTTAATCAATGATTATCTCTGGTTTTCTTTGAATACTTTGTTCCATTTTCTCGTTTTTATGCAATGTGCTTTGAAGAACAACACATTTTTTTGGAATGTAAGACACAAGCGTTGTATCTTTAGAAAATGTAAATGTTGAACTGTATCTTTCTTTTCCTTTTGTTTCATAAATTTCGGCAGGGATAGATGATTTATTTTTTCTTATTTTATCAATCATTGTTGTATTTCTTTTCAGCAACATTTGACCTAAAATATAAGATGTAAAGAAACTGTCACAAGTTTTATTATGTCCTTGTAAACCATAAGATAGATCCAATACTACCCTCAATCATTGATTTCTTTCGGGTGAATTTCCTGGTTGTTTTCCTAAATATGTTTTGATATTCCACACATAGCAAGTGTCATTGTCACACAAAAGCCAGAACTTTATACCATATTTAGCAGATTTGGTAGGCATGTGCTGCCCAAGAGGACACTTGTCTCTAAACGCAATAAATTGTTCTTTCCTCCGTTACATATACTTCTGTACTGAAAAGATTGGGTAAAATTTCTAACCATTTATCCCATACTCTCGAACTGCGGCAAATATGTCATTTGATTGTCTTTTTTGTCGATTTTACCGGCCATCAAATCGTATAACTCTTGATATTATTTTGAATTTCTTTAAAGACATTGTAGCTCTCAACAAATGTCTTCCCTTGATTTCATACCATAGACTTGTCGTTTATTCATTGTTTGATTTCTACACACCTGCGAGCAATAAAAAGCCTATGTATGCATCCAAATCTATGATATTTAGATCTGTCAGATGGTTTCTAATCTAATTTCTATCTAATAGATGGTTTTCAAATTATGGGGGAGAAGCAGTTCAAAAGCGCTATATTCGTCTTCTATTCGTGTTGTTGAAAATCGAGTTGGGCCAGGGGGTACCAGCACTCGGATATGGCTTTGCATACCATGTTATTTTTCCATCTCTGGACTTCATTATTTCGGGTACTTTATGTATATTTCTTCATCAGATGAAGAATAATTATCAATAGATACATGATCTTCTTCCTCCGATACAATTTTATCGACATCAGATATATTTTCATCATATGAACAGCCTTCCATGAAAGCTAAATAAAACTTTCATATAACGAATAAAAAATACACTATCGTTCTCTTCAAATAAATATTCAAATTCATTCTAAAAGGTAAACTTTTTACTTCTAGCTGAGAGAAAAACAACAAACAAAATGAATTTTAGATATGACTTGTTTGGGGCCAGATGTCTCATAAATTCATTCCCTCCCTGATAATTCTACCCTTCCCCCCTCCCCCACTTACATTTTTTGCAGATGTATAGCGAAAATAAAACAATATCGGCACTTTCAAGAAACTATGTGAATGTATTTTTATGCTTGGACAAAATAGACCCGAGGGACATAGTAAGGTGTTTTTGCTGCGTTAAAACTAAAAGTTCAATTTAAAATTTTAGTATGTGTTAGTTAAAAGCAAATGCGGAAAATTCATGAAATTTCAGAAAATTTGTATGAGTAGTTTTTGAATAACACAAGCTGAAACATGTGTATGGGTCTAAAAAGACCCGAGGAGCTTTCTAGGGTTAAGAAAGATTTAAACAAATACAAAAAAGGGCAATTTTCTGCACCACAAGTGTTAGAAATCAACGTTAAAATAATGAAATCTGTAAATTTTGCATTTAAAGGAACTATTTTTTACTGTTCAATATTTAACGAAAGCACTTAAAAATATCTTTACTGCGTAAATTATTATAATGTAAAAACATATCAAATTTCTTATCAAACATTTTTTGTAAAGCGCAATTTTATAATAAAACATTAATCTGGTTTGATATATTTTCGAAATTAAAATTTCTGTTCTTACTATCTCTAAGATTTATTACATATTCAAAAAATAACAAAAGATCTTAACTTTCAACACTTTATCACGTTTTACGAAATGAGATTAATGTAATTTCCATAAATTTGCGTTATTAAGAGATAAAATTTTAACAACCGTCAGAATCTTTGAAACTTTCTCCGTAAACCATTTAAAGAGCTCTAAAGTTTTATTACTTAAGTTTTGAAGTTTTATCGATTACAATTTCATTGATTGCTAATTTATTCATTGTACAGAATAGATTAAGAAATTACGGTTTAAATTAATAGTTTATTTATTTATTTATTTATTGGAAAGCATTGACTAACCGATGGAAATTGATTAATGTGAGTTGAGTTTGAAATAATAATGTTGATTAGAAGAGTGATAGTTATTTCTTTAAAAAACATCCGTTCTTTTTTTAAGAAGTATACTTAAAATATTTTTTAGTAAGAACCTTATATTGTCTAAAATGGACCAGATATTTCTTTCAACGGAAATACTTTTTATTTAGTACTGACATTGATAAAATATTTCTTGACATAATGTAAATATCGCAATATTTGCACAATATTTCAGACCAATATTGGCTGTGACATAGACCAGATGTATTCAATTTTGGCCTATATATAGACTGTACAATCAATATTGCAATTTTAAAATTACTTTTCTACTTTTTTTACATCTTTAAAATTAGATTAAATTCCAAACTCAAAGAATATTCCATCGATTCATTTAAAGCAGAATGCAATAGATATCAAATGAAGGTTATAAAAATAATTATCTTCAATCATTCATGCTTTCTTAATTGTAATATACATTGTAACGTTATAAGTTTTCCATTAAACGTTTCCTAGACATAAATGTTTCCAGAAAACTATCAGTCTGCGTACAATACACACACACACACACACACACACACACACACACACACACATATATATAAATATATCAAAACATAAATTTGACCAATACGAAAGCTTATTATTGAAGATTTGGGCGAAATTCGTACTTGAAAGTGAATTTAAATTGCGATCGAAAACTAAGATGACGACATAGGGAGAAATGAATAGTGCGAAATGAATAGTGAGAAATGAAGCATCATAATTTAAATAAAAGTAATATAGAAAAAGGTAATTCGCCTGAATTATTTGTGTCGACTTCAAAAATTATAAATTTTACATCCCGTTTTTTCAATAGAGAAATTGCCGAAATAATCTACAATAACATATAAAAATTTTCTCGAGTTTCAAGTAAAACAATGGCAATATAACGTAAAGCATTTTGTGTAATTACTGCCCATAGACGGTAGTGCAACCGAATTCTTTTGTGCATCCATGTAAAATAACTATGAGTGGTATACACACTCTCGTCAAAAATAATTATTCTATAGGCAAAACCTTATGTATAATTTCAGACAGGATGAAAAATTGGAATTGAAAGAAAATTTCCACATACTCTGACAATATACAACATCTATATTACCGTTAAAAGTCTGTAAACCTGACCTTTAAGCGTTTCAAAATATGTTTAATAAATTCGTTTCATAATATCATTTCATAAAATCGTAGCATTAGAATCTTGTATGTTATAGGAAGATATAAAAATCTATAAGCAAAAATTTTCTTTTACATTTACAAAATTTCGCAAAAAACAAGTAACAAAAAATCCATAATTAATATTTCGTTGATCGTCATTCTTTTTTAGGGTGTCAAGTCGACTGCTTTTTCATAAAAGGAAAACACAAAATCAAAAATGAAAATAACTTTCAAGCTTTTTTAAAACTTAAATGCTGTAAAGAAGGATCCGCATGGAATTTGAATAACTGATAAGAACTAAATGTGTGTTGACTAAAAGAATTTAGAACGCGTGAAAAAAAAATTGGAAAGTGGTTGTCAGATATGAGCCACACCCCAATTTATAACTAAATTGATTTACTTTTATTTTTTAATATGTATTTTCATGTATATCGTGTATTCATATGTATAACCAGGAATTTCTGTGAACTATTTGCTGAGTATATTTCATTAGTGTACATAGTTTTTTTTTCGTACGGGAAAATAGAAACGACCACCCATAAAGTAGTTTTATTACTTTCGGAGCGCCAGGGGTCTGCGACACCAAGAAGGATAGCTTTACGGAGGACAGATTTACGAGTGGAAAAATTTATAGCTGTTTGGTTGCTAAGTGCATAGAAAATTTATAATTTAGGACCCTACTCCGAGGTGGTCCTGAATAGCAATTAGCAAGACCAATAAGAGATGAGGGCGGAGAATCCTTTCCAAAACACAGAGCCAATAGAGGGCCCAGTGAAGGGGGAAGGAAAAGTGAACCCCGAGAGCAGATCGGGAAGAAGAGGACATTCATTGAAAAAGTACCTGACGTCCTGGCCGATGGAGTAACATCGTAAAAAAAGGAGAGTGCTCGGGTTTTGTAAAAACGAAGGAAGTCCCCGAATAGATGTGTTCTCGACCAATGTCCAAAATGAGGACCTAACTGGGGACCTTGTTCATTCTCTGAAGTATAGTTAATGCACATAGGTGCAGTAGTGCGAGTCGGAAATGACTGATTAATACTTTAATGATTTATTCAATTGTTTCCTTTTATTTTTTTTATACTTAAATTCCGTAATTTCTATTATGGATGTTGTTTTCTTATTTTTATGCTTTGTAAATAGGTATGTAAATAAATGTTTTTCGTTTACCTTTAACTCTTTGTATTTAATTTATATGGGTTAACACCCATATGTCATCGAGTAGTGTTTTTCCTCTTTTTCTTTATTTTAATTGTTTATTAATTTTTAGTTGGTTTATCAGGTGGACTAGTTTATAATTTATAAGTATGTTAGGGATTTATATACTTAGTCTAGTATGGCTTCATAAGACGTAGGGCGGCGTAAATAATCACAACGTAATAATCTTATTTTTTTTAATAGATTAGTTAATTAAATTCAATACTATGAGTAACTTTTATTGGAGTAATATAAATTTTTACCTACGTCCAGAAGCCACGATCACACCTTTAACCTGATAATTCAACACCCAGTGTTTCCGGAAGAAGCATTAACCCGTACTTCTTTTAGCTAATGTAGAGAGTTTTATATAATTGGGCAGAAGTAACCATCTCCAATTAGGAGGCCCAGAACTTACTAGCAGAAAGTTATGTTATTTTTTCATTTTTAGAAGTTAAATTATTTTTTTTAATATCCTGAAGAGTTTTTTTTATATGCTTTCTTTATTTTTGTCTAATACGTTACGATAACATGGCGGAGATGAATTAGTTTATATCTGATTATTTTTATTCATATGTAGTATAAGATCAATTATATAAAAGTTGTAATATCAAAGTTATTATATAGCAGCTGTAGTTGGTACTAATATAATAAATACTTAAGAAAAATTCTCAAAATGAAATAATATTATTGAACATCACTAGGTTGCACTGCGGGAACAAAACCTTCTGAATAATTTCAGGCAGGATGAAAAATTGGAATTGAAAAAAAAAAATTCTACATCTAAGAATCGTTCGATAATATCATGAAAAATATGATAATTTAATTAATTAGTTTAATTAAGATAGAAATTCTTTTTACACTTCAGAAAAAGCGGATTTTTATTAGTCACTTATAAATATAGCGTTTATCCATACATTTATAATAATTTTAGTTCAAACTTTATCTATCCTGTAGTGTAAAGTATTTTAAATAACAAAAATACGGTTTTTATAAACTTTAAACTCGTTTAGTCTTTGTTGAAATGCACAAAAGTCATAAACTAAAACATTATTTTACCTTTACATAATTTCGAAAAAAGAAAAAAGTAACAAAATACTTCGAATAAGATATTTTGTTTATCGCCATTCCTTCTTAGAAGCATCAACTCACTTTTTGTTTAAAAAGGGTTGGTGGGGAGGTGCACACACAAACAATAAAGAAATGCTTTTAGAGATTTCTTTAAATTTCGGATGCTGTAACGAATAAAATTTGTAAAATTGATAAGTAATAGATGTACGTGGACTAAAATGATTTAGAACGTGTGGAAAGAAAAGTTTGGAAATTTTGTGATTTGTTTCCTTTGTAGAAGATAAATTAATTCAATATATACCAATTATTAAAATGTTTGTTGTTGTCACTCTAAGAAAATGTTATTTAAGAAAACATTTTTCAATATGAAATAATAATATTCAATAGCGCAACGTTACACTATACGAAAAAAATATTTTGAATAGTTTTAGATAGGTTGCTATTGCAGTGAAGAGGAATATTACTTACCCATCATACGTAGTATAGGGTAAGTCTTGTAATCGTTTTGAAAATCGAAAATTTTTTTTTGACGGATTTACACGTTTCAGACACTGGAGATTCCGAAAAACATATTTTTAGAAAAAAAAATTTGCCGTCCGTCTGTGTGTCTGTGTGTGTGTGTGTCTGTAAACGCTCTATCTCCCGAAAAAATTGAGATAGAGACTTGCAATTTGGTATGTACTTAGTATGTAATAATGGGAAGAAGCCTATTTCATTTCAATAACCTCGATTAACCGGAACAATTTTTTTCGGACTCTCGAAATATTCGTTCTGATAAAAGGTATATAAAAATTTTCGAAATTGGTTATTTTAAGAAATGAATATAAAAGACAATTTGGAATCCTATTTCCCACACTCTTCGATTTTTCATGACCCTGTATTTCATCCAAATTTCACTTCAAAGAGATATTTTAATTGGAAATTTGACGCTTAATCAGATGCAATAAACCGCTAGTTAATAGGATTATTATTTTTGGAGTTATAAGGAAAAACCTCTTTCAAGCAATTCAGTAATCGAGCCTTTAAAGTTTGTGACGTCATCAAGCCACGATTTTATTTGAATTGCAATGCATTTTATAAGTAGTTTACACATTTTTATTTTAATATTTTATATTATGCATATCCATGATGGGTAAGTATTACGGTGGCCCCCAACGACTAGTTTTCACATTCAGTAGTATCATGAAAATTTTTGTAATTTGATTATTACATTAATTTTGTGATTACTAAAACAATTTAGAATGTGTGAAAACAAAATTCGGGAAAATGTATAATATGATTTTCTCTCTCGAAAATAAATTTGGTTTTATAATATAAATGAGAATTCTTTCTGATCCGTCTACTTTTCCTTTTTTTCTCGTTTTCATATTATACATAAGAAGTTGGTGCACAAAACCTGCTATTATTCTTGATATCTTTATGTAGTCTAAAAAATACATTAACGATTAAAAGTAATGTTGTTACGTTAAAGTAACTCTGTACTTGGTGTTACAATAAATATACTATTTCAAACCATTTTTTAATATGAAATATTATTGAATACAGCTGCGTTATACTTTATGCAAGCAGAGGTTGTACGTAATATCACATAATTTCTTGTTACAAATGAGAGGTAAATATCCACATTTTGTATTATTTGGTAGTGTCAGGAAAGATTTCCATAGTTTGTTTAATAGTTTACTTTAGTCAGAAACTCCTTTTACTTTCTTCTATCCTTACAAGAAGAAAGTATTGGATTCATGAAAATTTTCGACTTCATGTTTTCGACAAATTTTTAAGTTTTAGAAGGTCCTGAACACGATTTGACTGTTTTTAGAAATTGACTCTCTGAGAGTCTGTCGCTAGGTCTGTCTGTCTGTATGTGATAAAAATTTCGTCGGCGGTCTATCTCAAGAACGAATGTACGAAATTTAATAAATTTTATATTCGGTTAGTCCCTGATATAAATTGCTACTGATTAGTTTTTGGTGTAAATCGCGCAAAAGGTGGCGCTGCTATGCTGCATTTTGCGAGATTTCCGCAATAGCTCTATCTCAAGTACTAATGTCCTGATTTGCATCAAACTTCAGATTCAGATGGACCTTGACATAAATAGAAGCTGATTATGTTTTGGTGTAATTAGCCCAACAGGTAGCGCTGCTATGCTACTTTTTTGATGATTTTTACGATAACTATATCTGAAGAACAATTGCGCGGATTTTCATCAAACTTAAGATTTCCTTAGACGTTGCTATAAGTTGTTTTTGTTTAGTTTTTGGTGTAAATCTCCCTACAGGTGGCGCTGCTATGCTTCATTTTTCAAGATTTACACGATTTTAGCGATAGTCATATCTCAAGAACTAATGCACGGAATTTAAAAAAAAACTTTAGATTTTGTTAAACCTTAATATAAATTAGTGCTGAGATTCGTTCTTAGTGCATGCGAAATCTGTGTCAGAAAGAAGAAAGTTTTAGAATGGAACATCCGACTAGTTTTTTCTTTATATTAAGAAAAAAAAGATTCCTATCAGACACCTGTGAATCGTGCATTCATTGATATTCTTTTAATAGTTTAGAGGGTTTTTTTTCATTCTAATGTAAAGTGATTCTAAGTAAAACAAAACTATATCGTTCTTACTAAATTCGTCTACATTTTTTTTTTCATTTAAATATACAGGGTGATTTTTTTTAAAGTTGTGAAAGTAAAATTCTATAACAAAAAAAACCACTGATCCAAATGACCTGAAATTTCACCAGTATGCTCCCAAAGCAATGGGTATTTTTTAGGCGTTATTACAAAAACCCCTTAAAATCGCACCGACAGATGGCGCTGTACATGCAGTAAAGTCGGGAGACGAATTTGCTCCCGACACACGCCCATTGGGGATAAAATCGTGAAGTACGCACACCTCGTGTTCATTATTCTACGGATATCCTCGCAATGACTGTGCCATTGACGTACGTGCATTGTTAGTGAAACTGTATTATCAGAATAATGACAGCGCACCAACTGCTCTTAGAAGATTTAGGACACTTAAGAGTTTAAGAAAAGGTCCAATGATGACAGAGGAACTACGGAAGATGGTTTCTCAAAGTACCGCGCATTTTTTTCCTCCCACTGACGGTATTTTTTGTTTCTTCTAACTTACAACGCCATCTGTCGGTGAGATTTTAAGTTTTTTTTAACCACGCCTAAAAAATTCCCATTGTTTTGGGAGTATACTGGTGAAATTTCAGGTCATTTGGATCAGTGGTTCTTTTATTATAGGGTTTTACTTTCACAACTTAAAAAGAAAATCACCCTGTATAATAATTAAAACGGTGTTTTACATTTACATAATTAAAAAGAAAACATTTAACAAAGATATCCAAATAAAATATTTCGTTTATGGTTATTCCTTCTAAAAAACGTCAAGTCAGACTCTGATAAATAAAAAGGGAAAACGAAGATAAATAAAAATAGCTTTTGAAGACATCTTTAAATCTACGAGTCTGTAAGGAATGAAATTTGAATAATTGATAAGAACTAAAAGTGTGTTGACTAAAATGATTTAGAACGTGTGAAAAGAAAATAGGGGAAAAATATATTACTTTTTTATTCCTCTGTAGAAATAAAATATTTTTTCTAATGTCAAGAATAATTATTTTTTATGTGTCGTCTTCCCTTTTTTTCTCCTATGTCATACATTACATAAAGCGCGGGTGTGCGTAATACAGCGTAATTAAATTAGTTTTGAAACTAACTCTGTACATTCTGAACAGGATAGTTAATATTGTTGAAGAACTTCTCATGATTAATCGTCAAACTTGGCTATCATCCCAATTACGGAAGATTAGGAAGATTTTATTGGATGCAAACTAGCGGTTATTTTTTGTACCAGAATCATTCACCGAGGCTCTAGCCCGGACGGTTTATTACAATTGCAACTGATCTATAAAAGGAAATTATTGTTATTGATATCTTACGTATATTTAAAATAATTATGTTAAAATTGTTTTAAAAATTAAATTTACTGCTGTTTTTAAAAAATACGGAAATAAAATTAGTTTCTCAATTTCGAACAGCAATACTGAATATCGCTACATTGGATTGTGTGAAAGAAAATATTATTGGATAACTTGAGCTAGATTATTACAAGATTCCCACATCTAAAAATTATGTAACATGATCATGAAAATCTTAGTGCGATAACATTAGTCTATGTGTGATAAGTGTGTTTCAACTTTGACCTGCGTTTCTAAGTTTAATGAAAATTTGCACAGTACGTGTTGTGTATAAATTCTATTGATAACATACAGGGCTACACAAAGAAATTGGCAAGTATTACTGATTGTGACAGTGAATTGTTTAAGGGTATTTTTAGTTGTGTGACGCATTTTCCAGCTGACATATATTTTGTAGACGAATATATGTTTGTAGAATATAAATAAAATCATATACAGGGTTGTGCAAACAACAACATACACTGTCGTTTATGATTGTTAATTGCTGAAGTGAGTTTTAAGTTGCCCTATGTGTACTTTACATGAATTAAAGTTTAGCTTAACATGCGGTATGTCCTCTTTATATAAGATACAGGACTGTACAAAAGATTTAAAGTTCATTTCCATGAATTGGTGAAAATTGCTAAATGTGTATTTCGTAAATGAATAAAATTTTATCATGTTATGTAGTATATATCCAAATCTGTAGACATATAAGTGGCTGCACAAAATAATTTGATTACTTTTTTTACTATGGAAGGTAACTGCTAAAACTGGATTTTTAAATGTGTTATTGTGTTGCGTAAACAGTTTACTACAGATCTTCTCTTCTTTCACCTTATTTAACGGTGAAGTTTAATTACAGTTTTCTGGATTTGCTGGAGGTTGTTTCATAATGTGTGCTTGACTAGTGATTTTCCGTTCTTGTTACTTTTTGTACTGGAAGCTACCAAAACTTTGCGAAATATGCACAGAAGATTACAGCCGCGGTGCGACTGTCGACTTGACGTCAGCGTTACTTATGGACATGTTTAGGCATTGTAATACCAGGGTAAGTCATTAAGTAAGTCAAAAATGATATTTAAATAATAACTTACAATGATATTCACCTCAAAACTATTTTTATTTCTCAACATATATTCTCCACCAATATTTATGCACTTATATCACCGTCTTATCAGTTCCATAACAGCAGCTGCATAAGATTATTTAGGTTGCTGTCTCAGACACATTAGGACTTCAAGTTGAACACAGGAGACAATTCAAATGTTTGGTTGGCAACTTCTTCAAGATCCACCGTACAACTTTTGCTTAGCCCCAAGCGATGTTCATCTATTTAGCCCACTAAAAAACCATCTTGGAAGATGATGTTCACAGATGATGAAAGGGTTCAACTTGAAGTCCTAATGTGGCTGAGACAGCAACCCAAAGAATATTATGCAGCTGGTGTTGGGGAATTGATATAACGGTTATATAAGTGCATAAACATTGGTGGAGAATATGTTGAGAAATAAAAAATAGTTTTGAAATGTATATCATTGTAATTTATTATCTTTTGTGACTTACTTAATGTCTTTCCCTCGTATATAAACATATAAAAGATCCTAAATAGCAACATTTTTTACACAGCATAATTTCGAGAAAAGTAACCAAGTAAAATAAAAAAAATCCAACAATTTCTTATTTTTTTGGCCATGCTTTCTTAGAAGCGTAAAGTAGACTTTTGTTGAAAAAAAAATCTCAAAATAAATAAATAAAAGCTTTCAAACACTTCTTTAGATCTTGGATGCTAGTAGAAATTTGAATAATTGATATGTACTAAATGTGTGTTGACTCAAAGGAGGTAGCACATGTGAAAATAAAAGTGTGGGAGTTACATTACTCTCTTGAAACTAAATAGATTTTGCCTTGGTTAAGAAGATTTATTTTTATATGTCTTTTCTTCTTTTTAATCGTATGTTACATTTACATAAAATGCTGGTATTGTATAAGGTAGAATTTAAATATTCTTCTTGATATCATATGTAGTCTAAAATATATATTATAATTGTAATTTTAAAGTTGTAATTGTTGTCTTCATAAAAGAAAAATTTTTTTTAATAAAATATTTTGAATTTGATCTAATATTAATGCTTATTGCTACGTTATACTGCGTGAAAAAAAAATTATGAGTAATTTTAGATACGTTGCCTGCACAGTTGAGTGAAAATGTTGCATATCTATAATTATGTAGTAGTATGAAAAGTTTTAATAATTTGATAATTAGCTTAACTTGATGTTGACTGAAATTATAGAGAATGTGTTAAAAGAAAATGTGAGTCAATTATGGCATTTTTCCCTATATAAACTAAATTTAGTTTTTTAGCATCAAGAGTGATGTCTTTTTTTTAAATTACTACTATTAGCTCACACTCTTTCTATATATATCTTGTTGGAATTTTCAATCGTTAATAAAATATTTTCTATTCATCCATTCAAGTTCAAATACATTTTTTTAAACTTGTACTGGATGACACTTGTTGTTAATACAGTTTTTTTTCAAATATTAATTCATTAATTAAATTTAAATAATAAATTTTAATTTTTATATGGGAGAAAAAAATTTCCCCCATTGTTTTCATAAATGAAATGAAAGATTTATCTCAAATTAGTGATTCCAACAAAAAAATAAAATACCGCAACGATGATTATAAAATAATGTTCAATAAAGATAATGTGGGACATTAATGCTGCACGGGTTTATTTTATATATTTATGATTAAAAAGTAGGAATTGACTTTTTTTTTTATATTACTTGTTTTTTGTTGTTTTAGTATGTTAGATATTACATAAAGTGTTAAGGGTGCGGTAAAGGTGCTATTTTATTAATGTTCTTCATGTTTTACGCAGTCTTAAAATATTATATTAAAATTGTAATATTAAATTTATTATATAAACACTATTATTGGTGTTATTACATTAAAAAAAAAGTTTCTCAATATGAAATAATATTCAATACCGTGACGCTACACTATATAAAAGAAATCGTATGAATATTTTCGTATAAGTCGTCGTTACGATAAGGAGGAACATTTCCATATCTACGAATTATTTAAAATTTCAGTAGTATTAAGAATACTTAATATATATCGATTTAAAATTAATTTAGTATTGCCTAAAAAGATTTAGAACGGAAAAAGAAAGTTTGGGAGTTTGTATTGTTTTTTCAAAGTAGAAACTAAATTTATTTTGTCAGTAAAAGGAAATACTCTTTTTATATGTCTTATTCCCTTTTTATTTTGTATCCCAATTCATTCTTATTTATTCCCTTCTTATTTGACTTATTATATAAGAAATTGTTATGCATAAGAGGCTACCTAATTATCCTTCTTCACATCAATATGTAATGTAAAAACACAATGAAAAAGCTTAATATTAAAGTTGTGAAATTAAAATTGTAGTTACTGACACTACAAAAACTGGCGTTTAAAAAAAATTTTCTCCACAAGAAATAGCATTATTGAATACAAATACGTTACACTGTGTTAAAGAAAGGATTATAAATTATTTTAAATTGGTAGCATTTACAGTTAAGAGGAACATTACCGCACCTAACAAGGGAAGTTAGGTAAGTGGTACACTGCGATTTTTTTTCATACATTAGTGCTATGCAGGTCCTACCAAGGTATAAAAAATCCCACAAGAAAGTTGAGCTCATATGCATAAACAAAATGTTTTTGATGACTGAATTTTTCAGTATTTTAGACTTTTCTAAGAACGTCGTCCCATTCATCACAAAAATCATTTTCTCACTTTTCTTAAAATGTGCCATATGACTCTAATTTTGTATTTCTTCATTAAACCTGTAGTTAATTAACGGTATACTTAAAATATTTTCAGCTATATTGGAAGTTTCATCGTTGCTGAATAGTTAATTTCTAAACTGTTAGCTGCCGAGGTACAATTCCAGTTCCAAAACATTTAAATGTTGTTCTTTTAAATGTTATTCTTTCTTATGGTCCATGGGTTCTATGAGTTATGTTTATGAAAAAAAATTCCGTGCTCTCACAAATAAAACAACAAATGTTTTTTGTACGACCAAACTTACCGTAATACGATAGAATATAACCTGGAGAATTGAGAAAGTTTTATCTAAAAATCTCTATATACTTTATATTAAAAAACTGTGTTTGATAAACTTACCGCGATACGATAGAATATAGACTGGTGAATTGAGAAAGTTTTATCTAAACATCTTTGCATACTTTATATTTAAGAACTTTTTTTGAAAAAACTTACCGAGATACGATAGAATATAGACAGGAGAATTGAGAAAGTTTTATCTAAACATCTTTACATACTTTATATTTAAAGACTTTTTTTACGCATCAAAATTTTAAAAGCATTCAATAAATTCAGATACTAAAAAAATAAATATTTATCCTTTTTTATTTCTCTTATTGAAATTTAAAATTAATCAGAAAAGATCACATTTAATAAATTGCGTAAGTATCTCTTACTTCTGAAGTACATCCGCTGATTTATTGTTGGTGGCATTCACTTATAATCTGTTTATCCTCGTAAGTTAACATAAAATTATGCCAAGTTATTAAATCAAAAATTAAACATTTTATAATATTCTAAATGTATAAATGTTAAGAGAGTCTTGCGGAGACATTTGATATAGTGATTATTTTTTTCTCAAACAACTTTCAATTAATTTAAAGCAGTGTTTAATCAAAGACAACATTTATAAAAACTTTTCAGAAATTTTACGATACACTTTTATTGTTTCATTTTTGTATGCTGCATTATTTTATTAAACCTAAAGCAGTTTCATCTGTATGTTAATTTAAGGGAAGACTTTGTGAATGATAAAGTTATATTTTAAAAGTAAATCCTTCAGTTTTTATGCATGAATTGGGTATTAAAAATATATAAGAAAAAGAAAATGATGAGTTTGCAACTTTGTTACATAATTATTTTATCGCTCATGAAATGTATATTACTGCCCAACCTTTAAATAATTGTTAAAAATAAAGTTTTATAGTATATAAGTTATAAACAAAACCAAAATACATACAACAATATTGGATCGGTTAAATATTTTATTTAAATGTTTCCGGACAATTAAAAGTAATGTATTTAACATCACTAATTACCTGTCAAAACATTACTTTCCCCTTCTGAATTAAATCAAGAGAAAAGCCAACGTTAAACTCTATTCATAGTATAAATTTAAAATTATTCTTTTCTAGTTTCAAGTCTCTCTGCAATTTCACATCAATTCTCTAATTTCTGAAATCCATTAGCGTTTAAACTTGTGCCCTAATGGTTATTTTTGTCTGTCTGCTAAAAGACAGTTTGTTTTGTAACAGGGTAAAACAAAATCCATTAAGGAGAAAATTTTTTTGGATAACCTCAAAAGTTTCAAGTAAGTATCCACTTTAAGTGTAAAAAACTCAAAACGTGTAATTGCCTTTCAGTGTAAGTTAATATGTGTTTGATTGGAGTGAAATAATACAGTTTTACGTATTACTTCTTGATATTTAAATATATAAGTAAATTATAGTTAAATATATAAGTAAAAAAAGTTGTAATGTTCACGGATTTTTAGAGGTTATTTAAATTTATCGGATTTCATTTGGATTAAATGGTACATTACGTTTGCTTTTTAAATAAATTTGAAAAAAAAAAAAATATTTATCACACATATTCAAGAAAACTGTGTTTAACATTAAAGTTATATTTGTTGTATTATTTACATGATATAAGTTTGTTTCTAATGACTGTGATTTTCGTTTATGTAACAATGTTTAAGCTAACGGATTTTGCTAATATTTTTAGAAAACAATTTTTTTTTGTCATATCTATCCTATCTACCCTATATATATAAAATCCTAAAGAAACGAATTTGTGAAACGATTTTATGAAACGAATTTATAAAACGATTTTATGAAACGACTGATTAAACGACTGATTATGTTTCAGGGCTATTTTTAATAAAATATTAAACGCTTTATGGTAAAATTAATACCAATTGTCCATAAAAATCCGCGGATGTCAAAACTGGTAATAGAATTTTGAAATTGGAATTAGTTTTCGTGATATTAATTTTTTTCTAATTTTAATGACATTTCTGTAATGATGGCAACTAATTACTCAGTTTTTTTTTGTGACAAAAAAGGGGAAAAAATGAAAAGAATCCCGACAGGGATTATTGATTTCTTTTTATTCGTCATTTTCAAATTGAAATTGAATTTATCTTTTATTTCAATCGATAATAAAGACAAGATTGTGATTAAATTATGTTTTTCAGGAAAATTTGAAAAAAAAAAATATCACATTTCTATCGTCAGGATTCCATCGTCTGTCAGCATTTAATTTAATTTATAAACTGAATATTTTGAATAATTTCGTCCAAATGACGTCATTTATGTAGACGCAAAAGAAAGGGGGGAAAAGGAATTAATAGTAATTATTATTTATTGATATCATTTTGTTATTTTTTTGTAAAATTTAATTAAACGAATTTATAAAATCACTAATTCGGATATTTGAAACGAATATATAAAATAATAATTGCCCAACTGAACGGAAGGAGAATAAAATATCCTGCTTGGTTTTTTCCGCCAAGCTTTTTAAAAAAGCGTCAAGACCCCTGTAATAGAAAAGCACCTAACGTTCATTGGGTTTGTATCCATGACTTTTGGCAACAAATCTATGTATATTAACGAATCTATCCCTTTTTGAAGCTCGAATTACGCCAAACCTAAAAGAAAAGGATCCTATACTGGAAAAGTACCCGATTTTCTTATGGACAATATTCATGTGACATAACATGGTGTAAAATTATCGCGGATAGCAAATTTGTTTAAATATCTCATCAATTGATGCCGAATAAATGCAGGCATGCATGCACAAAATATTTAATTAATTTTGTATGATAAATAATTATTAGAAAATTCGTATATACATATTAATTAAAATAAATAATTTACATATTTAAAATAACATGAAAATATGCACGATGGTGCACTAAAATAGAGAGAAAATTAAAACCTGTTACAGAACATTGTCTACAACAAAGTACTTTTCAATACTGTGGTTCTTAATGTTATTCACAAGCAGATGGAATTTTTCTCATCCTTAAACGCAAAGGAAGAATAGAATACAGATCGCTGTTATAAAAGTCCGAGAGGTAGCCACAATTTAAACCTAACCATTTTATACAAGCTGGATTTCAAGTTGTAATTGATTTTACTTATCAATCCCGAAAACAGTCGTCAGTTGTCGCAACAGCTGTGTATGAGGCCATGATAATCAAAAATGCCCCATTAAAACGTTAAAAGCATGGAAACCCAATTACAGATTTACCAATATTTTTAAAATAAAGCACGCTGTCATGTTTTTAGAGGCCTCGAAGTCTGAGCGGGGGTTGGCGAGCGTAGCTCGCAGGGGGTAGGCCCCCTAGTATATATATAAAAAGAGTGCATATGAACTCATACATATCATTACGGTATTCTTAAATATCAGAAATTCAGAATAATTTAAAACACAATAGTCCAAGGCCAGTAAAATATTTTCTCAATATTCATTCAGTTAAAAAATGCAATTGGACAAATATTGCTAAATTATTACGCGTTTTAAAAGTGCATCAATTGTAAAGATGCACTGTGGCCACCTACACTATTTACAATTATCATTTAAGAAATATATTTTATTTGTCACTTACTTAGAAATGAAAACTATACACAAACTCATGTTTAATTATAAATCCGTTAAAACGTTAAAAAAATGACTAAGAAGGTTACAACATGATATGTTTCTAGTTCAGTAAAACTTTATCAACATTTCATTACAGATAACTTTTGGCAGAAAATATTTAATTTAAAGTGCATTTCATAAATTGTTTATTTCTTCATTAAACATAGAAAATAAAATATATCTTTTAAGGCCATCGAATTTGGATTTTTTTCATTGTATATAACTCACCCTACATTTCCATACTAAATAAAATGCAAGAGTATGTTAAAATAAAACTTATTTTTCGTTAGGAAATTCAGTGTTTATATTAAAATCTTGACGATATTTTATCAATATTACAAAAAAGATTAAAAAAGTCTCTGAATGTTCCATTTAAATTGCCTTTTGTACCACTTTTAGTGATATGGTAATGACGAAATGGCGGTCAATTGATAGCAAACGGCTATACTACAACATGCATCGGATTTAGAGAAAAATAAGAAAACTGCTTATTTTTCAGGCACCTAAATAGGAATATCTGACAGTTTCAGGCATTGAGGAATGTATATGAGTTTATGAATGTGTTGCACGGGGCACAAAAACACTTTTTAAAAAATTCAACGAAGTTTTTTTTCTTTCTTAATAAAAAAAAAACTAGTTCCTAAATAGTACGTCTTATAGAAATACGTTGAATTGAAAAAATGTTTCAAATCTAGTTTTCCATCATACTTTTGAATATATATTTTGAAATAAGTTACGGAAATTACATGTTTATAATGCTATAACGTATAGGTGGTCCTATGGTGAGAAAAACATTATTCAAGCTCTAAAAAGTAAACTAAGAAAAAGTTTTCAGCTTTTACTGACACAAATCATGGAAAGTTTTATTTCCCATGTTCCGTGTAATGTACAGTAGAATCCAGGTTATTAGATTCCCGGTTATCCAAAAATCGGCTTAACCGACTGAACTTCTTAAAACTTAAACTCTGAATTTAATTTGTAAATAATATTAAAGTATTATTTAAAACCTTTTTGAATTTTTTTAATTTGTAAAATTTTAGTTATGGAAAAGTCATGTTCTTAAGTTTTTTTCAGTTCAGTCTCTACCGTCGTTCATGAGTTCGTTGATGACAAATTTCCTGGAAGTTGGATCGGACGCGATGAACGAACTCCTCTAGATTTTTCTTTTTGGGGTACATAAAGGACAGAGTGTTTGCAACACCAGTAAAGTATATTGAAACACTCAAGGTCAGGATCACACATGACATTGTGTCTACTGTAACAAGCACAAATGTTTCTCTGCAATAAATATTTGTAATCAAGGAAATGCTTTATGACCACCCTATACTTTCTCACGCAATCTTTTGAACAACAGAATATCATGTATAGTTGCATTACCTTATTGTTGCATGTACAAAGTGCGGTATTTAGTATTTTTGTAGCTTTGCCGGAAGTAGTAGTTTTTTTCCTTCTATTACATAATCTATCTCTTCAACTATTTGTTTATCTGTAAATCACTGTTGATCATTGGTTGTGTCGTTCCATGTCTAATGATGTCGTTTATAAATTTTCCAAGAAGCTTCTCGAACAAGTTCAAGAACTGTAACATATAGAGAGATTCATTGCCGTCTGAAATTCTATACTTTAAAGAGTCAATATTGTATCCAAAATCTGCTGACAAGCAGATTCATCAGCAACATCAAGCCATGATTAATGTATAATACTTGCTTGTTAACTTCATGTCCCAAACGATCTGCCCCAGTAGCCATCTTTCTTCATATCTACAATCTTTAAACTTTAAAAAATACCTTTTGTAACTGTAAAAACAGGAAAACTGTAAAAACAGTTTTCTGTAATAATTTTCCCAATAACGTTCCGATTCATTGGTATAATCAAGGAAGTTAGATTTGGAGTGTTGAATTCGCAATTATCCTATTTTATATAGATAATTTTACGTTGTGTGTGATAGTGTATTATCTAAGATTAACAAAATGGCGTTTTGAGAAACGTTATTTTTACATTATAAAACATGTTAATTTAAAAGTTTTTAAAAAACAGTTTCTCGGCTATCCGAATACTTACATTGAAACTCAGCTGACAACAACGGCTTCGGTCGCACGCTCTTCGAATAAACGGGGCTCTACTTAATATACCAAATTTCAACGAATTCCATCCAATAGAACATCTGAGTAGGGTAAGTTTTAATTTTAACCACCCTGTACCTGCTTATTCCATTTTATTTCAGTGGTTTATTTAAATAAAGAAATAGATAAATTGGTTTAATATGCCAAAATTAATTTAAGATACGTCTATCTGCAACAAACGTAACAAAATAAATAAATATAATGTTGATACACATTGATATGATACATGCTATCTAGGATATATCGTTAATGCTTTTGGAAAGAACTGGACAGCTAAAGGTAATTTTTAGGTAACATTTGCATATAAGCGTGAATAAATATTTTTCTACTTTCTTTTACGATGATTTTTAGAATAATCTCTAGGAATGCAACTGATAAGTCATATAAAATTATTCCTATTTTAAACATACGCTTTAGAGTATGAGAATAAATCCGGTAATTGATGAATTTTACCATCGTTACTTTTATTTATAAGCATGTTTCTTTTCAGAATTAATCCATTCTATGAAAGTTTCAACTTTTTATATTAACTGATTTATAGATCCCTATTATGAGTGATAAAATTAAAAAAAAAATATATATATATATATATATATATATATATAGCAAAACCGTCATTATTTTTGGCACTAAATATCTTGGAAAGCACATAATTCAAACATTTTTTTTTTTTTTTTTTTTTTTATTAAAGTAAAAAATTATGCTTTGAAAAACTGTTGACTTTATTGAGTTCAGAATGCAAAAAATATTAACGTTTTGTTGATAAAAATGATATGAAAGAACTTTCGCATGATACCTCAATATATAATATATTTAGAGAAAATTATGTTTTATAAATTTGTATAAAGTTTAGTAATATTTTTATTAATTAAAAAAATCTATTATTACATAACATAATTTTTACAAAGGAGTGTAATGCATGTAATGTCTATGCAATGTTGTTTGTGGGTGAGGAAACATAAAATAAACTAAGATTCAATCTTAACGGAAAACATATCTTTTCTAAAAATTCGGTATTAAGTAGTTCAAAACACATTCAAAAACATTGTGCGTTCAAAATATTGTGCGTAGTTAAAGGAAAGAAAGAACATTTTGAGATGTCAATTTAAATTATATTTTTAATCATTTGCACAGAAAACACTTGGCATGTTTTTAGCTATAACTAGCTTATATACACGATTGTTTTACTTCGTCTTTTCTAAATAGTCAGAATATATTCATACCTCATATTGTATTTAAAAAAACATGACATTTTTGAATGGTACTTTATCCGACCATGATAATATGAGTAATAATGGGTTTGCTTTATTTCCAACAATAGAATTTTTCGAGTTATGATTTTTAGCATTTTTGTAATTTTCAAGATTTTCTGGTATTAAAAACAAAAAAATATGTTTCTCGTGGTTCATGCAGCGTATATGCCGAGTTTGGGTGAAATTCGTATAGTGTACAGTCAGCCAGAAAAAAAAAATAAAAACATGCATTTTCATTAGCAAATTATCCCAGAAAAATATCGGTAATAACCATTAGACTATATATTATATGTTCTTAAAATTTATGTTTAAAAATTGAAAGTCGTCTTCAAAATAAAATGTCCCCTTCATACTGAAATCGCATTAAAATCTAAAGTCAATGCAGTTTGAGAACACGTACATTTGTCATGATATTTAAATTTTTTGCCAAAATGTACCTCATTATACCATATAGTGAGTCAATCGGAAAAGAGTTTTAAGAATTATGCCCTATTAAAGTCTTGAACTCCTGGTGTTAAATTCATTTTTAATAGAAGCAAATCGAACTTCAATGCCTGTAATGATTTAAGCATAATTCAAAATCTACTTTGCGGTAAAAGTGGATTTTTTATATTCACATATTTGAAGCTTTTAGAAATTTATGTTAAAAAATCATGCGTTGTAATTCATTTTCTGGAACTTTGTTTAGAAAATATTTATTTCTTGAAATTAATTTTTAAAAAGATTGTGTATTGTAACTTGTAAATGTCTTTACAGAAATCAATTTCTATAAACTTCCTACAGGCGAATTTAAAATTACAGCTCAATCTACTGAGCCGTTTTTGATTTATGTTTAAAAAAATTACCCCTAGTGAAATCCGTTTTGTAGCTATTACAAATGATATTAGTATGTAGATTTCAAATATTAAAACTTCATAATTCCTTAACTACTATCTCGAATGAATTCCTGTTTGGTATCCCCAAGTATAATTTACTGAAAAAGTCAAATATGATGACAAAAGTGGTGTTCTTATTGCTATTTGCAACGTTTAGTACAATTACAGTATGCTGACTTCCCTTTAGGATTATCTTTTTAACATTAATTGAAAGAAGATATAATTTCCGGTTGAAAGGTTATTTTCGCTTTGTTATTTTCGGTGCAAATTTAGAGAATAAAAAGTATCGGATGTTTTGACTTTTTTTTCTGGCCGACTCTATTAGGTATGAGTAAATCCCTTTAATTTTAGCCAAATGGTATGTGGTTATTTTATTTCATTCCTGTGGTTTATTTAAGTGAACAAATAGGCAGATTGGCTTAATATGCTCCAAATGAACTTCAGATAAATCTGATATTAATAGATCTAATAAAATAAATAAATATACTGATGGCACACTTTAATATGATATGTTTAATACACAGGAGATATATCTAATGTTTTCACGGGAACATTTGACAACTAAAGTTAAGTTTTGATGCAAACTTCTTTAGTAAACTTCAATCATTATTTCGCATATGTTTTTGGAAGATCACCAATTATTCTGTTGATAAAATAGGTAAAAGTTTTCCATATTTAAATTATGTGCCTTAAAATATGAGAGTAACTAAAACGATTTGTAAATGTTACTCGCTATGAAACTTTTATATTAACTGAGTTTAAAGATTTATATGATTTAAAACTTCCAAAGATTAAATATCGACATTGTTTTCAGCCCCAACTGCTTTGTAAAGTTTAAAATATTATCATTATTTTTTAATTCCTAAAACAGTATGCTTTATTAGTGCCTTTCTGAATTTTAGAATTGAAAAAGTATCTATATTGGTGAGTTTAAAAATATATTAATATTTGGTTGATAGAATGATAGGGAAGCATGTACGCATAATACTTCAATATAAGGTGATTTAAATTAAACAGGATGTGTGTAGGCGCCTCCTATACAGAAATTAGTGTTTGTATCACACCACATTTTGTACACCTAGTCTGCAAAGTAGCCGATTTTGATTTCCAAGGAAAAACTTAATTCGTATTTTGGACATTATAAAGAAAATGGCGCTACGGTGCTAGTAACTTGCATAAAATTAAACGCAATTGAAATTTCTCTTCCTATATAAATAGTGCATAAAGCAATTTTGGATTGAACGGTGGTCTAAATGGATATGACTGTCAGATCGCACGTTGATCACAAAGTTATTTTACCATAACAATAATAGTGCGATAGTGGTTTTTAGATGGATAAAGGATTTGAGATCATCTTATTATTATAAACCTTCAGCAAATGTTTGTGTGTTTTGAAGAGACTGAAATTTTTGATGTGAAATTTGGATGCAGTTCTATAGAGTCTGAAATTTAGAAAGGTGAAGATATTTCGACTGCAGTTGTTTAACAAGGAACAAGAAATGCACATGGTAAGGTAGCAGTAGGGCACGTGCAGTATCTTGGGTTTTGAACATTCTTTATTCCCCAGTGTCAAGAGTCCTGTGTAATGTTTTTTTAAATTTTACTCTGACGAGATATACCATACGCTACTGGTGATAAAAATACACTAATATCGTTTTTTAATTTTCCTTGCACGGATGACGGTAGATGAGTCTTGGCCATGGCAGATTTTGTGGAGTAATGAGGCTCATTTCAATCTGAATCCATTGTAAAAACGCGTGACAGCCGAATTTGGACTACTGAAAATCTCCCCCGTTTACCGAGAATTCATTGCATAAATCAAATATAAAGTATGGTGGGGATTGGGTGTTGCTTCTTGGCAGAGAACACTGCTTCGAGACTTGTGATATACTCTGTAAACGCTGTTAGATATACAGACATGCCCCGAAACGTTTTAATTCCATCCCAGCAACAGAGGTATGAACAATACCATCTTTATGCAAGACAGAACCACCTGAAAAATCACGGGGAACTTGTTAAAAAACTTCTGCGGCAAACCGTTTTAGACGTCAGAATACTAAGCAAATCATTCCCCTCGATCTAAATCGATGTGATGTTTGGCTGTTGGGCTATTTAAAGAGCAGGATTTATCAAAGTAACATTTCAACTTCAGGTGTCTTAAAAGACGAAATTGCTCAGCATATTTCACCTATCCACAGGCATGAACTGCAGAATTCCACTGTGCCTAGCATGTATTCCATGCAATTTTACGAACAATATGATAGAGGAGAAGCATATGGAATGGTACTATGACGTAAAACGTGGCTAAAATTTATTTATTGCACTAAAGTTGTGGTTTATTTTTGCTTTCTTTCCACGCGTTATTTCTAAAAACTCTATAATTTCTTTTTAGGGTATTGTTTTAAGATAACAACATCAAATTTTCTCCTAAAAGCAAAGTTGTTACAGGTAATTTCTAAATATGAGCATTTTTTAACCTATTAGCCAAATTATTAACTATTTTTTTCTTTAAAAAATCTAAATAGCAGACTCAGGAAAATATGTGCACAAAATGTAATTGTGATTCAGTCAATCGTTTTTGCACAGGAGGTACCTAAAAACATAGTGTTAAATTTGATTACCTTGTATAATATGTTTAATAAATAATTATCTTTTGTGAGCCTAATTTCGTATACATTTTAGCATTATTTCTATTTTTGCATTTTTTTAAAGCATTGTTTAAAGAGAACACTTCATACATTTTTGTCCTAAATAGCGTTAGGTCAAATTCATAACGAAAGTCTTTTATTAAAGCATAAAAACAAATCTGAAGCACGATTTTTTTTATAAATTTGGCTGTCATGAACGGGAAAACATGTTAATTAAAGACGACGTGTTGTACAGTAATTTCTATGATTTTGATTTATTTTGTAAAGTAACCTCCCTAGCCCATTTTGTTTTTGCAAAAGTTTATAGTAATTTTTTTTATGTTAATTCGGAGTCATAACAGTACTAAAGGGCATTGTCTTTAAATTTCCATGCATAGCATGCATACATAGCGTGCATACATACCATGAAGAGTCAATCTATATATATATCTATACTAATAAAGAAAATGTTTCGTTCTGTGTGTGTGTGTGTCTGTCTGTTTGTCTGCGATGGCTAGCAAAATCTGGCCCAACTAGAAGTCTGAAAATTTACGTGTGGATAGTCCAAGGTCTGGCCATGTGCACCTGAGTCTCAGAATTTTAATGCTTTGAAAATTGACAAAAATATTAATTAAAAACTCATCAATAACTCATCTATTTTTTCGAGCCGGCTTTCAGGACTCGCGCATGCCCAGTACCGGATTCTGCACATCGTACGAGAATGAAGAACCATTTGCATGAATAATGCGTATATTTCGCAATTCTGTTTTAAATTATATCGATTAAACTGTTTGGTTTATTTAAAAACAAAAAGTATATTCTGAAAGAACGTACTTTTACGTTTCCAATGCCCTAATCAATTTGAAAAAAATTTTACGTTAACGCTTTGAAAAACGTTTTTAAAAAAGGGTCATTTTCCATGGCTTATGTTTACTCCCTTACGCGAACTCCTCTCAATAGCACAATTTTACATATACAGACAAACCAAACCGATGTTCTTAAAGCTGAAACTTTCTTCTAATAGACGGTATAATTATGTTTTTAAAATACGATTTTAACCCTTTGAAAAACACCAGCAAACGCAGGTCATTTGTCGCCTCACTAGAAGATATTTTTTCTTACACTAAAAGTTACTAAATATTCGTTTTTCGATACGATCTTTTTAGAACATCTCGGTAGAACAGATTTACATCACCTACAACAATTTTGAAGCGTTCGGAAGAGAAAAATATAAAAAATTAAAATCTGAGATATTTTTGGCGAATACCCATAATAACGGTATGTTTTCCGTAGTCACGCTGGGCTTCTGTTAACGTTTTCACTATCTAAAATGCATGTATTTTCACGCAATTTTATATAGGACTTGGAAACAGTTATATTTATAAATGACTAAAATTTCAGAGAGATCGGACGACGAATACTATTTTTTTTATGTTAACGGACCCGACGCGAAAAGAAAACATATTTATTTTACAACCAGATCACAATATTTCTGACGTATTTTTTACTCGGCCTGTAAAACCGTTATATTTATGGCTATTGAAAATTTCAAATGGCTTGAGCAAGAAAAGCTATTTTTTTATCTATATAACGATACTACTTCAAAAAAAGTTTTTTTTTTTTTTTTTTTTTTTTTTTTTTTTTACGATTTTGCGATTTTGTCATTAAAGATATAAATGCTTACAAAATCGGGTAAAATATATAACGCAATAGAAATTTGGGTTTTATTTAACGTTTTATCACGGGACGCTGGACGAGTCAGCTATTAGTATATAAGGTTAAGCTGCGTGGCGGAGAAGAAGTGTTATTTCTCTTTTGTCGATGACAACGAGTGGTTTGTGTTTACTAATTTGTGATATTAAGTAAAGTATTTGAAGTATGGATTTGAAACTCACACCACCTATGTGGAAATTTTTTCTGCGTCCGAAAATCCAATTTTCGGAAAAATATGCCGGCAACTTTTCTTAATTTCCGCAACAAAATGACTGGGACCTTACCTCTAGCTACTTTCTGAAAAAGAAAGAAAATAAAGTGCGAAGTCAAACCAAAAAAATTTGCCATTTTGTTTCTATTTCAAATGCTCCATTTTTTTCTGTTTCAAAAGTTACCAATATTTGTTAATGTTAAAGGTCATTCGTTGGTCGTGATTTAAATATCGCGTTAATGTTAAAGGTATATAGATCTGGGACACCTCACGGTGGAAGGGGAACTAATTGTTTTTTCGCTATTCTTTTCGCTTGCTATTCGGTGCCGTAGGCAGCTGGAAGACGAGCCAAAGGTTCATTTAGAATAGAATGCACCCCCTGGTGATGGAAGATGGAACTAAATCATTTTTGCCTGTGCGCAGCACCCGTTCCTGAGGTTCATTCGGGAAGAGGTTTGTTTAGAACAGAATGATTTTCCACAGGCAGTGGAAGGTGGAACTAAAATATGTTTTAATTATTCGACGTTCGTTTGGAAAATCGACCCGCGAAGCGGGCGTAGCCTCCTAGTGTTACATAAACCTGTTTTACTAACAATGATCAAACTTAAACTATCTATTCCAATAATAAAATATATAATGACAAATAGTTTACGACTAATAATCTATTATTAATGTACTACTAGCATTTCTATCTTACATAAGTTAAAAAAATATCTATCTTATTGAAATATAGTTAAAACTCAAAAGAATGTAATGTATTTTTTCCTTTCATTTATTATATTTGCTGACACATATTTAAATACTTCTTTATATCTTGAACCTTAGACTTTATTTTACTTATCGCTTTCCTTTCGTAAAAATGATCATTGCGATTTTATATATTTTAAGACTGGACATCCATTGATAGCATTAAATGTAAAAATAGAAACTTACTTTTTGTTTTTGGAAGATTAAGTTTTCTGCTTTTCCCCCCCTTTAAATATAAAAAGAAATCTTTAAAAGCCAAAGTCGCTATTGAACATGAAAAAAACAGTCGTATTGTTTTAAACTTAAGTAACATCTAAATTAGTTTATTGCAATCTTCAGTTCAAAATAAGAAAAAGAGTTTGTAACTTAAAGTCTTTGGAGTTAATTCTGTTTAAGAAGCCTTAACCCCTTTTCCATTTCAGTGGTCACAAATTTTTCTGTATAGCTATTTCACGCAGTTTTCATTTAGCGAAAAATTAAATAAAATCTTCTTAATATTTCTTTCATAAACATATAACTGCATTTTTACTCACAATACAATACAATAGAATAATTTTTCTCAAACATTTCTGTCAACAATGAAAGTCTATTACAATTTTAATATTTATTGTAATAATTCTAAGATATATCGAGGTACTTTTTTGAAAGTGCTAATGCAAACATTGTTTAAAAAGAAATAGAATATTTCAAAATAAATATTTTGGTAACATTTGAATTAACACTTAATTGCATAGTGATGTAAATTTCCATCACTTTTTATTTAACTTTTAATAAATAAATCAACTTCTTCGCCACCACTATATTTATATAGAAATATTAATCCAGTAAATTTCCCGTGAACTATGTTGCTGAACAAAGTTAAAAATCTATTTTAAAATTTCTGGTGTCTAATATTTAATATATGTATAAAAAACACAATTGTAAAAGAAAAACTCATGCAAAGAAGGGTTAATCTTAGCTATAAAATTCTTAATATATGATATAGGAAATTATTAAAGTTATTAAAATTGTCGTATTATTTCGTTGTAGAAATAATATTTATGTAGAAGTACATTTCCAAACTTTTATGCACTTTTATTTTTGACAACGAGGGATCGTATTGAAACTCTAAAAAACATACTTAAGTATATTTATACAATTTTATATATTATTGAAACTTGTGTGATTGAACAAATATGTAAAACATAGAAAGGCGTAAAAATGGTGTATGTACTACATGGGATATTTTTTACAAAATTCATTAATTAAAGAAAATTATTTACAAGATGGTGTATAACATTCGAATAGCAATGAGATGATAAAACTCTCTTGACAGCATTTTTAATATTATTTGGTGTCTGCATTTCGCTAAATTTTAAATACCTTTTTGAATCATATTAAATTTCAATTAAATTTTATTTAATCATCCTTATCTCATTAAAATATAATTTCGGTAACTACGTTTCATTTTTTTTTTATTACGAATACATTTTTAATACAGCATAACATAAAGAATGCTTAGTTGTCGCATATAGCCATTTCATCTTACAGTTTCTATTTTAAATCTAATATATTAGAAATGTATATCCCTTTTTTACAAATCATTGCATTCAGAAATTAAATATTCTGTAACTTTATTATAATCATTCCTTGGGAAAACAGTTAGTAGGAAAGAAGTGTTGGTTTTATTAGGGGTCCCCCGATGGGGCATAGAACATTCTAGTGAAGGTTTAGACACAGAAAAAATATAAATAAGGTACTCAACACAATACTTATCACAAAGGAAGGTACTCAACATGTTCGGATGAAAATCAATAAAATCTGTATTAATTAAAACTACAAGTTTGTAAATTTGTGTTTGATTTTATTTCGCAAATTCTTCGGTGAAGTGAAATTCAAGGTCAAAGTTTCGAGAAACCGCATATATAAGCGTGGTTTGATAAGTTCTCGGCCTGACAGTGAAAACACAGGATTTTTGACATAATTTCGTATTATTTTTCAATGTTGTCCCCTTGCAACTCAATCAATTTAAGATACACTCTTGTGGGCGAATTCCTTAGTGCAGCCCTGTACGAGGGTGGTTCAAAAAGTTCCCGGCCTGAAAAAGAAAACAAAGATTTTTGACAATATTTAATTTTATTTTACAACTTGCAACATAATACATTTCAGAATACTCTTGAGAAATGTTCTTTCTTTGGCGTTTTTCGTCGACGTTCAACAAGCGCGGCACGCATCGAGCGGAAAGCTTTTTCATACCCAAAACTTCGTATAAAATGTAGTGGACACGGTCTATCGAGATGTTTGCAATGTCAGCAAGTTCGCGTATCTACAATCGGCGATTATTCAACAAGACATTGTGAATTTTTGATACGATTGCGTCGGTCGTAGCGGTGTTTTGGGTGTCCTGAGCTTTCATTATCGTGAATTGATTTCCTGCCATGTTTAAAGTCAGCTGCCCATTTTTTTATCGTCGAATATGAAGGACAAGAATCCTTTAAGATAGACTGTAACTCTTTTTGTATGTTCGTGGGGGTTAAATATTTTTTAACAAAGTATTTTATGACAGCTCGAACTTTTTCCAGTTTTCGAAAATGTCAAAACTTGTTTACTTTACTTTATAGCTCAGCAATAACCAATAATCTCACGCGTCTGAACTCAGCGGTATGTCATCTAAAGGATTATACTTTACAAACAATATTGTCATTTGGTCATACTTGTTCCATTTCTGTGTTAAGCCCAGAATTTATCAAACTGCCCTCGTAAATCAAGGATAATTTAGGTTGTTTAATAAAGTATTTTGAAATAAAAGCTTTGTAAACACTATGTAACGAAGGAGGAGTACCCTGAAATTTACTTTATCCCCGCAATAGTATTATTATTTACTGTTATTACTATTATTATTATTGGTATCACTGGACACATAAGTATTTTATAACAAATACAAAATTCAAGTGCAAATAAGCATTTAATTTTTTTTTGTAACCACAAGGAAAAACAAGTAATATATATATATATTTTAAAGTCAATTCCTACTTTTTAATCATAAATATATAAAATAAACCCGTGCAACATTAATTTCCCACGTTATCTTCATTGAACATTATTTTATAATAATCGTTGCGGTATTTTATTTCTGTGGCATCACTAATTTGAGATAAATCATTCATTTCATTTATGAAAACAATGGGAGGAATTTTTTACTCCCATTTAAAACTAAAATTAATTAATTAAATTACATTAATGAATTACTATTTGAAAAATAAACTGTATTCACATAAAATGTCATCCACTACACGTTTAAAAAAATGTATTTGAACTTGACTGGATGAATAGAAAACATTTTATTAACGATTGAAAATTTGAACAAGATATATATAGAGAGAGTGTGAGTTAATAGTAGGAATTTAATTAACTTAAGTATGTTGGTCCGTCAGGTCTCCAATTTCCCTCATTAATGTTAAAGCTATGGGCGTGAAATGCATTTTTATTTAAGGAAATTAATAGTTTAAAATTCTTTTTTCTGTGTACTCCACTTAAAGGGTGTCTCTTTTTTTAGTTGTCAAAATATTTCTAAACTATATATTTAATTTTATTTCTAGCGTCAAAATCTTACTCACACATCATCATCTTTTAACACATAAAATATTAAATTAAGCATACATTTTAGAAATATTTTGTAAACTAATAAAACAGGTGACATAACGAACGCAAGTGACATAAGAGTACACAGAAAAAAAGTTACAATTATTAATTTTCTGACGAGATATTTTTAAAATACGAATGCATTAAACGTCCACAAGTTTACTAATAGCGATGAGAAATTGAAATCTCACTGACAAACTCCCTTAATCTATGAGCCTGTCAGAAACAACTAAAGAACTTATTCTTTCACTTCCGCGAATTTGCTTAACAAATCCAGGTTCTCTTAGTATTTTTGACATCCGTTTTCGAATGAGCCTTATATTCGAAAATAAAATCATCCGGACCGATTGGTCAGTTTTAAGTGAGAAAATCTACGTAGACTTTTGTTGCTGGTTGTGTATGTGACGAAGTCCCAAATTTCCGGAGATTTTAATATTATTTGCGCATATGAGAAATGACCAGTATTTCAGGCAATTTTAATTTGCAGAATATCATTATGTAGAATCTAGCCAGAGTTTAGTTTGTGTTGAATTGTTTATTTCCTTACATGCACTTTTTGAAACAAATCATTAGGATAAAGTGCACGAACAGGAGTATATATATTTAACAGTAGCGCGAGAAAATTGAGATCTCACTGACAAAACACCCTGAAGATCGGAAACATAAAAAAAAACCTACTACTCCACTTATGCTAATTTGCTTAACAAATCCATGTGCGTACTAGTATTTTTCGAGATCCTTTTTCGAATCAGCCATTAAAAACAAACAAAAAACAAAAAACAAAAAACAAACAGCCGAACCGGCTGAGAAATTTCCTTTGTCAGGGTCATGAGAGAAAATCATACGTGGAATTTTGTTGCTGGTTGTATATGTGACGAATCCAGAGGCACAAATTTCTGGAGATTTTAATATTATTTGCCCAGGTGAGGAAATAACAGTATTGAATTTGTAGAATTACATTATGTAGTAAATGCTAGCCAGTGTTTATTTTCTTTTGAATTTTTTGTTTCCTTAAAAGTACTTTCTGAAACAAATCTTTAGGATCAAGTGAACGAAAAGGAGTATGTATGTTTAACCAACACATCAATGTGCTTTTGTGAATGATATATGGTATTTAGGTTTCAAATAAGTAGTATTAAAAAAACACTTCAGACCTCTGTTTTAAAAGTACAAGGTGTTTCCATGCTCGCTAAGCAATTAAGATTATAAAATACTACCTTAATTTCGAAGGGTTTTTGTTTAATAATCGTTTTTATTCTCTTAAACTAACTCCTTAAAAAATATTTTTTTTATCATTTAATCCTTTGTTGTTATTTAATAAATTTTAACTTATATTGGACTAGAAATAACCAAGATATAGTCAATATTGGGAAAAATATAGTGACTACAAACAAACACTATTGGACCAATAACAAACGATATATGATAATATTACATAGCAATTAGGATAATGGCCGTTTCATAAAAGAGAAATCCAGTTTATTTTCAAACTGTTCGATGCTCAAAAAATCTTTTATATTGAATTCAAGGTAAAGGGAAACTTCTTCTGAATGGTTAAATAAAATTAAACTAGCTCATGTTTAAGAATATATTTTATTATAGCACTTTTCACTTACGAAAATTCAAAGTGTAGAATCCAATGCTATAAATCACATTAATGCCTAATCATACTTTTCTGAAAAATAGGAAAACTTTTTATCAACATCTGTAATGAAAAATAGCTTGACAAAGAGAGATTTTAATTCAGTTTTGAAAATTATTTAGTAAAATTGTCTTTGGAGATATTAAACCAATTTTGTGAGAACAAATCACATTTACTATTATGAGTAAGATAATATAGTTTTCTTAAGCTACGAGATTAATTATTTCTCATTCCTTTTTAATTCTATACATGTATTATATCGTGGAAACGGAACTCTTATTAATATTTATCCAAGATACTATCAAAAATACTTTAAAATATTTGATTTTTTATAATATAAGAACACATGTATACACAGATTTTAAATTTACACTTTATCATTATCTTTTGACACACATAATAAAAAAAATAAATTAATGTTAGTAATAAAAAAATGTGTTTCCATTAATATTAAAATTTGAAACAATACAATGTCAGTCAAATTATTTGTATTTAAATGCTAATAAGTGCTTTTAAACTTAATGCTTCATGAATACTATAAAATTTTTATAATAAATTACAATACATTCTACACCAGATTTATAATAAGATATGAACACTCCAAAAAAAAAAAAAAACGCGTATTCAAATATTCCTCAATGAGATAAAAAAGGAAATTTCTGCTTTTGTTCATTTATTCTTCAAAACATCCCTTTTCTTAAAATTATTATATCATCAGCTTAAAGAGAAATAACTCTTTATACTTAGATCTATGTCAAAATTAGACGCTTATAATCTCATACTGTGAACGTAACCGCAGTATTTCATTCTTTGGCTTGCCTTGTATATGCTCTGCTGGTGGTGTGCCACGTGATTATTGAAGTTCCGTTCATGCTTAGTAAAATGCTGTCTCATACAACATACTGTATATACAGGGTGATACAGAACTCTCCGTAGATCACCGTGTACTTATATCGAAGATGGAACACAACAATAAATAATAATCACATAGGAACATGACTTCTAAAACGCACAGCAGAGGGGTTACATAGATATAAAGAGATAAATAGGATAAATATTCCAGGTACTGGTTCTCGATATCTAGAAGATTATGTCTTTGAAGAAAATGTCAGTGTAATTTTGTCAAAACTAGAATCTTACCTTCGTTCATCTAAATTTCACGTTTTGTACAATAAATATACGTATGCTCTAAAATTGGTAGATCGGAATACACCTACAGGAAAATCTTACCCGATTAAAATGCCTGTCAGCTGATCCATTTCAGTTTGGTGTTTCGTAAATGAGCTGCATGTCTGTCATTTCTGAGTTTGTGTAGAAATACTTAATTCAGCCTACTCCAATATCCAATTGATAATGATTTTTTCTACCTACTTCAACTAATGATACACAAAGATCTTTTGTATCGGTATTGTATGTGAGAATCAATGTTGCTGTTTGATTATTACTCGTTGATGTATTCTTGACATCTTTGCAAATTTTGTACAAAATTTTCTGAATCGCAATGTACAAATAAAAGTTGTTTAAATATTTTTCTGTACTGTAAAATGCGTTCTAAAATTTAGAAATCGCATAAAAAGTTATTTAAATTTTCACAAGACAAAAACAATCGGTTTTTCAATTTAATATAATTTTTTTATTCGATTTTATTTTCTATGTTCCTTTACAAAATAATCATAGAAATGTAATTTAATTCTATTATTCATGTGTAGAGACAACTCCCATTAAACAAAAAATAATTAAACGACATTTTAAAAAGTATTTGCATCTATTTATTTTTACGAAAATTTTTAACATTCATTATCCATTTGCTATTTCCTCAATTAAGTTTACAAAAGAATTCACTTAACAGATCGTTTTATTTCTTTTTAGATATTTTTTCGCCGTATGAATTAATAGAATTGTCATGAAATTACATCCTTCTTTATATCTTATTAGACTGTTTTACCATTTTATTCAGGGTAGTTATTAGCTTATTCTGACCATTACGATTTTAAAATGTTTCCTTTAAAATAAAATCAATCTATAAAATAGGCAATGCAATTTTTATCTTATTTTTTGTTTTAAAGAACATAAAAGGAAGAATTGTGAGAAGAGTTATTTATAAATTAACTAATTACATAATTCTTTCCGAGACGTTTATTAATATATACATATAGTTCATATATGTTTCAAAATCAATGAACTAAAAAGTTAGTTCATTTGCCTTGCATAACATTCTTTATATAGACTTATTGTTAGATTGTCTGGAAAGTTCTGAAATCTTTTTCGTAAAACTTCTAGAAATTTCAGGAAACGGGAAAAATATGACGTATAATCTTTTTGAATCAAAGTATGGCTGTTTTTTATCCACCTTTTAGCCACAATTCATGGTGTTTGAAAATTCTGTCAATATAGAAGTGAGGTGGTCTGAAGAAAAAAAATAATGAAGGGACTAATAATATTTCCTTTATCAGCAAGTGATTTATAACCTAAAGAATTTTGAAAAGACGAAAATGCACGAAAGGGAGATAGAGCAATCATTTTAGCATGCTGTGTATGTTACAAAAATCAAGATTGGCACGGATAAATTTTATCGGGTGATAAAAAACAAGTGAGACTTTAAAATATCATAGTGAAACTCATAGTGATTTTTGAATATGTTCGACAAACCTTTGGAAGATTTTTTTTCTGTTTCTTTAGGTATTATCTGTAGACATAACAAGTAGGACTTCTGATATATTAAAACGTGTCCTTATGCATATATGCAAAAAACTTTCATAATTCTCTGAGACACAAACCCTAATTTATTTTACTATAGAATTTTGTTGCTTATTTAGGCGAGTATCAGAGTTGATTTCGCGTTCTTCTTTGCACAATGCACTCATATATAATTTACTGTATTTCCAGGAATATTTTTAAATATGTGTTATTTTTATGTTTTAATCAAACTGTACAATTAATATCGTTCCATATCGTTTTTTCTTCAACAAGGTATGTGGCAACGAAACATTACATTGAAAACATATCCTTGTTTCGTCAAATATTTGTGGTCTGAACTTAAATTTTTTTTCATAATCTCGGATAAATTTTAAGAGATCTATTATGAGTTTTATTGTTTCGTTTTATCATGTTTCTTTCTGAAGTAGGTCATTCAGACATGCACTGATATTCGTGACTACAGTTTTCAATTTTCATCCATGTAATATTCTCGCAAACTGATGGTTTACATCAAACATGATTTTCAAAAATAAGTAAATGTTTCTATATTTTCAGTAAGCATCGCCTTTTTTTATACTATACCCCTATGACTAATTATAAATGTTTCTTCATCCACAAGAAGCATCCTGTAAATATACTTGAACTCTATACAGAACACTATAAATAATATGCCGAATACTTTTGTAGTCTTCCCAAATTATCATTTTTCCATGAATGATTATTTTAAAACCACAAAAATATGCAGCAGAAATTTTCATCTGAAAAATAAATTGCAGCGCATTTCAGACAATCCAATAATTTTTCAAACTGTAAAATTTACATTTTAAAGTAAAATATACCATTAACAGGTTTATAAAGATGAGTTTAAATTTATTCCATAAAAGACGTAAAATTTCTTTGTCATTTTGAAATATTTCTTTAAATATAATCAACATATTAAATATTTTTGCATGATACATTTTTTAAGAAGTTATACAAGAAATAATCAGAATCTATCTTTTAAAATTCTGCAAGTTAAACCAAATGCCAAAACTGAGAAGTATTTGAAATCAAGTATATATATCTTTAAGAAAATATATTAAATATAATGTAACTCTTCAATAGGGAAAGAGTTTGAACAGAAGTAATGTAACAGCACTTTGCCTGAAGACATACATATATAGTATACTATACGGAAGCGAAATCACATCCTTAAAATTGAAAAATAGTTTTTTGAGTTGCATCTCATATTTGCAAATTTCTAAGAATAAATATTCTTTGAATAAAACAGACTAAAAAGTTTAGGCTGCAAAATTATGCTTGTTTTAATTATTAACCAAAGAATTTCGATTACAAATATTATACTTATTATTTCTATATTTTAAAATTTAAGTTGATCAATGCGTAGCTTTTTTGTATGATGAGTAATAATTATGGTATTAACGGGTATTATTAAATAATTTCTTCATTATTCTTCTGAAATTTTTAAATACGTGATGCCGTGGTTCTCGAACAAAAAACGTTTGAAATAACAATAAATAAAAATGAAGTGTTAAAAAGCGAATTCGCATTTTATTATAAGAACTTGCAGTTAATTTGGCCCGTTTAATCAATTTATTTCTTGTATTTACATGTTTAAGCAATTTATATTACAATACAGTACAGTAAAATATAAAACTGCGACACTACTATATGCTACATTCGACAATCCGTATGTTATAAAATTATAATAAGTAATTAACGAAACCTTTATACATACTTTATTGGTGAAACTTTGGATAATTTTAATTACAGGAGAAGAAGGAGAGAGTGGCATTTCCATTTTTATTTTTAGACCACTAGCTTAAATTAATGTTTGTGAATTTTAACATACCTGAAATTTGTTCGCAATTGTATCATTAAATTTGGTATTTTATTTTTTCTTCCTTAGGAAAATTAAAGAAAAATGAAATAAAATAAAAACTGTCTATTTAGCAAATTTGCTGTACAGAATCTTCAAAATATATCAATTTGTTTAAACTGCTGTCATATATTACACATAAGCACTTCACGCCCGTAAAAACATAAATAAAACTAGTCGGATATGCCACTCCTAAAAATTTCTTCTATCTCATAGATGTTCAAAATGCACATCGCAGTGCTAAAAGTAAATGACAAACTATGACAATCATGACGATAATAAAGGTATAGGTTCGTTGCATTGTGCGCATTTAAAAATGAGATGTAAGCATCGCATTTTCAAACAAATAATTGAATTTTGCCACACGCAATCTGAGATGTCTGCAATCAAAATTTCCAACCTAAAGAGTATAAAAGCGACACCTGTTAGACAGTATACATCCTAATAAGGATCGATTTATATTGGAGTGTAACAGAATATGAAATTTGATTAAACTCCGTGAATTAATTTTTGAGATATAGCTATTACAAAAATCGGGAAAAATGCATCATAGCAGCACCACCAATTATATAATTTACACGAACACCTAATCAGCACCAACATATGTCAAGGTCTTACGAAGTTGGATTAAATGTTCTTGAGATATGACTATCGTTAAAATCGTGTAAATCCTGAAAAATGCAGCACAGCAGCACCATCTTTTGGGCAATTTACGCCAAAACCTAACCAGAATAACTTCTGGCAACATACAAATGAATTTGAAGTTTGATGAAAATCCGCGAATTAGTTCTTGAGATAGGGCTATTGGCGAAATCTTGAAAATACAGCATAGCAGCATAACTTGTTGAACGATTTGCACTAAAAACTAATCAGCATCAATTTAAACCAAGCTCTAACTGAATCTAAAGATTTTTTTTTAATTCCATGCATTAGTTATTGAGATAGAGCGCCTACAAAATTTTTGTCACATACAGTCACACAGACAGACACACAGACAAATACACAGACAGACTCGCCTGATAGACATTTTCTAAAAGCAGACAAATTGTGTTAACGACTTTCTAAAACGTATAAATCCATCGAAAACCAGAATTCGAAGTTTTTCACGAATCCATTATTTTATTTTTGTATAGATAGATGAAAGTAATAAAGGAAAATAGTACATCTATTTGGTCCCTTTTCGTACATTTTTACTCGGTATTTTTTGCAGTGTTACCCTCAATTGTGAAAAATCGAAACAAATTTCACAGTAATTGCTTCTTCAAAAACCGAATTGCTCAACAACCGAATTTTTATCGTGTCTGTAATATCCACTCATAACGAAATATTTTGAAGTGACGAAATAAGATTTTAAATTTTTCTATTTGAATTCACTGATTAGGGTATGGAAATTTTATTCTTAGGTTTTTCTTTTCACAGTATTAAAATTACTTCAATTTTGATATAATAAAGAATAGAGAGTATTTCAAGAAAAAGAAAATATCCATCAAAGAATAAACTGATTTTGTTAAATTTATTTATTATTTTCTTTATTTTCAATTATTTTCTTTAAAAAATTACTTACTGATTTATTTGACAAATTAAATTCAACTTATTCATGTGTATACATTTATTGTCATAGTAATTAATATGTACAGTCGCATAGATATTATATTGGAAGAATTGCATATACCAATCGGACCTCAAAAAGTTAAAAATTATATAGTTTATTTTTTTAAACTTATAAATACATTAGGGTAAATTAGTTTGATCGTAAAAAAAGTAATTTTTTAAGAACTTTTTAAGTTTATAATAACAATTTAAGCTTTTTTTTTAAGGGAGTAAAGGGTTGCAATTTTTGAGTTAAGCTGGGAGAGTGTTTCGTAATTCCTCCATCAAAAAAGAAATGTATGATATGAGAATCATATATTAAGTTTTAACAAACCCTATTCTTTATTTAATTTATATTTTCCCCTGCCTTTTCAAAATTTAATTGAGTTATCTACAACTTCAATCAATAATCCCGCTGTAATTTATACCCTTTCCCTTTTCATTTTTCACTTTACAAATCTCTAGTGCCTTCTTTTTCAAAAATTATCCAACCACTTATAGATCTCATTACACCAAAAACAACATTTAAATGGACTCAAAAACATCAAAAATTATTTGATCAAATGCAACAGGTGTTCTTTAATTCTTAATAATTAAAACTTTAATAATTAAAAACTCATCAATAACTCATCTATTTTTTCGAGCCGGCTTTCAGGACTCGCGCATGCCCAGTACCGGATTCTGCACATCGTACGAGAATGAAGAACCATTTGCATGAATAATGCGTATATTTCGCAATTCTGTTTTAAATTATATCGATTAAACTGTTTGGTTTATTTAAAAACAAAAAGTATATTCTGAAAGAACGTACTTTTACGTTTCCAATGCCCTAATCAATTTGAAAAAAATTTTACGTTAACGCTTTGAAAAACGTTTTTAAAAAAGGGTCATTTTCCATGGCTTATGTTTACTCCCTTACGCGAACTCCTCTCAATAGCACAATTTTACATATACAGACAAACCAAACCGATGTTCTTAAAGCTGAAACTTTCTTCTAATAGACGGTATAATTATGTTTTTAAAATACGATTTTAACCCTTTGAAAAACACCAGCAAACGCAGGTCATTTGTCGCCTCACTAGAAGATATTTTTTCTTACACTAAAAGTTACTAAATATTCGTTTTTCGATACGATCTTTTTAGAACATCTCGGTAGAACAGATTTACATCACCTACAACAATTTTGAAGCGTTCGGAAGAGAAAAATATAAAAAATTAAAATCTGAGATATTTTTGGCGAATACCCATAATAACGGTATGTTTTCCGTAGTCACGCTGGGCTTCTGTTAACGTTTTCACTATCTAAAATGCATGTATTTTCACGCAATTTTATATAGGACTTGGAAACAGTTATATTTATAAATGACTAAAATTTCAGAGAGATCGGACGACGAATACTATTTTTTTTATGTTAACGGACCCGACGCGAAAAGAAAACATATTTATTTTACAACCAGATCACAATATTTCTGACGTATTTTTTACTCGGCCTGTAAAACCGTTATATTTATGGCTATTGAAAATTTCAAATGGCTTGAGCAAGAAAAGCTATTTTTTTATCTATATAACGATACTACTTCAAAAAAAGTTTTTTTTTTTTTTTTTTTTTTTTTTTTTTTTTACGATTTTGCGATTTTGTCATTAAAGATATAAATGCTTACAAAATCGGGTAAAATATATAACGCAATAGAAATTTGGGTTTTATTTAACGTTTTATCACGGGACGCTGGACGAGTCAGCTATTAGTATATAAGGTTAAGCTGCGTGGCGGAGAAGAAGTGTTATTTCTCTTTTGTCGATGACAACGAGTGGTTTGTGTTTACTAATTTGTGATATTAAGTAAAGTATTTGAAGTATGGATTTGAAACTCACACCACCTATGTGGAAATTTTTTCTGCGTCCGAAAATCCAATTTTCGGAAAAATATGCCGGCAACTTTTCTTAATTTCCGCAACAAAATGACTGGGACCTTACCTCTAGCTACTTTCTGAAAAAGAAAGAAAATAAAGTGCGAAGTCAAACCAAAAAAATTTGCCATTTTGTTTCTATTTCAAATGCTCCATTTTTTTCTGTTTCAAAAGTTACCAATATTTGTTAATGTTAAAGGTCATTCGTTGGTCGTGATTTAAATATCGCGTTAATGTTAAAGGTATATAGATCTGGGACACCTCACGGTGGAAGGGGAACTAATTGTTTTTTCGCTATTCTTTTCGCTTGCTATTCGGTGCCGTAGGCAGCTGGAAGACGAGCCAAAGGTTCATTTAGAATAGAATGCACCCCCTGGTGATGGAAGATGGAACTAAATCATTTTTGCCTGTGCGCAGCACCCGTTCCTGAGGTTCATTCGGGAAGAGGTTTGTTTAGAACAGAATGATTTTCCACAGGCAGTGGAAGGTGGAACTAAAATATGTTTTAATTATTCGACGTTCGTTTGGAAAATCGACCCGCGAAGCGGGCGTAGCCTCCTAGTGTTACATAAACCTGTTTTACTAACAATGATCAAACTTAAACTATCTATTCCAATAATAAAATATATAATGACAAATAGTTTACGACTAATAATCTATTATTAATGTACTACTAGCATTTCTATCTTACATAAGTTAAAAAAATATCTATCTTATTGAAATATAGTTAAAACTCAAAAGAATGTAATGTATTTTTTCCTTTCATTTATTATATTTGCTGACACATATTTAAATACTTCTTTATATCTTGAACCTTAGACTTTATTTTACTTATCGCTTTCCTTTCGTAAAAATGATCATTGCGATTTTATATATTTTAAGACTGGACATCCATTGATAGCATTAAATGTAAAAATAGAAACTTACTTTTTGTTTTTGGAAGATTAAGTTTTCTGCTTTTCCCCCCCTTTAAATATAAAAAGAAATCTTTAAAAGCCAAAGTCGCTATTGAACATGAAAAAAACAGTCGTATTGTTTTAAACTTAAGTAACATCTAAATTAGTTTATTGCAATCTTCAGTTCAAAATAAGAAAAAGAGTTTGTAACTTAAAGTCTTTGGAGTTAATTCTGTTTAAGAAGCCTTAACCCCTTTTCCATTTCAGTGGTCACAAATTTTTCTGTATAGCTATTTCACGCAGTTTTCATTTAGCGAAAAATTAAATAAAATCTTCTTAATATTTCTTTCATAAACATATAACTGCATTTTTACTCACAATACAATACAATAGAATAATTTTTCTCAAACATTTCTGTCAACAATGAAAGTCTATTACAATTTTAATATTTATTGTAATAATTCTAAGATATATCGAGGTACTTTTTTGAAAGTGCTAATGCAAACATTGTTTAAAAAGAAATAGAATATTTCAAAATAAATATTTTGGTAACATTTGAATTAACACTTAATTGCATAGTGATGTAAATTTCCATCACTTTTTATTTAACTTTTAATAAATAAATCAACTTCTTCGCCACCACTATATTTATATAGAAATATTAATCCAGTAAATTTCCCGTGAACTATGTTGCTGAACAAAGTTAAAAATCTATTTTAAAATTTCTGGTGTCTAATATTTAATATATGTATAAAAAACACAATTGTAAAAGAAAAACTCATGCAAAGAAGGGTTAATCTTAGCTATAAAATTCTTAATATATGATATAGGAAATTATTAAAGTTATTAAAATTGTCGTATTATTTCGTTGTAGAAATAATATTTATGTAGAAGTACATTTCCAAACTTTTATGCACTTTTATTTTTGACAACGAGGGATCGTATTGAAACTCTAAAAAACATACTTAAGTATATTTATACAATTTTATATATTATTGAAACTTGTGTGATTGAACAAATATGTAAAACATAGAAAGGCGTAAAAATGGTGTATGTACTACATGGGATATTTTTTACAAAATTCATTAATTAAAGAAAATTATTTACAAGATGGTGTATAACATTCGAATAGCAATGAGATGATAAAACTCTCTTGACAGCATTTTTAATATTATTTGGTGTCTGCATTTCGCTAAATTTTAAATACCTTTTTGAATCATATTAAATTTCAATTAAATTTTATTTAATCATCCTTATCTCATTAAAATATAATTTCGGTAACTACGTTTCATTTTTTTTTTATTACGAATACATTTTTAATACAGCATAACATAAAGAATGCTTAGTTGTCGCATATAGCCATTTCATCTTACAGTTTCTATTTTAAATCTAATATATTAGAAATGTATATCCCTTTTTTACAAATCATTGCATTCAGAAATTAAATATTCTGTAACTTTATTATAATCATTCCTTGGGAAAACAGTTAGTAGGAAAGAAGTGTTGGTTTTATTAGGGGTCCCCCGATGGGGCATAGAACATTCTAGTGAAGGTTTAGACACAGAAAAAATATAAATAAGGTACTCAACACAATACTTATCACAAAGGAAGGTACTCAACATGTTCGGATGAAAATCAATAAAATCTGTATTAATTAAAACTACAAGTTTGTAAATTTGTGTTTGATTTTATTTCGCAAATTCTTCGGTGAAGTGAAATTCAAGGTCAAAGTTTCGAGAAACCGCATATATAAGCGTGGTTTGATAAGTTCTCGGCCTGACAGTGAAAACACAGGATTTTTGACATAATTTCGTATTATTTTTCAATGTTGTCCCCTTGCAACTCAATCAATTTAAGATACACTCTTGTGGGCGAATTCCTTAGTGCAGCCCTGTACGAGGGTGGTTCAAAAAGTTCCCGGCCTGAAAAAGAAAACAAAGATTTTTGACAATATTTAATTTTATTTTACAACTTGCAACATAATACATTTCAGAATACTCTTGAGAAATGTTCTTTCTTTGGCGTTTTTCGTCGACGTTCAACAAGCGCGGCACGCATCGAGCGGAAAGCTTTTTCATACCCAAAACTTCGTATAAAATGTAGTGGACACGGTCTATCGAGATGTTTGCAATGTCAGCAAGTTCGCGTATCTACAATCGGCGATTATTCAACAAGACATTGTGAATTTTTGATACGATTGCGTCGGTCGTAGCGGTGTTTTGGGTGTCCTGAGCTTTCATTATCGTGAATTGATTTCCTGCCATGTTTAAAGTCAGCTGCCCATTTTTTTATCGTCGAATATGAAGGACAAGAATCCTTTAAGATAGACTGTAACTCTTTTTGTATGTTCGTGGGGGTTAAATATTTTTTAACAAAGTATTTTATGACAGCTCGAACTTTTTCCAGTTTTCGAAAATGTCAAAACTTGTTTACTTTACTTTATAGCTCAGCAATAACCAATAATCTCACGCGTCTGAACTCAGCGGTATGTCATCTAAAGGATTATACTTTACAAACAATATTGTCATTTGGTCATACTTGTTCCATTTCTGTGTTAAGCCCAGAATTTATCAAACTGCCCTCGTAAATCAAGGATAATTTAGGTTGTTTAATAAAGTATTTTGAAATAAAAGCTTTGTAAACACTATGTAACGAAGGAGGAGTACCCTGAAATTTACTTTATCCCCGCAATAGTATTATTATTTACTGTTATTACTATTATTATTATTGGTATCACTGGACACATAAGTATTTTATAACAAATACAAAATTCAAGTGCAAATAAGCATTTAATTTTTTTTTGTAACCACAAGGAAAAACAAGTAATATATATATATATTTTAAAGTCAATTCCTACTTTTTAATCATAAATATATAAAATAAACCCGTGCAACATTAATTTCCCACGTTATCTTCATTGAACATTATTTTATAATAATCGTTGCGGTATTTTATTTCTGTGGCATCACTAATTTGAGATAAATCATTCATTTCATTTATGAAAACAATGGGAGGAATTTTTTACTCCCATTTAAAACTAAAATTAATTAATTAAATTACATTAATGAATTACTATTTGAAAAATAAACTGTATTCACATAAAATGTCATCCACTACACGTTTAAAAAAATGTATTTGAACTTGACTGGATGAATAGAAAACATTTTATTAACGATTGAAAATTTGAACAAGATATATATAGAGAGAGTGTGAGTTAATAGTAGGAATTTAATTAACTTAAGTATGTTGGTCCGTCAGGTCTCCAATTTCCCTCATTAATGTTAAAGCTATGGGCGTGAAATGCATTTTTATTTAAGGAAATTAATAGTTTAAAATTCTTTTTTCTGTGTACTCCACTTAAAGGGTGTCTCTTTTTTTAGTTGTCAAAATATTTCTAAACTATATATTTAATTTTATTTCTAGCGTCAAAATCTTACTCACACATCATCATCTTTTAACACATAAAATATTAAATTAAGCATACATTTTAGAAATATTTTGTAAACTAATAAAACAGGTGACATAACGAACGCAAGTGACATAAGAGTACACAGAAAAAAAGTTACAATTATTAATTTTCTGACGAGATATTTTTAAAATACGAATGCATTAAACGTCCACAAGTTTACTAATAGCGATGAGAAATTGAAATCTCACTGACAAACTCCCTTAATCTATGAGCCTGTCAGAAACAACTAAAGAACTTATTCTTTCACTTCCGCGAATTTGCTTAACAAATCCAGGTTCTCTTAGTATTTTTGACATCCGTTTTCGAATGAGCCTTATATTCGAAAATAAAATCATCCGGACCGATTGGTCAGTTTTAAGTGAGAAAATCTACGTAGACTTTTGTTGCTGGTTGTGTATGTGACGAAGTCCCAAATTTCCGGAGATTTTAATATTATTTGCGCATATGAGAAATGACCAGTATTTCAGGCAATTTTAATTTGCAGAATATCATTATGTAGAATCTAGCCAGAGTTTAGTTTGTGTTGAATTGTTTATTTCCTTACATGCACTTTTTGAAACAAATCATTAGGATAAAGTGCACGAACAGGAGTATATATATTTAACAGTAGCGCGAGAAAATTGAGATCTCACTGACAAAACACCCTGAAGATCGGAAACATAAAAAAAAACCTACTACTCCACTTATGCTAATTTGCTTAACAAATCCATGTGCGTACTAGTATTTTTCGAGATCCTTTTTCGAATCAGCCATTAAAAACAAACAAAAAACAAAAAACAAAAAACAAACAGCCGAACCGGCTGAGAAATTTCCTTTGTCAGGGTCATGAGAGAAAATCATACGTGGAATTTTGTTGCTGGTTGTATATGTGACGAATCCAGAGGCACAAATTTCTGGAGATTTTAATATTATTTGCCCAGGTGAGGAAATAACAGTATTGAATTTGTAGAATTACATTATGTAGTAAATGCTAGCCAGTGTTTATTTTCTTTTGAATTTTTTGTTTCCTTAAAAGTACTTTCTGAAACAAATCTTTAGGATCAAGTGAACGAAAAGGAGTATGTATGTTTAACCAACACATCAATGTGCTTTTGTGAATGATATATGGTATTTAGGTTTCAAATAAGTAGTATTAAAAAAACACTTCAGACCTCTGTTTTAAAAGTACAAGGTGTTTCCATGCTCGCTAAGCAATTAAGATTATAAAATACTACCTTAATTTCGAAGGGTTTTTGTTTAATAATCGTTTTTATTCTCTTAAACTAACTCCTTAAAAAATATTTTTTTTATCATTTAATCCTTTGTTGTTATTTAATAAATTTTAACTTATATTGGACTAGAAATAACCAAGATATAGTCAATATTGGGAAAAATATAGTGACTACAAACAAACACTATTGGACCAATAACAAACGATATATGATAATATTACATAGCAATTAGGATAATGGCCGTTTCATAAAAGAGAAATCCAGTTTATTTTCAAACTGTTCGATGCTCAAAAAATCTTTTATATTGAATTCAAGGTAAAGGGAAACTTCTTCTGAATGGTTAAATAAAATTAAACTAGCTCATGTTTAAGAATATATTTTATTATAGCACTTTTCACTTACGAAAATTCAAAGTGTAGAATCCAATGCTATAAATCACATTAATGCCTAATCATACTTTTCTGAAAAATAGGAAAACTTTTTATCAACATCTGTAATGAAAAATAGCTTGACAAAGAGAGATTTTAATTCAGTTTTGAAAATTATTTAGTAAAATTGTCTTTGGAGATATTAAACCAATTTTGTGAGAACAAATCACATTTACTATTATGAGTAAGATAATATAGTTTTCTTAAGCTACGAGATTAATTATTTCTCATTCCTTTTTAATTCTATACATGTATTATATCGTGGAAACGGAACTCTTATTAATATTTATCCAAGATACTATCAAAAATACTTTAAAATATTTGATTTTTTATAATATAAGAACACATGTATACACAGATTTTAAATTTACACTTTATCATTATCTTTTGACACACATAATAAAAAAAATAAATTAATGTTAGTAATAAAAAAATGTGTTTCCATTAATATTAAAATTTGAAACAATACAATGTCAGTCAAATTATTTGTATTTAAATGCTAATAAGTGCTTTTAAACTTAATGCTTCATGAATACTATAAAATTTTTATAATAAATTACAATACATTCTACACCAGATTTATAATAAGATATGAACACTCCAAAAAAAAAAAAAAACGCGTATTCAAATATTCCTCAATGAGATAAAAAAGGAAATTTCTGCTTTTGTTCATTTATTCTTCAAAACATCCCTTTTCTTAAAATTATTATATCATCAGCTTAAAGAGAAATAACTCTTTATACTTAGATCTATGTCAAAATTAGACGCTTATAATCTCATACTGTGAACGTAACCGCAGTATTTCATTCTTTGGCTTGCCTTGTATATGCTCTGCTGGTGGTGTGCCACGTGATTATTGAAGTTCCGTTCATGCTTAGTAAAATGCTGTCTCATACAACATACTGTATATACAGGGTGATACAGAACTCTCCGTAGATCACCGTGTACTTATATCGAAGATGGAACACAACAATAAATAATAATCACATAGGAACATGACTTCTAAAACGCACAGCAGAGGGGTTACATAGATATAAAGAGATAAATAGGATAAATATTCCAGGTACTGGTTCTCGATATCTAGAAGATTATGTCTTTGAAGAAAATGTCAGTGTAATTTTGTCAAAACTAGAATCTTACCTTCGTTCATCTAAATTTCACGTTTTGTACAATAAATATACGTATGCTCTAAAATTGGTAGATCGGAATACACCTACAGGAAAATCTTACCCGATTAAAATGCCTGTCAGCTGATCCATTTCAGTTTGGTGTTTCGTAAATGAGCTGCATGTCTGTCATTTCTGAGTTTGTGTAGAAATACTTAATTCAGCCTACTCCAATATCCAATTGATAATGATTTTTTCTACCTACTTCAACTAATGATACACAAAGATCTTTTGTATCGGTATTGTATGTGAGAATCAATGTTGCTGTTTGATTATTACTCGTTGATGTATTCTTGACATCTTTGCAAATTTTGTACAAAATTTTCTGAATCGCAATGTACAAATAAAAGTTGTTTAAATATTTTTCTGTACTGTAAAATGCGTTCTAAAATTTAGAAATCGCATAAAAAGTTATTTAAATTTTCACAAGACAAAAACAATCGGTTTTTCAATTTAATATAATTTTTTTATTCGATTTTATTTTCTATGTTCCTTTACAAAATAATCATAGAAATGTAATTTAATTCTATTATTCATGTGTAGAGACAACTCCCATTAAACAAAAAATAATTAAACGACATTTTAAAAAGTATTTGCATCTATTTATTTTTACGAAAATTTTTAACATTCATTATCCATTTGCTATTTCCTCAATTAAGTTTACAAAAGAATTCACTTAACAGATCGTTTTATTTCTTTTTAGATATTTTTTCGCCGTATGAATTAATAGAATTGTCATGAAATTACATCCTTCTTTATATCTTATTAGACTGTTTTACCATTTTATTCAGGGTAGTTATTAGCTTATTCTGACCATTACGATTTTAAAATGTTTCCTTTAAAATAAAATCAATCTATAAAATAGGCAATGCAATTTTTATCTTATTTTTTGTTTTAAAGAACATAAAAGGAAGAATTGTGAGAAGAGTTATTTATAAATTAACTAATTACATAATTCTTTCCGAGACGTTTATTAATATATACATATAGTTCATATATGTTTCAAAATCAATGAACTAAAAAGTTAGTTCATTTGCCTTGCATAACATTCTTTATATAGACTTATTGTTAGATTGTCTGGAAAGTTCTGAAATCTTTTTCGTAAAACTTCTAGAAATTTCAGGAAACGGGAAAAATATGACGTATAATCTTTTTGAATCAAAGTATGGCTGTTTTTTATCCACCTTTTAGCCACAATTCATGGTGTTTGAAAATTCTGTCAATATAGAAGTGAGGTGGTCTGAAGAAAAAAAATAATGAAGGGACTAATAATATTTCCTTTATCAGCAAGTGATTTATAACCTAAAGAATTTTGAAAAGACGAAAATGCACGAAAGGGAGATAGAGCAATCATTTTAGCATGCTGTGTATGTTACAAAAATCAAGATTGGCACGGATAAATTTTATCGGGTGATAAAAAACAAGTGAGACTTTAAAATATCATAGTGAAACTCATAGTGATTTTTGAATATGTTCGACAAACCTTTGGAAGATTTTTTTTCTGTTTCTTTAGGTATTATCTGTAGACATAACAAGTAGGACTTCTGATATATTAAAACGTGTCCTTATGCATATATGCAAAAAACTTTCATAATTCTCTGAGACACAAACCCTAATTTATTTTACTATAGAATTTTGTTGCTTATTTAGGCGAGTATCAGAGTTGATTTCGCGTTCTTCTTTGCACAATGCACTCATATATAATTTACTGTATTTCCAGGAATATTTTTAAATATGTGTTATTTTTATGTTTTAATCAAACTGTACAATTAATATCGTTCCATATCGTTTTTTCTTCAACAAGGTATGTGGCAACGAAACATTACATTGAAAACATATCCTTGTTTCGTCAAATATTTGTGGTCTGAACTTAAATTTTTTTTCATAATCTCGGATAAATTTTAAGAGATCTATTATGAGTTTTATTGTTTCGTTTTATCATGTTTCTTTCTGAAGTAGGTCATTCAGACATGCACTGATATTCGTGACTACAGTTTTCAATTTTCATCCATGTAATATTCTCGCAAACTGATGGTTTACATCAAACATGATTTTCAAAAATAAGTAAATGTTTCTATATTTTCAGTAAGCATCGCCTTTTTTTATACTATACCCCTATGACTAATTATAAATGTTTCTTCATCCACAAGAAGCATCCTGTAAATATACTTGAACTCTATACAGAACACTATAAATAATATGCCGAATACTTTTGTAGTCTTCCCAAATTATCATTTTTCCATGAATGATTATTTTAAAACCACAAAAATATGCAGCAGAAATTTTCATCTGAAAAATAAATTGCAGCGCATTTCAGACAATCCAATAATTTTTCAAACTGTAAAATTTACATTTTAAAGTAAAATATACCATTAACAGGTTTATAAAGATGAGTTTAAATTTATTCCATAAAAGACGTAAAATTTCTTTGTCATTTTGAAATATTTCTTTAAATATAATCAACATATTAAATATTTTTGCATGATACATTTTTTAAGAAGTTATACAAGAAATAATCAGAATCTATCTTTTAAAATTCTGCAAGTTAAACCAAATGCCAAAACTGAGAAGTATTTGAAATCAAGTATATATATCTTTAAGAAAATATATTAAATATAATGTAACTCTTCAATAGGGAAAGAGTTTGAACAGAAGTAATGTAACAGCACTTTGCCTGAAGACATACATATATAGTATACTATACGGAAGCGAAATCACATCCTTAAAATTGAAAAATAGTTTTTTGAGTTGCATCTCATATTTGCAAATTTCTAAGAATAAATATTCTTTGAATAAAACAGACTAAAAAGTTTAGGCTGCAAAATTATGCTTGTTTTAATTATTAACCAAAGAATTTCGATTACAAATATTATACTTATTATTTCTATATTTTAAAATTTAAGTTGATCAATGCGTAGCTTTTTTGTATGATGAGTAATAATTATGGTATTAACGGGTATTATTAAATAATTTCTTCATTATTCTTCTGAAATTTTTAAATACGTGATGCCGTGGTTCTCGAACAAAAAACGTTTGAAATAACAATAAATAAAAATGAAGTGTTAAAAAGCGAATTCGCATTTTATTATAAGAACTTGCAGTTAATTTGGCCCGTTTAATCAATTTATTTCTTGTATTTACATGTTTAAGCAATTTATATTACAATACAGTACAGTAAAATATAAAACTGCGACACTACTATATGCTACATTCGACAATCCGTATGTTATAAAATTATAATAAGTAATTAACGAAACCTTTATACATACTTTATTGGTGAAACTTTGGATAATTTTAATTACAGGAGAAGAAGGAGAGAGTGGCATTTCCATTTTTATTTTTAGACCACTAGCTTAAATTAATGTTTGTGAATTTTAACATACCTGAAATTTGTTCGCAATTGTATCATTAAATTTGGTATTTTATTTTTTCTTCCTTAGGAAAATTAAAGAAAAATGAAATAAAATAAAAACTGTCTATTTAGCAAATTTGCTGTACAGAATCTTCAAAATATATCAATTTGTTTAAACTGCTGTCATATATTACACATAAGCACTTCACGCCCGTAAAAACATAAATAAAACTAGTCGGATATGCCACTCCTAAAAATTTCTTCTATCTCATAGATGTTCAAAATGCACATCGCAGTGCTAAAAGTAAATGACAAACTATGACAATCATGACGATAATAAAGGTATAGGTTCGTTGCATTGTGCGCATTTAAAAATGAGATGTAAGCATCGCATTTTCAAACAAATAATTGAATTTTGCCACACGCAATCTGAGATGTCTGCAATCAAAATTTCCAACCTAAAGAGTATAAAAGCGACACCTGTTAGACAGTATACATCCTAATAAGGATCGATTTATATTGGAGTGTAACAGAATATGAAATTTGATTAAACTCCGTGAATTAATTTTTGAGATATAGCTATTACAAAAATCGGGAAAAATGCATCATAGCAGCACCACCAATTATATAATTTACACGAACACCTAATCAGCACCAACATATGTCAAGGTCTTACGAAGTTGGATTAAATGTTCTTGAGATATGACTATCGTTAAAATCGTGTAAATCCTGAAAAATGCAGCACAGCAGCACCATCTTTTGGGCAATTTACGCCAAAACCTAACCAGAATAACTTCTGGCAACATACAAATGAATTTGAAGTTTGATGAAAATCCGCGAATTAGTTCTTGAGATAGGGCTATTGGCGAAATCTTGAAAATACAGCATAGCAGCATAACTTGTTGAACGATTTGCACTAAAAACTAATCAGCATCAATTTAAACCAAGCTCTAACTGAATCTAAAGATTTTTTTTTAATTCCATGCATTAGTTATTGAGATAGAGCGCCTACAAAATTTTTGTCACATACAGTCACACAGACAGACACACAGACAAATACACAGACAGACTCGCCTGATAGACATTTTCTAAAAGCAGACAAATTGTGTTAACGACTTTCTAAAACGTATAAATCCATCGAAAACCAGAATTCGAAGTTTTTCACGAATCCATTATTTTATTTTTGTATAGATAGATGAAAGTAATAAAGGAAAATAGTACATCTATTTGGTCCCTTTTCGTACATTTTTACTCGGTATTTTTTGCAGTGTTACCCTCAATTGTGAAAAATCGAAACAAATTTCACAGTAATTGCTTCTTCAAAAACCGAATTGCTCAACAACCGAATTTTTATCGTGTCTGTAATATCCACTCATAACGAAATATTTTGAAGTGACGAAATAAGATTTTAAATTTTTCTATTTGAATTCACTGATTAGGGTATGGAAATTTTATTCTTAGGTTTTTCTTTTCACAGTATTAAAATTACTTCAATTTTGATATAATAAAGAATAGAGAGTATTTCAAGAAAAAGAAAATATCCATCAAAGAATAAACTGATTTTGTTAAATTTATTTATTATTTTCTTTATTTTCAATTATTTTCTTTAAAAAATTACTTACTGATTTATTTGACAAATTAAATTCAACTTATTCATGTGTATACATTTATTGTCATAGTAATTAATATGTACAGTCGCATAGATATTATATTGGAAGAATTGCATATACCAATCGGACCTCAAAAAGTTAAAAATTATATAGTTTATTTTTTTAAACTTATAAATACATTAGGGTAAATTAGTTTGATCGTAAAAAAAGTAATTTTTTAAGAACTTTTTAAGTTTATAATAACAATTTAAGCTTTTTTTTTAAGGGAGTAAAGGGTTGCAATTTTTGAGTTAAGCTGGGAGAGTGTTTCGTAATTCCTCCATCAAAAAAGAAATGTATGATATGAGAATCATATATTAAGTTTTAACAAACCCTATTCTTTATTTAATTTATATTTTCCCCTGCCTTTTCAAAATTTAATTGAGTTATCTACAACTTCAATCAATAATCCCGCTGTAATTTATACCCTTTCCCTTTTCATTTTTCACTTTACAAATCTCTAGTGCCTTCTTTTTCAAAAATTATCCAACCACTTATAGATCTCATTACACCAAAAACAACATTTAAATGGACTCAAAAACATCAAAAATTATTTGATCAAATGCAACAGGTGTTCTTTAATTCTCCCATGGTTCGTTTACCCGATTGGTCTAAAACTTTTTACGTAAACACAGATGCGTCAATTATAGCCATAGGAGGTGCTCTGTTACAGGAACATGAAGGACAATTACTTCCCATTGCATTTTTTTTCTAAATCTCTCAAACAGTCTGAAAAACGTTATCCAGCACTAAAACTTGAATTAATGGCCATTTACAAATCTGTAATCGCTTTTAAATACTATCTATATAACCGAAAGTTTGTAATTTTATCCGATAGTGCTCCTTTAAAAAAATACAAGAAAACAACTAATCCCGCTGATATAACAACTAGATGGTTAACAGAGTTATCAGAATATACATACACTTTTGATGACATTCCCGGTTCTTCAAATGTACTTGCAGATTATTTGTCCAGATGTTCTTTCGAGAAAAACACAGTTGATTTAAATTCCAACCCTGAGCTTATCAACGAACCATATGCATTGCCAATTGTAGATAATGATCTTCCAGACACTAAAAATGATCATTTATCATACAGTACACACTCTCTAAATTACTTAGTTATTGGTAACAAGGATCAAAAAGACCCTTTATTGGAAATTTCAAATGAAACATTTGTAAACGAACAAAAGAAAGACACAAAATTATCCGAAATTTACAACGAAATTATGCAAAATGGCTCATCGAAGCAATTCCCTATGTACTTCATTCATCCCGATTCAAAGGTTTTAATGTTAAAAAAAGAAAATATTTGTAATGACACCTTTTCTTACCACATTATTGTCCCATATTCATTAAAAGCAAAAGTTCTAACAATATGTCATTTTTCGCATTTTGGATTAACAAAAACCTATGCATTTGTCACAAAAATATATTTTTGGAAAGGAATGTATGCTGACACTTTAAATTTTGTAGCGTCTTGCACAAAATGTTTACAGGCAAAACATCACAAAACTCCACTTGCTCCACTACAACCTACATACACACCTACGCATCCAGGAGACACAGTCAGTGTTGATTTGGTCGGTCCCTTTACTAATGGACAGTCGGTATTGACAGTAATTGACCATTTTTCTCGACACCTAGAACTCTTCCCTTTGCGTACCATCACTTCTGAAAAGATAATTAAATGTTTATTCAGTTACATAACTATCTTTGGAAGACCTTCCGTAATTTTGTCAGATTTGGGAAAACAATTCACTTCACACATATACGACAAATTTAACGACACATTAGGCATAAAGGTACGTCATTCCAGTGTAGCGAGGCCACAAAGCAATGCCGTGTCAGAGCGAGTTAATAAATCAATTAAGTACTCAGTTTCTACTTTACTTCAAGAAGGTCACACTTTTGAAAATGCTTTATCAATTCATAAATCTCTTTATAATGGATCTCTACATTCCTCCACAAAATATTCTCCCAACTTGCTTCACTTTGGAAGAGAACTATCCTTAATATTTGATACTTATGACCATAATGTCAATCAAGTTCTAGACAAAGATTTTGAAGCTTACAAATTGTTACAAGATTTAAATTCTATTTACAGGAAAGCATATAATAACATCAAAGAATCTCAAAACAAAAGAAATGATCATTTTCAAAAACGTGCTAAACTAAGAAAAATTATGAATAAAGATATTGTGTATTTAAAATCTGTAGATAAGTTCAAACCAAAATATTCTGGACCTTACACTGTTATACACAAATATTCACCTGTCTCTGTTTCAATCAAACGCTTACATGCACCTGATGACTCTGCTTTTAGAGTACACATTGATAGGTTAATCATCGCTCCACCAAGAAGCGATCACTTACTTACAAGTCATGATGGTTACAATAATATTAACTTTCCAACTTATTCAACACGTTATAATTTAAGACCTAGAAAATAGCTTATAATTTTATAATTGTTGTATTTTGTGCAAATTTTTGGTTTTGTTCACACTTGTGTATATTGCTGCGCACAATGTACTGATGTTATATCTGACGTTTCCTTGTGAAAGTTCTCGGCTGGTCCAAGTTTGTTTCATCAAGGGAATGGCAGATGTGGCAATCTTGTTGTGAACATTATCTTTTATGTTTATGGGGTGTTTGCACATATACACTTAAAAAAAAAAAATTCTCCGTCTCAACTTTTTGTCATGTCATATTTTTTTTAAATCTCATAAATAGTTATAAACATAATAGTAATAACATTAATTGCACCAAAATAATTTTGCCCCTTAAGGTCAGTTTTTTAAAAAAAATTTTAATAATGCTAATTAAGTAAATATGTTACCTCATGACTTAACATTTTTACCGAACTGGACAAAACTCTCTCTCATTACTCTAGGATTGACTTTTATTTGACATACACTAGTTGTATATATATATATTTTTTTTATTTTTCTAATTATTCCCTTTCGGAGTGGTGATCTGTTCAGAATTATTGCCCTAAGGATCTTCCACCCCATTGTAATGAGAGACACATTCGAATTGGTATTCCAATTCACCTTAAATCCCCTGTCGAAATGAGTATACGAGACTGCTCCTCAGTTTGTTGCATTACTGCTGCGGGAGCAACGGGGTCTATGTTGTGTCAACAATGTAGACCTCGCCCTAAATATTCCCTCCACAAATAAGGCAATAGTCCTAAACTGGCGCCATTACACTTGTCTTTAGACAAGATTTAGGGCAGGAATTAATTTTTTTTGGATCGTGCGTCACTTTCCCTATCCTGTCCTGTGCGAAGGCTCAAATTTTTACCATTTTTAAACATAAATTTCATCCATTTTTTTTCATTTTCTTCACTTTTCATATATTTTTTTTACACATGTGTAACTGTAATTGTAACTGTATCTTATTTTTATATTTTGTATTTGCATTTATATACTTGATGTTTATTTTATGTAATATTATATATATTACTATCTTATATTCTGTTCGAACAAAGAGAATTTATTATATTGTAGTTGCAACTTATCAAAGTTTATCTGTTCAGAAATATGAACATTTTAAATTCATTTAGCATGCTTACGACCAGTTGTCAGGAAAATAAATATTAGTTGATGATAATGCAACATTTCTGGTCATATTTTGCCCATCAATATATATGTAGAGTAGTTCAAATGCTATATGTTCCGGAACAGCAAATAACAACATCTACATCTATAAAAAAAAAAAAAAAACTCTTATGAAACCATGGACTCAAGGAATAAACTATTGTGTACACGTTGATGACCAGTAGAAAAATTTTGGTATACCATTTTCATTTCTATTTTCATTCTCATTTTTGATATTTATATGTGTTTATATATATATTTTTTTTTATCTTATATTGTGCATTGATTATATGTAAACTTTCAGACGGAGCATGCCTGCAATTTAAACCCTATCAAATTATTCTTTTATCTGAGCAAACGGGGGAAATATATGATATGAGAATCATATATTAAGTTTTAACAAACCCTATTCTTTATTTAATTTATATTTTCCCCTGCCTTTTCAAAATTTAATTGAGTTATCTACAACTTCAATCAATAATCCCGCTGTAATTTATACCCTTTCCCTTTTCATTTTTCACTTGTGCTCGATCACTAATATCTCACGGCTTTTCGATTAAAATAAAAAAAAAAGAATTAAATCAGCACAGATGCCTTTTCGTAATTTCACTTTCCGAAACCAAGGTTATAACACAATATGTGCATAAGGCATTTCTGTGGCAGCTGTATCAGTTAAAAATTACGTCTATCTTTCCATACTGCTCAGATATATGTCCTTATATGGTAGTGGTAATAACTCAATCACTCACACCCAGGTCTAAAAATATATTCTCATTGTTAAAAGAACATACTGTTTTGTCTGTCGAAAATCCGTTCACATGAGAAAGTTATTTGTCGGTTATAATCGCCATGGTGATATTATTTTTGAAACAAAATTCGTCCTTTTAAAAAAATCTACCAATCCGGCTCGCTAAATACCATTAGTTATGCGGCAGCTTCATCTGAAAGTCCGTTCGCCTAGACAATTATTAGCAACCCTATTTGGCGAGATTATTGTCAGTGCAATTCCAACTTGTGTTGTGGAAACAACTCACTTCGCTTTCTGTCTCCGCATAATAATGACTGTTTAAGAGCGGCCTTTCTTGTTTACCCTCTTCTGCCTTGGAACATCATATGTCTTCAAAATAAAATTCTGAAGATATACTGGAGTTTTTCTTTGCTAATTAAATACGTTCCTGGATATTTCGTCATTCAATCACTCGAACTAATAACGATATAACAAAAATATACTTCATCCTTGGCGTCCATGTAAGCAAGGGTGTCCTGAAAATATAGTGTCAGGTGGCCAGTTGTATCGAGCATTCATGAAACATTCAAACTAAAAACTAAAAATCGTAATGGAATTAATCATTAGCGTATTGGATATGACGTAACAATTGATTTTCTTTAAATTTAACTATTTGTAAAAATGGCTTTAAAATTATTTTAAAAATTTCAAAAATGAATATATCAAAACATCTTAATGTTGCGCCATATAGAATTCAATTATGACCTTTTGTATTATTTTTTTAAGAAAATTGGTTGAGCAGTCCTCGAGCAATATAAGCGATAAAGTGAAAAAAAATCGTTTAGAAAAAAATGCATTTGAAGTTTAAAGTATTTTTCTATAGTAAGTTTTGGATTACAGTAAGATATTTCTGTGATACTTTTCCTACGTATCTAACTTTGAAAACGATCTTCATATGTAAAAACGGCCAGCTAATTGCAGTGGGCGTTTGAGCAATTTTACTTGTTAATGCGGAACCGCATAATTATCTCTCCAACTTTTGTAATAATTCGAACTTAAAAAAATCGTTTTTGAAAATATTCTAGACAATATAATCTATCAGAAAATGCAAAAAAGGAAATAAAATCATTCTTTAGAAAGTTTCAAATCCCTTAATATAAATCATGAAGTTTGGTAAATGCTTTATAGTATTTGGTTAATCTCATACGATGTAAAATATATTGCAACATAACAAAATGAAAAATCATTAATACCTTATTAATATACACAAATAATTAAAATTGGTCTAAGCATGACGCAGCATATCTTTAGAAAGAAGAGCTAATAAAGTTTGTCGCCATCCTACATAGCTATAAATAAGAGCAAAGATCATATACCCATCTAACCTTAATGATCATATCATCTGGTCTGATATCTGAATCAGCATAACAGAATAAATCACAGGTGTGATTTAATCTGTTGTGCTGATTCAGATATCAGACCAGATGCTATGATCATTAAGGTTAACTGGGTGAATTAGTTCAGCCATATTCGTCCTGGATTTCTCAGTTGGTAGAGCATTGGCAACTTCACCCAAGGGATCCCGGGTTCGAATCCTGGTCCGGCCTTTTTCGCCGAGTTGGGAAGATTATATCTCATATGGTTTCTTTATCAATTAGAATAATTGTTTCAAAATTCAATAATTCAAAAATTCAATAATTGTTTCAGAAAGTTTCAAATCCCTTAATATAAATCATGAAGTTTGGTAAATGCTTTATAGTATTTGGTTAATCTCATACGATGTAAAATATATTGCAACATAACAAAATGAAAAATCATTAATACCTTATTAATATACACAAATAATTAAAATTGGTCTAAGCATGACGCAGCATATCTTTAGAAAGGAGAGCTAATAAAGTTTGTCGCCATCCTACATAGCTATAAATAAGAGCAAAGATCATATACCCATCTAACCTTAATGATCATATCATCTGGTCTGATATCTGAATCAGCATAACAGAATAAATCACAGGTGTGATTTAATCTTTTGTGCTGATTCAGATATCAGACAAGATGCTATGATCATTAAGGTTAACTGGGTGAATTAGTTCAGCCATATTCGTCCTGGATTTCTCAGTTGGTAGAGCATTGGCAACTTTATCCAAGGGATCCCGGATTCGAATCCTGGTCCGGCCTATTTCGCCGAGTTGGGAAGATTATATCTCATATGGTTTCTTTATCAATTAGAATAATTGTTTCAAAATTAATCTAACCTATAAAAAACCCATTTATAATTATTTTTTAAATATTAATTATTAGTACATTTTTTATGAAGCTGTAATTTGCATTACATATTCACTCTTTCATCAATAGATTTTTAAACACTTTATACATCCTAATTCCGTCCATTAAGGTAAGTCATTAAAGTAAAATTGTTTGAGAGAGTCTGGAAAACTTAATGACGTAAACATTTTATCTACCTTTTAGTATGTAATAGCACTGCATATTTTGTTTCCATTTATCCTTAAATAAAGTGATTTAACATGGTTATAATCTTTGTTTTCTTTTTTCTTTAATACAATTCGATTAGTTTTATTACTCAATTTCAAAGATACACTATTTATAATCACAAAATATATAGAAAAACCCAATTAAAATCAATTACATAAAATTGGTTTTTGTATTTAAAAGTCGAAAACTCATTTGAGCGATAATGCGTTCAAATGTTAATTAAGTGAATATATCAAAAATAAATTGCAATTTTTAGCTGAATAATGTCCATAAAAATTTCATAATAATTTTAGTTTAATTCAAAGATGCTGAATGTCGCATTTTTGTGAGTAGTCAAATTTTTATGAGAATTTTCGAATAAAAAATAGACATTTTTGTTTACGTGATCGGGCTTATTTCATTTGATTAAATAAATTTGCATAAAGAATTGGTAGTTTGAAAGATTTCGTTACCAGACATTTTCATAGTCAAGCATTTTAATGATAAAACGAAAAATGCATTACCTAGTCTCTTTTTCTCAATGTCTTTTTAAGTACTTGATAAATATAGATGTTAGTCAACTTCGTTACAGTAAACAAAGTGAGAGAGACTAGAAATGAAATGAATAAATATTTTATTTACCATTTAATATGCAATAGCTCTGAAAGTTTTATTCACATATATTTTTATTTAAAGCGAATAACTTTACTTACAAATTTGTTTTAATACACAGTCCAATTAATGTTAACACTTGGTATTGAACAAATAGAAAATTTATATCTACAAAGTATGCTTAAAAATCGAATTAACAACAAATTATTTATTTATTTATTTATTTATTTATTTTTTTTTTAACGAACATTTGTTGTAACAATAACATGTACATGTATCCACCAAAATGACATATAAACAAATCATGCGTCAAGCATAGAAAAATCATGCATCAAGCATAGATTATGTAACATTTTCCAACGCTTCCAAAATAATTTTACAAATCATTACCGTTTCATAAGCTGAAAGATTACATCTAAGTAAACAATTTGGAAAACGCATAACAGATTTAAAAACGTAATTTCAGGAATTTCCAACGTATACAATATTCGGAAAAATATCTGAATACTTTTATTCAGGCCTGTATAGGATCTATAGATTTGTATATATACTACATAGGATGCTAACTTTTAGTTTAGTTAGGAAACGCGTAGCACAGATTAAAATTCTCCTTCTGGAGTTTCTGTCAATAAACGGAAATGTGTTTGCGAGCTTTTGTGCTGCCCTGTATATGACATACAGAATTTATACACACCGAGTAATAGACAAAAAGTGAGTTAAATTTAAAATCGCGTTCAGCAACTAAAAACGCACTTCCAGGAATTATTGTTAACAGACAGTAGAGAATTCTTTTGTGTGTCCCTGTAAATGAACGATGACTGCTACACACACAATATTCTGTAGTAAGCCTCTTGTAATGCACCTTAGTGATATATATAAATTTCAATGCGTTTAAAATAGTGAAACATTATTTAATTAAACCGCAAACGATTTTTCTCCATAGACGTAATGTAACGGAATTCTTTTGACTGTCCCTGTAAAGTAACTGTAAGTGCTATGCACACCCTATTCCAAATTAAGCTTCTTGTAATGCACCTTAGTGATATATATCAATTACAATGTGTTTGAAATTGTGTAACATCATTAAAATAAACCGAAAATGATTTTTCCCCATAGACCGTAATGTAACGAATTCTTTTGAGTGTCTCTGTAAAAAAACTCTACGTGCTATACAATTTAGTTGAAATAGGGAACATGCTATAGATAACGACAATAACATATAAAAATTTCAGGGCAATCCGAGCAGATTTACGAGAGTAAGAGCACGGACAGACGGCAGACGGCCATACGGCCAGACAAACTAAAATCATAAACACTTTTCAACTAGGTTGGAAAGTGTTAAAAATAAAATGATACTTTCATCTGAAAAGTAAATTAATTAATTTCACATACATTTTCATTTAATTCAGTATTTTCTTATAAGCACATATTGATAAAGATTTACCAATACAAAAATATAAACTTTCTCTAAGAGATTCAGATATATGTTACTTGATTAATATAATTTGGTACTGCAATTTCATAGATTATAACATTTCTTAATCAGAGATTTTCGCGCTGAAACATTTAAACATTAATCAGAAACCTGTTATAATGTCTCCTTACTCCAAATACTGTTTTCGGAAAATCATAAAACTCTATTCCAGAGACAGTCCTGGGAATTAAATGAAGTAAAGATTTTATCTAACGTTTGGCTATGCAAATGTTGTTTATATTCATCTTACTAAAAAAAAATAACTTTCTTGCTATATTTCTTTCCAGTTGTTACTGTACACATTTAAAAATACAATTACTAAGTCTTATACAGTTCAGTCGAGTTCAGCAGTTCATTTAGTGAGAAATAGTTTGTATTTATGTTTTTAATTAAAGGATAGAATCTGGAAAATACTATTATTATTGTCCGTTATATGAGAATAATACATATTGATATATTAATCATTTTATTTTAATAATTCAAAACTTGAAATAATAATTAGCAAACATTTAATGTAAAACAGGAAACTTCATTGCATAGTCACCATTTTCTCAGTAGATTAAAGTACTTCGTGAATCTTCATTTCCTTCAAAGGCATTAAAGTAAATTGTTTATTCAGTCTGAAAGTTAAATAAACATTTTATCTAAATTTTGGTGTCGAATAGCTCTGCAAATTTTATCCCCAATTATCTTTAGTTATAGTTATTTAACTTGCTTATAAGTTTTCTTTCCCAGTTTTTTCACACGATCGATTATGTTTATCACTCAATATGGAATACATGAAATTTATAACCTCAAAGTATATAACAAAATATAATTAACGGTTAACTAAATGAAGTTTGTTTTGCATTAAAAAGAGGAAAATACATTTGGATAATATTATGTTAAAATAATTAAAATAATTATCGAAATTATTATAAAAATAAAATGATAATTTCATATTGATTATAATAAAATTAATTTCGCGGTCAATTTATTTTAATTAAAAAATACGGAATATAGTACTTTTGTTCATTGGGGTAAGAACTGAGTAAGAACTTGAGATTTCAGTAATACGCATTTTCTTTAATAGTTCTTTGTGATATTTCATTTGATTACAAAATATTTTTATTTTATCGCATTTATTTAATAGTTTTTTTTCCAAAATGTAAACTTTTTATATTAAATAACAAATTTCATTTTATTGCCTTATTTTCTCAATAGCTTTTTACATACTACATAAATCCTTATTCCGCCTAAAGTTTTTAAATGCAGATATTTTGAAAATTAAATAAAGGAAACATTTTATTTACCTTTTAGTGTGTAATAACTCTACAAATTTTATTCACATTTATCTTTAAGTAAAATATTTTAATTTGCTTGAAATCTTTCTTTTTTCTTTTTTTCTTTGTTTTAAGATTTTAATTAGTTTCATCATTCAACATTGAATATAGACAATTTATAAACACAAATTATATTATTATGATTTAAGTAAAATATTATGATCAATATTATAATTAGTTAAATATTATTTGTTTGTATTTAAAAGACGAAAAGCTATTTGAAATGTATTATGTTCAAATACTTATCAAATAACATGATAAAAATAAAACAATCTTATCTGAATAACAATCAAATTAAATTCAGTTATTTTAATTTAATTCAAGGATAGCGGAAATTGTAGTTTTTTTATTATGCGCATTTGGCTAAAGACTTGTGAATAATACCCACTTTCTTTAATAGATCTGCATAATATTTCATTTACTTAAACAAAAAGTTATTTTATTCCATTTCTGGGTTGTATATTTTTCAACTGTAAGATTTTAATAGTAAACTAGAAACTCCATTACATAATGTTTCTTTTTTCAATAACTTTTTTATTTGGTAAATCTTTATTCCGTTTATAGTGAATAAAATAAATTATTTGAAAGAGTTTAGAAATTAAAAAAATAAACATTTTATCTTACTTTTAGAATGTAATATGTCGCTAATTTTTAGTGTGAATTATTCTTATTTATACCATTTTAACTTATTTATATATATTTTTCATTCATTAATTCATTTAGTTTTATCTCTCAATTTCGAATATACACAATTTATTACCACAAGTTATATTAAACATTCTAATTAACGATCAATTAATAATTATACGGTTAAGTTTAAAGACACCTTTTTTAGATAAAAATTTAAAGAGGAAAACTATTTGGAACAATAATAAGGTTTGGACAGAAAAGAGCGTTACAAAATTAATAGGTTCTGCAAATAAATGAGACTTGCATTTCTAAAATAAAATAAATTCCTTTTGACAAATGATCCATTACAAAACTATGTTTAAACGGAACTTGAATCTTCTATTCCTTTATTAGCTATTGAATAAATATCATATGAGCATGATCCATCACCTTTTTCTTCAAGTTCGTGTACTTCTTAACAAGAGTCATTATTTGGCAAAATCCATTAAATGTTTTAGAATTTTTTTTACTTTGCTATATTCTTTTTTACATAATAACCAAAATGTTTCTCAGCCTCCAGCCTCATGAACATTAGGAGCATTTTTAGCTTTTTCTATGCATTCTTTATTTTCAGATTACTGATAACGAGGCAATGTTTTTTCATAATGAGAAGGGGCCCTATCTGGCCAAAATATCATTTCATAATTTTTATAATGCTTCTTAATGAAATGAATCAAGTACTTTTTGACACACTGCTCATGATTAATTTTAGACTTCAAAAAGGCTTCGTAAACAAACGGTTCTGATACATTTCTAGCATCATCAAAGCTTGCCAAACACTGCATTTACAGAAACATTTTGCTTGCTACTGAATTTATGACTATAGTCTACTTCTGTTGGATTAGAAGAATGAAAATATTTAGGTACTGTTACATACGTTGGATCTTAAGACACATAAGTTTCATAATCCAAAATGAAAATTCACCCAAATGTAATTCCTCGTTTGCTCTGATCCTTCGTGTATTTTGAAGCAGTTTGTTTTTACGAATCCTCTAATCCCCAATTGTTATTTTTAATATACATTAAAGTTGATTGGGGTAAGGAAAATTTTTTAGCAGCCGAACGAGTGCAAATTGGAGAGTTTTTCTTGATGATATTATCTACTTTGTGAATGAACTTTAGTGTAGATATAGATGGTGTACGCCCTTTATGTTTTTTTATTCTGCTGTTTTATTTTCTTCGTATTTTTTAAATATTCGATAAATAGTTTTTGTTCTTAGCTTTCTTTATAAATAGTTTAAACGTCGCTTTTTTATTTCTTCCAGCAATATATTTCCCAGTTTTTGAAAACATAGTTTCAATTTTTTTTTTTTTTTTTTTTTTTTTTTTTTTTACGGATCAAGTTTTAAATCAAAGAGAAAAACACAAGAACACCGTTGTATTACAAATCAATGAGCTTCAAATTACCTGTAAAAAGAATGATAAATGAATAATTATTTTCGTAATCATAAGATTAAAATTTTAGTAACTGTGCTATAGTTCTTGATCGTGGTAAAGTGGATTTCATAAGATGAGAATTTCGATGACTAAAGTCATTATTACTTTCGAAGAAATCTATAATTTCAGAAGAAGTAAGAATAGGCACATTTGGAAGAACAGGCAGACATAAGTAGACGAAAGTATTTTAATTAATCCCATGTTCTATATATCATTGCACAAGTACAGGAAAACGTTCCATGGCTATGGCTGCCCACGGCAGCGCAGGGGCACCCGGGTCCGTAACACAATTCGTGAAAATATTACATGTTGATGGGCTGATGGTCAGAGATCATGTTGTTTCTCGTATCATGACATGAACTCGAATGAATTTACATTTTTACCAGAGGGTTACAATATGGCGATGATTTCTCCAAACGAGCATAAAGACATTTAAAAAATTAGAGAACAGAGCAATTTTGGCATAAATCATCCTAACGAATTTTTCGGCGGTAGCCAACATGTGTGGGAATGCAAAAACCACACATGGGGCTCGGGAGAGTTTTTCGCATTCTTGAATCCGCGAAACTTAGAGTTTGTTATGACTTTGATATGTACGTTGGATATTTTTGGACAAGAATTATTCGGTTGCGCATGGAAATCACTGTAATTAAAAGGGTGTGTATGAAGAAATCAGTTAGCAACAGATCTGTGTGACCAAATAAGGAGATGGCAGATGGGCATCTTATGCTAGCTATGTACACTGAATTTAACAAAAGGGTGGGAAAAGAAAATGAAAAAAATATTTTGTAGAACAGTGAGCGTTAAAATAATGAAAAAGAGGAACAAATTTGAAAAAGGGAATTAAATGAGAGGGGAATAATTACCAAAATTAAATAATATATGATGCGACATCATAGTAACAACGCTACTTCTTGTTCGAAACTTACGCTTAAATTATCAACATACATTACAGAAAGAAAATGACAATTTCATTGAATGATGTTTAAATTGTTCTCACAGTCATTTTCATTTTACTAAAACATATAAAATTTTGTTCTTTTATTATTGTACGATTTTGGATAACAAAATGCGAATACAGTAATATCCATTTTCTTTAATAGGTTTGAATATTTCATTTGATTATGAAAATTTATTGTTTTATTACATTTATTCATTTTATATTTTTCAACTATAAGATTTTAATTTTAAACAGAAAACTTCATTACATAATCCTCTTCTCACTAACTTTTATGGTATTTGATAAAATCCTTATTCCGTTCAAAGTCATGAATATAAATTGTTTGAAAGTGTATAGAAATCAAATGAAGTCTATATTTTATCTAACTTTTACAATTAATAGCTATGGAAATGGAACTCGCGTTTATCTTTAATAAAATCAATTTGACTTGCTTACAATCTTTGTTACCATTTCTCATGATACAATTCAATTATTTTTAGCACCCAATATTAAATATACACAATCACATATTACAATAAAATTCTAATTAACCGGTAATTCATGAAATTAATTTTGTTTGATTGATATGAATTTTAAAAGATGAAAACCCATTGGGACTATAATATTGTTATGAATTTTGTATATACCTGTAAATATTCCATTTGTTTAAATTTATTTTATTTTATTATTGTGAAAATTGCAGTATTATTAATGTATTTCCTATTGAGCATCATGTAACTCAATGCTAAAGGCCTCAGATGCTTTGCAAGAAAAACAACCTTACACCCTCATCTTTATAAGAAGTCTATGGAAAAATCGCCAAGGAATGGGTTTATCGCCAAGTTGGCGATGGTTTTGGCGACTTATTTTTGTCGAAAAATTTGGCGATATATCGCCAAATGTCGCCAAGTTGGCGACGGATTTGGCGACTTTTTGTGCAACCACCCCCCCTTATACCTGTACATTGGGATCCTTTCTCGCTTTGGTTCTCTATCGAAAGTTAAAGCACTTTCTGGTAATTTCTAGCATCTGAAAGCTCTGGAATAATCTGGAAAGATCTCTGAAACCTATATAAGGACCTCCATCAGTTCAGTTAGTTAGTTGTCTGTCAACTGCGATTGAATTCATACGAGAGGCTTTGCATTGAGAACTGTGTTTCTCGGATCGATTTTGTCGTTGATACGTCGTATTGAACGCATTGTTTCTGTGTGAAATTTTGCTGCGCTTTTATTGGATTTGAAGATTACTGAATATCTTGTAATTTTCAGAAGATATTTGTGATCGTATTGCACTGTTTATAGTGAATAAAGCCTTTTTTATTGTTCTTATATATTGGCATCAGTCCTTTCGAACCCCGAGCTCACAACATTTGGTGTCAGGAGTGGGGTTGAATGCCGATTACCAGAGCAATGGAGGCGCAACTGACTAAATTATTGGAGAAATTAGGAGAGATGGATGAGAAAATGACTGCGAACCAGGCTGAAATGAAGAAGGAAATGTCAGCGATGGATGAGAAAATGACTGCGAACCAGGCTGAAATAAAGAAGGAAAAGTCAGCGATGGATAAGAAAATGACTGCAAACCAGGCTGAAATGAAGGAAATGTCGGAAGAAATGAAGAAGGAAATGTCAGCGATAGATGAGAAAATGACCGCAAACCAGGCTGAAATGAAAGAGATGTCGGAAGAAATGAAGAAGGATATGTCAACCAACCTTGGTGAGTTGAAAGAATTAATAGATAATAAAATAACATCTTTAAATGAAAGAATTGACAGCGTGGAAAACAAATTTGAAGGAAGATTTCTGGAAATAGAGGAAAAAGTTCAAAAGACAGCCAATACCGTAGAAGAAAGGATAGAGAGTATAGAAAAGGAGTTGGAAAATGTGAAGAAACAAAAGATAACTGCCGAAAACTATCCCGAAGATGTCAAGTATCAAGCTATGCTTCCCCGGGCCTCTATTAAACTCTCGACCTATGACGGAAAATCCTCATGGCCAGTTTTTAAGACACAATTTGGGATCGTAGCGGACGCCAATGGATGGGATTCCCAGACAAAGGCTTGCCAGTTAGCTGCTTCTCTACGAGCTGATGCTGCCGACGTCCTACAGACTTTGCCTGCAAATGAACCGCTGGATTTTGAAACGCTCGTCAGTGCCTTAGAATTACGCTTTGGCGAGAAATGCATGGAGGAATATAGCAGACTCCAGCTCAAATCTCGACAGCAGAAATCCACTGAATCCCTGCAAGGGCTTGCTACGGATGTCGAGAGACTTTCACATCTTGCTTATCCTGACTGTCCGACTGAAATTAGAGAAAGCTTGGCTCTGCAGCATTTTATTGATGGTGTGCGTGACTCTGAGATCCAGAAACAACTCCGGATTGCAGATCTCAGTGACTTAAAAGGGGCTTTAGTTTATGCCCTGAAATTCGAGGCAGCCCAGCAAGCTACAAGGAGAGATCGACACTTTGTGCGAGTAGCCAACATGCCTGAGACGTCGGATAGAGCTGTGGAGCATTTACAGCAGCAGGTGAAAGACATGATGAGGCAGATGAACTCCTTAATGGCCAACAAGCCTTACAGGAAGATCAAGTGCTGGAAATGCGGTGGAGAAGGCCATATCCAAATCGACTGCCCAAGACGACCCAGCACTGAAGGTAATAGCTCACCCGCGAACGGAGGAGCAGGAAAACTGATTAATGGTCATCTCACGGGGTGGAGGTTGCCAGATCTTAAGAAGCCTCATTTTCAAGTATGTGAAATTTCAGCAAGAAGTTGCGGCGAAAACGGAGTTTTTCTAGTCGGAAATGTGAATGATTTGCCCTGTAATATGATCATCGATACAGGAGCCAATGTGACCATCATTCGGAAAGATCTAGCTCAGCGGCTGAAAGAAAAACTCTCCTGGACCCCGCCACGTGTTATCCTTCAAACTGTGACCGGAGATAAGATCGACATATTTGGAAGAATGACACTGGAAATAAATTTTATGAACGCCGCTTACCATCATACAGTCTATGTGGCCGATATTTCAGATCCTTTCATACTCGGACTGGACTTTTTAAAAGAACATGGATTTACACTGGATTTTAAGAATAATGAGTTACGCTCTGCTCAAGAAGATGTCACTATTTTTAAACTTGGAAATGAGTCCGGGTCCATTCAACGGATCACAGCCAAGGCAGATGTTATCATCCCTCCTCGAACCGAAATGATGATACCTGGAGTAACTGGAAACGAAAGAATTTTCCAGTATGGCTTGACTGGATATCCTGACAAGAGCCCAAAGGGAGTGCTAATAGCATCAGCGCTGGTAGATCTGTCGAGAGATGTGATACCCGTGAGAATTGCAAACGTAAGTGAAAAGTCTAGAATTATCCAGAAGGGTGAAGTGCTTGCAACCTGTGCTCCAGTCACCTGTGTATGCAAAGACCCGAGCTTGATGTTGTCGGAGCCGCCTACAAGTTTAACACCTGAAATTGGACGAAATGAAAATTTATCTCCTGAACAGAGACATGCCGCAGAAAGACTGTTCCAGGAATTTAAGGATGTGTTTTCTCAAAACGAGAGTGATATTGGTCGCACTTCACTGACACGGCATAGAATTGATACTGCCGGCCATCCACCGATTAAACAGCATCCCAGACGTTTGCCGTTCGCTAAACAAGAAGAGGTGTCTAAGCTCTTACAACAGATGCAGGATAGTGACATCATCGAACCGTCATCAAGTCCGTGGGCCTCTCCCATCGTGTTGGTCCGAAAGAAAGATGGCTCCACAAGATTTTGTGTGGATTATCGTAAACTTAACGATATCACGAAGAAGGACTGCTATCCTCTACCAAGAATAGACGACACGCTAGATACTCTTTCAGGACATAAATGGTTTTCCACACTGGATTTGAAGAGTGGATATTGGCAGGTAGATATCCATCCTGATGACAAAGAGAAGACTGCATTTACTACTGGACAAGGACTTTGGCAATTCAAAGTTATGCCGTTCGGGCTCTGCAATGCTCCAGCAACGTTCGAGCGCCTCATGGAGACTGTGTTAAAAGGCCTGACTTTTGAAGCTTGTCTCATCTACCTAGACGACGTCATCATTGGTGGCCGCACGTTTGAAGAACATCTAGAAAATATTCGAAAAGTGTTAACGAAGCTAAGAGCGGCGAATTTAAAGCTGAACCCTTTGAAATGCAAGTTCTTCCAACGGGAAGTAAATTATCTAGGACACATCATTTCAGCTGAAGGTGTTCGAACAGATCCTGAAAAAGTGTCTACAGTAAAGAACTGGAAGCGTCCGGAAAACGTCCATCAGTTGCGAAGCTTTCTGGGACTATGCACTTATTACAGAAAGTTTGTCCAGGGGTTCTCCAACATCGCAAGACCATTGCATAGGCTCACTGAAAGTAAGCAGAAGTTTCTATGGACACAAGAATGCGACAATTCCTTCCAGCGGCTGAAAGAAGCTCTCACATCCTCTCCAGTCCTTACCTATCCGCACCCCGAGAAACAGTTCATTGTGGACACGGATGCCAGTCATGAAAGTGTCGGCGCTGTACTTTCCCAAGAAATAGATGGCCAAGAACGAGTCGTAGCATACTGGAGCAAATGTTTATCGAAACCAGAGCGGAATTATTGCGTCACTCGTAAGGAGTTATTAGCTATAGTGAAAGCCATAGAACACTTCCATCACTATCTCTATGGCAGGAAATTTCTCCTTCGTACTGACCACGCATCTCTAACATGGCTGATGAATTTTAAGAACCCAGAGGGCCAAGTAGCCAGATGGATACAACGACTCCAGGAATACGACTTTGACATCAGGCATCGCAAAGGCTCATCGCATGGAAACGCCGATGCCCTATCAAGAAGACCGTGTCCCGAGAGCTGTCGCTATTGTTCCAGAGCGGAGAGCAAGTATAATCTCGAATGTGTCATACGCCAGACGAAGACTTCACTATTGACGCCACCAGATCCCTGGAGTGATGCGAAGATTCGAGAAGATCAAATGGCAGACTCTGAGATCAAACCAATCTTGGAGTTATTAGAATCTTCTAGCACGAAGCCCAGTTGGAAAGACATCTCGACTTACAGTCCTACGACGAAGCAATATTGGGCTCTTTGGAACTCTCTCCACGTCAGGAATGGTGTCCTGTTCCGAAAATTCGAATCGGAAGATGGGAAGACATCTCGGTGGCAGTTGGTACTTCCTCGATCCCGAATCCCAGAGGTCCTCAAGGAATTACATGGCAGTCCCACTGGTGGCCATTTTGGAGTCATGAAAACATTACACAGAGTCCGAGAGCGCTTCTTCTGGGGAAAAGCGAGAGCTGACGTCGAACAATGGTGCAAATCTTGCGATGCATGTGCAGCTCGGAAAGGACCAAAGAAACGTAGCCGAGGAAGACTACATCTCTACAATGTTGGAGCACCTTTTGAACGCATCGCCCTTGACATCTTAGGCCCTCTGCCAAGAAGTGCTGATGGCAACAAATACTTCCTTGTTGTCATGGACTACTTCACGAAATGGCCTGAAGTTTATGCCATCCCTGATCAAGAAGCTTCTACGGTTGCGGATGCCTTGGTACACCAGTGGATATCAAGGTATGGAGTCCCTCTTCAAATGCATTCTGACCAGGGGAGAAATTTCATCTCTGCTGTGATTGAGGGTCTCTGTCAACTTCTCGGAATGGACAAAACTAGGACGACGCCTTTACATCCGCAGTCGGATGGCATGGTTGAGAGATTTAATCGTACCATCCTCAACAATCTCTCACTTCTAGTCTCAAGAAACCAGCAAGACTGGGACCAAAAACTTCCCTTGTTTCTTCTCGCCTATCGCAGCGCCGTCCATGAAACAACCGGCTATTCCCCGTCTCAGATGCTTTTCGGTCGTGATCTTCGTTTACCTTGTGATCTGCTGTTTGGTCGCCCTCCAGATGCGCCTTCATCGCCAGAGGGATACGTGCAGAATCTCCAGGCACGATTTGAAGACGTCCACAACTTGGCTCGAGAGCGGATCAATATACAGACGGAGAAGATTAAGACCAGGTATGACACGAAAGCCACAGGACATCAATTCAAAGAAGGTGACAAGGTTTGGTTTTATAATCCGACTAGACACAAAGGACTTTCTCCCAAACTGCAATCACACTGGGACGGTCCTTATACAGTCCTAAACAGACTGAACGATGTCGTAATTCGGATCCGAAAGTCACCAAGTTCGAAGCCTAGAGTCGTTCATTACGACAGGCTGGCTCCATACTATGGCCATAGTACTTAGTTCATTGATTGTAAATAGTGTAATGTAAATAATGTAAATTAGTATGACCATGGTCTTGTATATAAGTTAATGTAATTATTTATTTTGCTTAGCATTATCATTATTAATATTATTTAAATACTTGTATGTACTAATGTCTATGCTTTAATTTTATTTTATTTTATTTTTTTTTTTTAAATAAGTGCATATTTGTATAATTCAGCATTATGAATGTGTTTAATTGTTATTTTCCATGTTTGCTTTAAGTGTTAATAGTATAGCATTTGTTGGCAACGGGTTTGCTTTCCGATCAAAGGTTGAACTGCCCGGGACGTGCAGTGCTTGAGAGGGGGGCAATGTTATGAATTTTGTATATACCTGTAAATATTCCATTTGTTTAAATTTATTTTATTTTATTATTGTGAAAATTGCAGTATTATTAATGTATTTCCTATTGAGCATCATGTAACTCAATGCTAAAGGCCTCAGATGCTTTGCAAGAAAAACAACCTTACACGCTTATCTTTATAAGAAGTCTATGGAAAAATCGCCAAGGAATGGGTTTATCGCCAAGTTGGCGATGGTTTTGGCGAATTATTTTTGTCGCCAAATTTGGCGATATATCGCCAAATGTCGCCAAGTTGGCGACGGATTTGGCGACTTTTTGTGCAACCACCCCCCCTTATACCTGTACATTGGGATCCTTTCTCGCTTTGGTTCTCTATCGAAAGTTAAAGCACTTTCTGGTAATTTCTAGCATCTGAAAGCGCTGGAATAATCTGGAAAGATCTCTGAAACCTATATAAGGACCTCCATCAGTTCAGTTAGTTAGTTGTCTGTCAACTGCGATTAAATTCATACGAGAGGCTTTGCATTGAGAACTGTGTTTCTCGGATCGATTTTGTCGTTGATACGTCGTATTGAACGCATTGTTTCTGTGTGAAATTTTGCTGCGCTTTTATTGGATTTGAAGATTACTGAATATCTTGTAATTTTCAGAAGATATTTGTGATCGTATTGCACTGTTTATAGTGAATAAAGCCTTTTTTATTGTTCTTATATATTGGCATCAGTCCTTTCGAACCCCGAGCTCACAACAATATGTTTAAATAAATACGTAAATGGATTTAATATATTAAATGAAACTTTTATCAATATAACGAATAAACTTATTAAACGGCCATTTAATTTAATACAAAAATACCGATTTGTGTGTGTAAGGGGGGGGGGGTTATATATGAATTTCATTAAAAACTTTAGACTACAGGAATACAGTAATTCTTTAACAGATCTGAAAAATACCCCATTTGGCTAAATAAAATTTTTATTTTTATTTTTTTGGCATTTCTTCACTATTTCTTTTCCAACCGTAATCTTTTAATTTTAGACAAAAAAAACTCCATTACATAGTTTTATTTTTCTGGCAACAGCCTTTTAGATACTTGATAAATTTTCTTCCGTCCAAAGGTATGAAAGTAATTAGTTTGAACCTTTTTGGAAATTAAAAGAAATAAAACATTTTACCTAAAGTTTAGTGTCTAATAGCGTAGCAAATTTTGTTCGCTTATATTCTTAATTAAATTAATTTTATTTGCTTGCTGTCCTTCTTTTTAGTTGTTATTATACGCATTTAAAAATTACAAGACCGTGTCCTTTTTGTTGCGCAACATTTAGTAGCACATTATTTACGGTAAAACGTTTCCTTTTATTTTTACGTTTTAGAATAAATAATAGAAGCAAGTAAAAGAGGTTTGTTTTAGATTATGTTGAAGAAATATTAAACATTAATAATTATTCTGTTATCTGGAAATGTTCTGCAGTTTTCCAAAACGAGGCACTGTTTCGTCTAGTTATTTTGCTAGTGCTGATAAGGAGTGACTTTGAATGATACAGATATGTACATTCGGTCTTTTCTGCTTGCGCTGCATAATTCTCGCTTGTGTTGTTTCATAATGTTTGTTTCAGTGCAGCGCTAAGGACAGAAAAACAAAATGTTCATTTTCTTCATATTATGCTCTTTTATTTCAAAACACGTAAAAATGCTAGTCAGACTGCTCGTAAAATTTTTTCTGTATATGGACAAGTGTGTGATAATTTGATAAATTCTATTATAAGAGGCTGCATTGATTATCTTTTTAATTTAAAGTTTCAAAATATGCTTGCAAATGCCCATTCTTATAATTTTTGTTATAAAAGAAGAATAGATAAAAAATCGAGAAATGTCTCGTTTTACAAAACATTTTGTTAGGGGCATAAATAGTTCTGCATCTTGAAATCTTGTGCATCTTTAGATCAAATAGAAAATACTAAGCTATCATATTTTAAAGCTATCTCTGTATTAATCCAAATATGCTTCTTTTTCCATATCATAACACATTCAAAGAGTGGGAGGATTTGATATCCTATTTGAAACTACCTTTTGTAACGGAACGGAATTTGTAAAATCTAAATTGCTAAACGTGTAAGCATACACTAAGATATGTTCCATTCTTAACTGTTGAAGCTGTTAAAATTTCAAGATCGCATTTTATTTGCATGCAGATTAAATTTGTGGAATAGAAAATAGTGTATAAATTTTCATGAAATTGCTTAGTAATTTCTTTCAACAAATACAGTAGGCGTTAGCCTACAAGTTATTAAAATATTTTTATAAATCATAATTTTTTTTAATGACCTATATTTTTTAATACAGTAATAACTTGCACTTAATTTTGCAAAAATATTTATTAACTGTTCTTTTTTTTAAACGTATTTCATTATTTTCTCATTTTTAAACAATATTTTAAGTATTGGATTTTAAACATTTATATACCTTTTTTTAACACTCTCCAACATAGTTGAAAAGTGTTTATGAATTCGGTTTGTTTGTGTGTCTGCCGTCTGACTGCCGTCTGTCCGTGCTCTAGTTCGCGTAAACATAATAGGATTGCCATGAAATTGATATATGTAATTGGGGTTCACTATGGCATGTTTGCAAGTGAAAACGAAATGTGTAGCATTTACGCTTCTTTTAGAGGGAAACTCGAAATAATTCCGTTACATTACGGTCTATGGGGGAAAAATTGTTTGCGGCGTATTTTAATGGTGTTACACTATTATAAACACATTCAAATTGTTACATATCACAGAGCTGCACTACAAGGCGCTTACTGTAGAATATGGTGTATGATGTCGAATCATATATATTTTAAATTAAATTTATATTCTAAATTATATTTTATTTTTCATCCCTTCTTTCCAAATTTAAATCCCATTATTCTTAAAGGAACAAGGTCATGTAATTTAAACTCATTTTATTCTGCTAGGCAATCTCTCATATCCGTTCTTCTATCAAGGCGACCACATATAATAATAAAAATAATAATAAAATGGAAAGAAAAGTGCAATAGTCATAAAGAATTAATATCAGCATTCATCAGATGTCTTCTCCGCGTTCAAATTGAAATAATTTATAAAAACAAAGGATGTTGTGGCACTTCACTTATATGTAATACCCTAAACATTACAGATCGCAGACGCCTTCTTTTGATAAACATTCATGTAATAGCAGATGTTATTTCGGCCTTTCCCATAAGGGTTAATGCTATAAAATTCATGGTTTTCAGCGCTCCTGGTAGCTCAATGTCGCGCCAAGCAAATTCAAACCACCCCCATTGGTTTAACATTAACGAATCTTTTTCTATTATTCTTTGGCATTTTTTCGTAATCGCCATGACTCTATATTTCTAATCTTGGCTGTTAAAATGTAACCGCGATTCTTAATCACTTTACCGCCTCTGCTCATAGAGTAAAGTTCTAATCAAAAATCGACTGAGAGGCCATCCCATGTTTTTGAGTTGTTCTATCCCATATTATTTTGAAGTGTTCTTGTCTTGGATAAATAAAGCCTACAGTATGCAAAGAATACAAATGACTGGACTTAATTCTGGATTAATCTTCTTCCATTACAGGAATACGTACCTGCTGGATTTTGCGGAACAACTACCGTGATTTTGTACTCTTGCCACAATTCTATACGATCACTTTGTATCTTTAATAGATGCAGACAATCCCTTCAAATAAAAACTATATATCAATACCCAAACCAGCTCTACACTATATATATGTGGTGCCGAAAGGTATTCAAGAGCTGATTCTATGGGATATTTATACAACTCGGAATGGCCTCCGCTTTAATATAACAATCACTTTTTGCTTCCTAGTTAATATTGTGCATCGAAAAAAAAGCCTGATAAAATTTAGCCTAGAACTGTATTTTTATGCAAAAAGACTATGATGTTGTGATTCTTCATAAACATTCACCGGCTCCTGATTTAATTTTCTCCATCGCCTATGAATCAATTAGACTTTATTTACCGATCTCCAACGTATTTTGCTTTCTCCATCACCCGTGTGAAAGGATAGCGGACTCTGACCTCTTGCCGTCCACGTACAAGCTACCGTCCTGGATTATTCGCTTCCATCGCCTGCTGTGAATTACTAGTTTATGACGCCTCCCGTATCTGAATGTTTTTGGATGGAGTATCAGAACTCTACATCTGTTGCTTTTCCATCGCAAAAAAGTGAAAGCAGATTTTTATCACTCGACCGCATGTGAAATTTTACCGGCCCGGAGAAATTTTTCATTGCCAGCACCCGATGAGAATTATCCCAAGCGGTGATAAGTACTGAAATGCGCTTTAGTCAGTGAATATGAGAAACATTTACTCCCGTCTGCCAGACTCTCCTTCCGAAGCCGACCTAACTACCATGGACGATTTTTCTTTCAAGTGTGACCCGCATATTAGATTTATTTTCTAGTAATAAAAATCTTTAATAATTTAAAAATTAATTAAAGAACAACTCACCTAGAAGATTAAAACATCGACGTCGTTGTGTTTACTTTCTGGTTTTATTTCTGCGATTAGTATTACTTTCAGCTACTATTTGTGTGTCTTCAACGGATTTTATAATAAAAAAAATGACGGTACCTCTTCTAGGATAAAAATTACATTAGTTACATTTAATTTTTTGGGTGTCTCCATATGACGTTGAATTCCACCTAATTTTTTTAAATTTCAATGCATTTCTTACTATTTCTTTCTATTTGTGGTAGATAAAAAAAACAGTTCCACAATATTTTTATCTTCTTCATTTACAACAGTGTTTCAGCAAACAAAGAAATAAAGGATGAGATGCAATTTCTCTCAGCAGTAAAGGTTTGTTTGTTATGAGTATGAAAAAAAAATTAAATGTATGTAATATTTTTATAATTATTATTACGTTTTATTTCAACTCATACCTGTTTTAGTCTAAATTTATACGTAAAATATTCGTTAAAAATTTTTCTTGCTTGAATTTTATTTTCGCATGCTCATATATTTTCTTTGAATATTCACCAGATATTTTTGGTAGTATTTAGAAATGTTTCATATTACTTTTCAGGTGTAGTTTTAGAACTGAAATGCAAAAATATTGGTTTTCAGATTCTGAATTTTTTATTTTCTGTTCACTCTTGTATTTGAAACATATTTCGAAAATATGATTATCAGAAAAAACTGATCATATATATTTTTTGCACTATCCTGTGTTGGTATATTGCTATCATAATTTGAATTTATTTTAACTAATGATTCAGTTCAAAATTTTTTTGTTTTAACTGTATGTCTTCATAGTTTTAAAATTTGATGAGCATACTGTAGATTTTGAATATTACTACTCACGGAATTATTGGTAAGTGTGTGTATGTATATAAGTATATTGGTAAGTGTATGCGTTGAACTCTATTGTGAATTTTTAATTTTTAATTCATACTTTGACAGTTAGTTAATTAATTGATTGGTCTATAAAACAAGCTTCATATATTAGTGAAGTATTGAGAAATTCCTTGCTGTCAGTTTTTGAGTTAATACGATAATTGTAAATAACATTAATTTGTATTATCAGAACAGCTTAGATAAAATGTAAATTTTATGATCTTTAATTATTAATACCTGACAATAGGACAATTGCAAACAACTCATTAGCCCATTTTAGTCAACAAAATCAATAAAGTGAAAGAAAATAAAAGAGATCATATGTTATATAGGATCACTGTCTATCCTCATTTTTTTTCTTTTTCGCATTCCTAATGTGAATGCGCATTTAATATCTTATGTGTTAAAAATCTAATTTTATATTTGTTCTTTTGTGTATTTTATTATTATTGATATGATCATTATAATATGTATGGGTAAGTACAAGAAGTTTTCTTGTTTATTTAATTAATTCTAAAGAAGTAGAATCTAAAGAAGTTTCATTTTTATTTTATTTATTTGCTTATTGATAATTGATTGCTTAGAGCAGATTTTTTCCAAAATGCATGGTAGAAGGTCACGTAGGAAATTTCAGGGTTGCAAATCCTTTCAAAATTTATTTCAACACTCTGATGCACTGCAGATTGATTCTGCGAATTTTGATAGCACTCCTGAAAATTTTAAGGTGAAATCTAATGCTTTTAGTAGTTTAACGTTACAAAATTTTAAAAATATCTTAAATAAATTCGTTGGCACAGTAACTTCTGAAATGCATACATTAATGGAGTATTTTCTTAAAAATGCTAATCCTGACTTCATTCAAAATTTTGATGCATTTCATAAAGAAATAACATTTAAATGCAATATTTTGATGGATTTATGCCGGACTGCTCAGACTGAATGCACTAAATTAATTAAGGATAAACATAATTTATTTGAGGTGAATAAAAAGTTAATCGAAAGAGTAAAGGGACTGTCCGCGTCCAAACAATCCAATTCTTCTGATGCAGTCATTCAATGTGACCTTATGAAGTATACTTTGACAAAACCTTGCAACCTAGTTAATATTAAGGATAATACTGTTTACGATAGTAAAAATTTGGCATTTAAGGATAAAATGGAAGTTGAAACTCAGACACTAAACATGTCAAACATATGTGAGTCCAATTCTAGGAAAAGTCAATGTAATAACATTATTTCATTACCAAAATATATTGAAGATCTCTGTAAACACGAAATCACAGATAATGATGACATATCTGATGACATAAGGATTATATTGCTAAATTTAAGGGATAATATAGATAGTACGGATATTATGTTTGCTATTCACGACAATATTGGTGAAACTATTCCTTCTATACATTTCGAAAGGAAATATAAGGTAAAACAAGGACAAAAATTTAATTGGGTCATTAAAATTACACCTCACATAGCTATTATCTTAATTCAACGTGGAATATTAAATATTAATGCAAAGGATTATGTTATTAAACCTTTTGTTCAGGTAAAACGCTGTTTTCATTGTCAGAAGCTAAATCACGTTGCCAAATTTTGTGTTAATGATTTGGCTTGTGTAATTTGTGGTGATAGTCATTCTTCTCTTAGTTGTAAAAATGCTCCCCGATGCATTAATTGCACCACCCACAATCTCACTCACCGAAAGTCATTTAACATAAATCACCCTACATTTTCACCTGAATGTAAAACATTTCAATTTTATGTCAGGCAAAAAGAATCTCTGTTGCTAAATTCGACTTAAATTTTTCATTTGGCATGCTAGCGTTATGTTTTTAAAATTCACACATGAATTTTCTCATTTTACAGGACATGTTTACTTTTTGTGCTCGCCTGTTTCTCTTTTAATAATTCACTGTTATTCAAAACACATCGAACATATTTTTCTGAATACACTTCACTTGTTCTTTTTTTTTAACGTTTGGTATGCAAATTCATAGGATATATTTTTCGATTAATGACAATTTATGATATCCTACTTTTTCTTCCAATAAGTACGTTTAGGTGTCTTCTTCATTCACCGCTTATCTGCAGAAAGCGCTGACTGATTCTAATTTTTGCATTTTTGATTCTATGTTGTTTTTCTTTTAGTGGTTAAAGCCGTAATCGCTACTTAGATTTCCGCATTGAAGCTTAAATGTTTCTTCTATCTGTCACAATTTAATTTTTGCCAATACTTTGTCAGTTTTCTAATATTTTCTTTGGCATTTCATACACGTCAGTTAACGTTTAAATTTCACTCATATGAAAGCTACATTTTGATTTTGTACATTAATGTTATATTTCATTTTTTTTTTTCATTTTCACGGATGCAGTGTTAAAAATTTTCAACTGTCAGATTATTCATACTTTTGAATGTTGTTCTTTCTAATTTTTTTCAGATTCCATTTGGTTACCAGTTGCATTTTTATAATATGTTTACATATTTCTCACCATTTTTCACGCAGTGTCGTTGTCGTATATTTATTGGTGCCCATGGTACAAAGTTTACAATGATACATTTTTTTTCTTTTTCTCTTTTTGGGTACTTGTGGATATTTGCGAATGACACTCCTCCCACGACATCTTCGCAAGATTTGCTGCAGTTACATAGGTGTACAAAGCATATTTTCTACAAAGGTTACAACGTTTCTTTTTGCAGTAGGCCTTGCATTGAAGTTGCTTACATACACTTACATGTTACATGTGCAATTGTGTGATCATTGGTTCTTTACAAATTAACGATATTCTTTTACATTTTGTTTACCACACGTTTCTCGTTTTTCCTTTAAAAAAAAAAAAAAAAAAAAAAAAAAAAAAGTTTGTAGATTTGTTCATTCAAATTTTACACAGTTCATGTTAGGTACATGTTAATATCTTATTAAAGTTCTTCTAATGTTACTTTTCAGTGTCATGTTCCATTGTTATACATTCTAGCATTGCCACTATAAATTTTCATGTTTACACAGACATTTTTGAGTCCATTGTTTAACACAACACAAATAAATTATTACTGTAAATTTCTCTGTATAACATATGCTTATATTTATGCATTCGTATATTTGATTTTTACTCTCATTTCTCCTCATCGTAAAGATACAAAAAAAAAAGTTTTGTTTTTTTGTTTCTACTAAGGATAATGCAATCTCAAGTTGAGATAAATTTTTGGTTATCATATTGCAAAATTTACAGTTGTTAAAAATTTTATGTTTTCGTTAAATTATAGCATTTATCTATCTATTGGTTCAATTTATTTCAGATGCTACAAAATGCTAAAAAATCCTTAAAAATTTGGATATTTTCAGGTTATGTACACACATTCACTAAATATGTCTTTTCCACTGCAATTGGTGTTTTTACGTTTGACTACATTTTTTTTCTCTTCAAAACTTAGCAATTAAAAAAAAAAAAGGAAGAGAGAATTTTAATTTATTTTCAATTTCTCTTTCGTTTAATTTTAAAGGTGTGATAACTTCTTGTTATGCATGCTTAACATGCATCTTTCTTACTTGCCCTGCATAATATAAAGAAAAAAAATTGGTCTGCTTATTTTATATGAATGTATATAAACTTTTACAGTTCTGAAAATGTGTATATGTATTTTTTTTATTTTATATAAGTGTATTTTATTGTTTCTTGCAAGCGTATATCATCATATGACATAATGATAGTTGGTAATTGAGATAGACCAACCATGTGCACATAAAAAAAAAATACTATAAAGTAAACTTTCAGAAAAAGAAAAAATTGTGAACTTTTTCACACAGATCTCACTAGTGAAGTAAATATATAGCATGCAGAACAATGTTTAAAAAAAAATGATTGAATGTTGTAGTCGACAACTTACTCATTACTTACTCACCTATTTACTATCTACTTATTGAATTATAGGAACATATGAAAGTTCCAAGGTGAGCTATATGAAAAGAAAATCACTTTGTTGTGATTATTATATGAATATGGACGAATGAATGTCCAAATAGAACTGATCAGTCACATATTTTAAGAGCTCATTTTTTTTTACATTTATAACTTTATGTGTTGTTTATTATACTTTTCTTTGCATATTGTTCTTGTATCGTGTATGGTGTAATTGTTTACATATAGAATCATGGCGACACTCAAAAAAAATTTTTTTCATCTATTGTCGGGGTGTATATATATGATGTCGAATCATATATATTTTAAATTAAATTTATATTCTAAATTATATTTTATTTTTCATCCCTTCTTTCCAAATTTAAATCCCATTATTCTTAAAGGAACAAGGTCATGTAATTTAAACTCATTTTATTCTGCTAGGCAATCTCTCATATCCGTTCTTCTATCAAGGCGACCACATATAATAATAAAAATAATAATAAAATGGAAAGAAAAGTGCAATAGTCATAAAGAATTAATATCAGCATTCATCAGATGTCTTCTCCGCGTTCAAATTGAAATAATTTATAAAAACAAAGGATGTTGTGGCACTTCACTTATATGTAATACCCTAAACATTACAGATCGCAGACGCCTTCTCTTGATAAACATTCATGTAATAGCAGATGTTATTTCGGCCTTTCCCATAAGGGTTAATGCTATAAAATTCATGGTTTTCACCGCTCCTGGTAGCTCAATGTCGCGCCAAGCAAATTCAAACCACCCCCATTGGTTTAACATTAACGGATCTTTTTCTATTATTCTTTGGCATTTTTTCGTAATCGCCATGACTCTATATTTCTAATCTTGGCTGTTAAAATGTAACCGCGATTCTTAATCACTTTACCGCCTCTGCTCATAGAGTAAAGTTCTAATCAAAAATCGACTGAGAGGCCATCCCATGTTTTTGAGTTGTTCTATCCCATATTATTTTGAAGTGTTCTTGTCTTGGATAAATAAAGCCTACAGTATGCAAAGAATACAAATGACTGGACTTAATTCTGGATTAATCTTCTTCAATTACAGGAATACGTACCTGCTGGATTTTGCGGAACAACTACCGTGATTTTGTACTCTTGCCACAATTCTATACGATCACTTTGTATCTTTAATAGATGCAGACAATCCCTTCAAATAAAAACTATATATCAATACCCAAACCAGCTCTACACTATATGGTGTGAATAGAAATTATCGTTTATTTACAGGGGTACTCAAAAATTTCGTTACATTACTGTCTATGAACATTAATTGTCCGAAAGCTCGTTTTCAGTTGTGCTACGCGTTTTTAAATGTAGCTAATCTTTTGTATAATAGTTGGTGTATATAAATGCTACAGATCATAAACAGGGCGGCTCAAAAGATTTCACGTACATTTCCGTTTATTGACGGAAATTGCTGAAGGGGAATTTTTAATTGTGCTATGTATTTTCTAACTGAAGTAAATTTCAGAATATTGAGTAGAATATTTCCAAATCTACAGGTCATATACAAGGCTGCACAAAAGAATTCGGATATTTTGTTCGACTATTCGTAGTAATTGCTGGAATTTGGTTTTTACATATGTTAGGCGTTTTCTAAATTGTTTACTGAGTAAACTGGGAAGATTGTTACATTATTCTGAATGTGTTGGAAAGTGTTTCATAATGTATGCCTGATGCAGGATTTTTTGTTATTGTTTAACTCTACATAAAAGAAATGTTCTTTAATTTCTGTGAAATAAAAGAATATTTCTTACAATAATATTTTTTTACAAATAACCAAAAGAAGAATCAGCAGTTCAAAACCATATATTTGCATGAAATGGTATATAACGTACAACTTCAAAACAGTTAACTTCCCTTAATCTTTGAAATTTTTATGAGCTTATACACATAGCACCTAGTAGACCAAGCATAGCTCAGTAATTTTTTCCAGTATTCATACTGTATATGAGTAAAGACAAAATTTTATTATTTATTTCTACATAATTCATATTGAAGTTGAGTGAAAACAAATTTTTTTATTATTTTCTACATGAAAATATAATTTCTAATTTCGGAAAGTTATAATAACAAATGCTGTTAATCGATTTTTTGCGTGTTTAGTATATACACTGCTCAAAACAATTAAAGGATATTGCAGTTTTAGGTGGATTTTGTATCTGGGAAACATTTTAGCTGATTGATACATGGTCGACAGACATAGTAGGTTATATGAGAATAAATTACACATGTTTGGCAGAAAAAAATGCATTTTATTGCGCATTTGTGTACAAAAGGAAAAAAACACAATTTGTGCATATGAGAAAAAAAGAATAAGAAAAGGTGTTTTCTTCAAAGAAAATCATTTTCAGTAGGGGGTATGGTTTCCACGGGCGGCCAGCAACGTTGAACACCTTTGAGGCATGGACTCAATGAGGCTATTAATGACGAGTTGGGGTATTCTGCCCCACTCTTCCAGAAGAGCTCTTTCCAGGTCTTGGAGAGTTTGTGGGGGTTGTTGGCGGCCAGAAACTCGTCTTCCTAGAGCATCCCAAACGTGCTCGATTGGATTCATGTCTGGAGAACAGGCTGGCCATTCCATTCAAACGATTCCTTCCTCGAAAAGGAAATCCTCCACCAGGTTTGCACGATGTGGCCTGCAGTTATCGTCCTTTAAAATGAAGTTATCTCCGATTGCTGCAGCGTAAGGGACTACAATAGGTCTGAGGATCTCATCCCTATATCGGCGACCAGTCAGAGCTCCATCTCGAATGATGTAGAGGTCAGTGCGCCCGTCAATGGAGATGCCACCATACACCAACACTCCTCCACCGTCAAATCTGACACTTTCGTGCACGAACGCAGGATTATTCCTACTGCCACGGTCCCTCCAGATGAAAATACGCCTATTATCCGGATGCACAGAAAAACGGGACTCGTCAGAAAACAGAATATTGCTCCATTCATTTCTCCTCCAGTTGACATGCTCGGTTGCCCACTCCCTGCGGTCGCGACAATGCCTTGATGTTAATATACATATAACACATACCATCGGTCGGCGAGCATACAGACCTACAGCATGGAGCCGGTTTCGGACAGTCTGAGTTGAAATCGTGGTGCCTGTAGCCGAGCGGAGGTGTTGTTGGAGAAGAGTAGCGTTCATGTTTCGGTGTCTCCGAGCTGTTAACGCTAAATACCGATCTTCATTGGGCGTTGTTGCCCGTCTACGACCTTGCCTTGTTCTTCGACCTGCACATCCACTCTCCATAAAACGATTCCAGATCCTGGAAATGACACTTTGTGACACTCCAATGGCTTTCGCTACTTCGGGTTGAGTTTGGCCCCCTTCTAACCTACCAACAATTCTCCAAGCTTCTGAATCTGTCAAATGACTTCGCTGAGACATCGTACTCATCGAAACAAAGCAATCACTGAATGCCGATCATCCTTGTCTTCATTCTCTTTTATCCAGTTGAAAGTCAAATTTCATTCGCTGCCGCTGAAGCGACGTTTTTGACGTCGAACTCAAAATTTGCATACTCCACAGTTTGAAAACCAGAAAAATTTGCATTTGTGATTCTCTTCTTCTATTTTCGGCAAAAAAAATTTCGTTTATATCTTTATTTTATATAAAACTTCAAATATCCTTTAATTGTTTTGAGCAGTGTATATTATACTCTATCTAATAACTTCATGCTACTGTGATATAAGTTATGATTGTTTGTTCTATATTTCCGCAGTTGTAAAATACCAAATTGGTTTAATGTCGAGGTATTCAACACTTTTCCTCATATAACATTGTCAATCAGTGCGATACTGATAAACATATAGAACCTTTCACATGTTCTCTTTTTTACACAATGGTTGAGTCGGCCAAAAGAAAGGGGGAGGGAAAAACAGCCCATATATTTTAAGCACAATTTTTTTTCGAAAAAACGAAGATAGCCATTCGATTGGTAATTATAGCCTCTTTTAATTTATGTTCAAAAAATAGGGGTTTAGCAGAAGATGTTTCTTGAATAAAATGCTGATAGTAGTTTGGCGCCAAGCAATACCTGCTGAATTATACCAGTATAGTAGAGGACCCCCAATTGCGAAAAAGTAACAATCAAATTTTTAAAAAATTGCTTATATATATTATTAACATTATGTACAAAAGTGTGTTTCCAATGGCAATAAAACATTTTAATAATTTTAGAAGTTATTGATAAAGTAATACATTAATTTTACGGAGTTAATGCAATCGCTAAAGCGATAAATTGCCAAATATTCTCTACAGTGCGTGCAATAGCATGTGAGTTGAAAACACAATGGATTTAATAATGCGCCAACAAACGATTGCCAAAATATACCAAAAGGCTGCCATAAACTGCAGCAATATGAAATATTTTAATGGTTAAAATTTTTTAAATAAATTATAAATAGAAAAATAATAATATATATATATGATATTTTAAAAATATCGCTTTTATCAACTAATAGGTTAACATTTTTCATGGTCTTTCGCCCATAGCCGTTCAACGCTTCGTCCGTATGCAAAGCCCTGATTTTTTCCTGGAGGCCTTTTTGAAGCTCATAAAGCGGTATGACAAATGTCTCAATGTACTTGGTACTTATGTGGAAAAATAAAATAATGTTTTATCTTTAATGTCTCATTACATTTTTTGTCTTTCATACACATCTCTGTCCACAGTCGCCAGGGGAAACTTATTTTCCGATTGCCCCTCGTATCTTAAATGTATGCAAGATATGTATTGTAAATGATTGTATTTTAAATGAAATAAGTGAAAGGTTTGGCTTTTTAAATGAAATGAATGTAATACGAATGATGGCGATGGAAACAACAATATTTGACAATTCATCACTTGAGCCTAGGCAAACATAAAAATGCCCAATATTTAATCTCACCAAATTAAGATTTAGTAAAATCAGTTTGATTTAGCCATATTTATTTTAGCAAATTAAAACGAATTTTACCGTATTTTGAATAAAGACAGGGCGTTATCTCGCGCTCGATTTAGCATAGTAAGCATTCCGTTAGAATCACCTATAAGATCACCCTTTTTCGAGTTAATGATCAATGGCTAATTGTACTGGCGAGAATTCCGATACGAAATATTAAATGTAAAAAAAAATGCTATATATGCTAAATATATACTTCTATACAGAAATATTATGTAATATCATATTAAATACAATTTTTGTGGCACATATTTAATTTATTTTATTGAATAAAATTTCTGATTTAAAACATGACCATTAGACCTAAGGTAGCAATAGAACTAACTACTGAAAGACAAGAATCCAAAAATGATTCTTGATCATTGTATTATTCATATACGTAACTCACATACTCTAAAATTATTTCCCCTGATGTTAATAAGGTGCCAAAGTCAATAATAAAATGTATCAAAGCTAATGCAAATGTGAATGTATCTTACAGAAGCAATTCTGTGAATGTAAAAATGAAACCCACGCCAAACAGTTTCACGTTAAGGTGATGCTGGAAGGGTTATTAATGTATAATTTGAAAGATCACTCACTTTGAAAGGCGAATTGTGTGAAAGTATTAAAATTATTTTGATTTAAAAAATTTCAGTTTCTTGTTTTGTTTTTTGAATTTTCACTTGGTGTTTTCACGTATCATTCCATATTTCTATTACTTCATTGTATCTGTTTTAATAATTTCGTCTTCAGTACTTCAACTATTATTTTGATTTTTTTTATCTTTTTTTTCTTTCAAAAAAACTTGTTATTTAATAGCTTGTTTAGACTTATATATAGGTGTTTTAGGTTTCTCCATATGAATAAATATGCGCTTTTCAAATAAATGAATTATACAAAACACAGAAACATCGTGATATTTTAAGATGTTTAAACAATAAATGGCCAAAAGAAGCGGGACCCGATTAACCTCTGAATCTATGGGAAGCATGGTATGATTTTTCGGGGGGGGGGGGGGAGCTTTCATTTGTCAGAAGTTTGTCAGACACATTTCATTAAACAACTTTTTTATGTTCCTTGTATATACTTCAGATATATTTAGTACATATAGCTGTATTCTCAAATTCCCGGGTGGTTTGTAACAGGCATATCAGGATGCTATAGGATTAACATCCTATTGATGACATTCATATATCTCTCTGTTAAATAAATTTTGTGAAGTAGTGCGTGGATTTAATCTTGGATTAAGCAAACTTTCCTTTCCAAAAAACTTAAAAATACAATGTAAAAAATATTAAAACTGGAAATTGGAGGTCTCTTTCACAGTCATTTTGGGACCCCGTTTAAATTTTAGAAGGGAAGCATTCGCTTCACATGCCTTTTGGATAATCAGGCCCTGAAAAGAAGGCTTGGAACAATTGCGTTAGAGCATTTATTTATAAACCAGTAAGTCATATTTTAAAAATGTAGGTGTTTTAATGTTTCTTACTTTATACAATCATTTTTCAGGTTTGGCGGCAATACACCTGTAACTTTCGTAAAACGCAACATCTAATATTACAGTAATACACAATTTCGTAAATAAGTAAGTAATACAAGTGATATGAGTATATGTGTACAGAAATCCACCTACTCCATTCCTACACAAGGAGTTCCACAAATACATCCACAGATTTTAAAAGGTCTGAAGCCAAAAAATATGGATTGTTGGATATAACTATTTTGGCATAAGTTGACATTTAAAAGAAATCAATAATGAAAATGAATTATTAAAAGGCCAACGGTTTTATTAATATTTATTTAGAAACTGATAGATCCCGTAAAGCCAGTTATCATGATAAAAGATTGATTATTATTTTACTGTTAATAACATTAATCACGAAGTTCGTGTAACAGTTGGAAAGGGGAGTAGATACTTACTAATAAAACTACCGTTACCATCTCCTTTCACATTTTGAAGCATGTATTTTCCAATTCATTACTCTATAAATAATTTGTATCACTAATTTCATAATGGCTAGAAATTTGACGACACTTTTATAGGAAATGAAATGTAGAAACTCATTCTAACGCTATTTTTTATAATGCAATATCCATACTTAAACGTAAATTTCTGCACTTGATTTAATAGTAATTTTGGCAAGTGTTAAACAGTTAATCCTTGTTGCTGTAAATTTTGAATACGCATTATTTAAAGGACTTTTTTAACATTTTTTAGTTACACATAAAATCAATATTTTTTTATATAATGTTTTACAGCTTAATTAAATAGACTAATAGCTCCAATGTAAAAAAAAAAGTCTCTGTCATAAAAAAAAAACCTCTTAATGTTTATGTCTTTTCTTTTGCACCAACAAATTTATTTACCTGAAAAGAAAGATGTTACTTCCTAATTAAATGTGATGCGTTGTTTTGCTTTTTAACTAGGTTATTATTTAACTATTCATTTAGTTTTTGCTATAAAAAATGTCATTTTTATGGGAAATTCTTTTTAAGTGAAAGATGTATTTAACAGAATATTTTGTCGAGAATAGGTGATTAATTTTTTTAATAACTGCACTCGCAAAATCAAAATAAAATTATGGTAATGTTGCAAGACAAGACAAGTGTTTTATTTTAAAGTAATTTTTTTTTCATATTAAAATTATGCTTTACATTGAAATATATATAATTTTTCAATTTTAAAGAGGGTGATAAAATTATATATTTCAGCAAAGATACAATTGTCTAGAATAAATAGATTTTTTAATAGCTATTTGTCTTCCATTCGGACAATACTCGTCGTTAGTTAGGTCAAGTTAAGCAAATTTATTTCCTCACGTGTTTCAGTTAAAAAGGATTTTCAATCATTTTATTGATGATGTGTTTTAATGATGTCCGAATGAAGAAATGAGTATTTATTACTGCACCCTACTTACTAATATATCTATTTAAGCAATGTATATTACGCTTTCACATCAAAAGAAGGTGCCAATACTCTCAATAAAAAAATGGGATAGTAGTTATTTAAAAAAGTATTGTGTAAAAATATATAGTCTATGTAAGATTATATAAGAAAGTACATTTATGTTATTATATTACACACCATATTAAAAGCATTAATTTGAAATGTAAAACACTTATGTCGAACTTTCTTTTCTTCAAATAAACTCCTGAAAATAATGAAATACATTAAAATTTAATAGAAATTTGTGAATAATACGAAATCCCTCTTTTTTACATTAAATAATACTAGGGAATCCAACACGGGCTTCCGGTATAAAGAATACAGGTGAAAACCATTCTTTTTAAATTGAAAACTATAATAGATTTTATACATTTAACAATTTTTTTTAGATTGCCCCATAACAACGCCAAAGAGCATTTTTATATGAAATATGTCACTTATATATTCAAATAAAATTTTGAAATTTTTTAAAACCGGTAATTTCGTATTGGCCTTGTGACAGAAGTTAATAGCCGAAGAAATCGCTAAAATTCGTTATATACAGGAGTTTTTCTTATTCTGATAATTTCAGCGGTTTTAAGCGCTTTATCGATGTGTCTGTTAAATTTGTATTTTATTTATACTATTTTATTTCTTTCTTAATGCAGTTATAATTTCTTTATTAAATATTAGCTGGAAACAAGTGCTGAACTTTTTATATTGCTTAAAGGGCAAACAAATTAATATTTTGTAATCGTCTGCAAGTGATAGAGATAGATTTTTTAAAAAAATAATGCTTGAAATTTAATTTACATGCTATAATAAATGAGTAAATTGCGATACAGTTTTCAAACAAATTGCATTTGAAAGTAGATTTTTTTCCCTATATAACGGTGTAAAAATTGAAATTGTGCGATGTTTAGAAATTAAAAAAATTGCAATAGCAAAACTCGCGAAACCGAAATTTCATCGTCAACTGTTGCCATTCGCAAAATGACGTCAGCGTTATGCACGGACACGTTTGTCCTTTATAATATAGATAGTAACTTTACCTATTATAACATATACTTTTTGTGTTATTTTATTTCAATTAGCAATTAAACGAAAAATTGCACTTTTATTGCAAACACGTATTATTATTAAATTAATGATTATTTAGCATTAATTTATTAGGTTTTAGGATGTGCTTTCATTAATCGAAACTGTATGGATATCGTAAAAAACCGTAATGATTTTTCTATATTTAATGTCATTAACATTTTTTGAAGGGAAAAAAACTTAATGTGTGGAATTTGTTCGACAAATTTTAATTAATCAGTGAGTTAATTGAAATCATGTTCGAAACAGACGGTGTTTCAAAACACCACATTTTTTATGTTTAAAAAATTAATCAATTTTTTAGATAGTGCATTTTAGTGCTTTGTTTTTAATTATGTATTAGTTTCCTTATAAGTGCTTAACACACATAATGCTGCTGTCTAGACATGTACCAAAGGTCTAAAGCGTCATTTTTTTAAATCAAGGGGATTTATTTTATTTTCAGCTGTAATATGAGACTTTAAAAGATGTGTTAGTTCTCTAAAAAGGATAACTAATAAAATAAAGAACGATATACAGTCCTGCACAAAATTATAAACTCAGGCAATTTTTTATTTGTTTGAATCATAATATGAATAAGCTTAGCTTTACGTTAATAAGATAAAGATGAATATTTATAAAAATCATCTGAATATAATATAACTCATAAATAAAATGGAGCAAATAATTTAAATAAGAAAATACATAACTTAAAAAATAACATTATGTGAGACCTGGACAAAATTATAAACGCGAAGTTATGAATTTCTATATTCTGGTATTTTTGATCTGAATAAATGCATTTTATGATAAGAAACTAATAAATAGAGACATTAGAGATCAATACTTTTCAATACGATAATGCATTTTTAAAAAAATTTTAAAAAACATGTGAATTTTAATATAGCACATGCCTAAACCGAAAACAGTAAATTATCGAGTTTAAGAAATGAACATAATTTGATTCCTGGTGCTTAGTATTAATGCACACAGTCAAAAATGAGTTGGACCGCCATTTTTCTAAATTACTTCGAATATGCGGCGCGGCATAGATTGAACAAGTTTTTCTAACTGTTCCATTCAAAACTGGTTCGATGCTGAAAGTATAGCCATTTTTAAATCATTTGTGTTTGGATAGTGACGTTTATCATGAGAGACAATTCGAACAATTGCACCCCAACAATTTTCAATAGGGTTTAGATCAGGGCTGTAGACTGAAAATTTCGTGACATTCATATGCTACTACTCAAGCCACTCTTTTCTAGCCAAATTGTAAATGATTTAAAAGAAAATGTAAGCTTTCGAATTGTTAGACGAATTCTTCAACGTGCCCCGATAATGAAATGGAAGAAAATGAAAGTCAGCCAAAACTTGAGCACCATCACATGAAAACCAGACTTCACTTTGCACAGCAGCACATGTCGTGGACAACGGAGTGGAGCACAGTCATCTGGTCACATGAAAATAAGTTTAATTTTGACGGCCCAGATGTCTTAAGATACTACTGGCATGAATTAGGCATGAAGAACGGCATATCTTTAGTCGAAACTTTGGTGGAAGATCCATGATAGTGTGGGCTGGTTTTCACAGAATGGTAAAACTGCTCTGGCTTTCCTTAATGGATAACAAAAAACAGTTAATTCTGGAAGATAATCTATTCCCTTATGCACTGTTGATTGCTGGAGTAAACTGGGTTTTTCAGAAAGATAATGAAGCACTACACTCTGCAAAGACTACAAAAGTGTGGCTTGAGCGAAAGCATGTGAATGTCCTGCAATGGCCATCCCGAAGCTCTGATCTAAGCCCCATTGAAAATTGTTGGGGTGCAATGGTTCGAAATGTCTCTCATCATAAACGTCACTATCCAAACACAAATGATTTAAAAATGGCTATACTTTCAGCATGGAACCAGTTTTCAATGGAGCAGTTGGAAAATCTTGACCAGTCTATGGCGAGCCGCATATTCGAAGTAATACAGAAAAATGGCGGTACAACTCATTTTTGAATGTTTTGCATTAATACTTAGCACCAGGATTCAAATTATATTCACTTCTTAAACTCAGTAATTTACTGTTTTCGGTTCAGTCATGTGCTATATTAAAATTCGCATGTTTTTGAGAAAATTTTAAAAATTCCTTTACGTATTGAAATGTATTGACCCCTAATAACTCCATTTATTAGTTTATTATCATAAAATGTATTTATTCAGATAAAAAATACCAGAATTTAGAAATTCATAACTTTGAGTTTATAATTTTGTCCAGGTCTCACATAATGTTATTATTTTTTAAGTTATGTATTTTCTTATTTAAATTATTTGCTTCATTTTATTTATGACTTATATTAAATTCAGTTGTATTTTTATAAATATTCATATTTATTTTATTAATGTAAAACTAAGCTTATTTATATTATGACTTACACAAATTGAAAAATTTCCGAGTTTATAATTTTGTACAGGGCTATTTCAAACATACATAAATTTTTAATCATATATTTTTTACATGCATTAGGAAAGAGGTAACTTTTGAAATAAATACTTACTCCAGTATATACTAACGATTTCTTTTTTTTTATACCGCTAACCAGGCCCCTACCTGGCCGGCATTAGTGCTTAGCTTGACGAGTTAGTACCTGGTAGCTGGGCGGAAATCGCCTGATCACAGCATGGTTGTGATCCACCTGACTATACTTTTATTGGCATTGCTGCAGTGCTTGCTCTCTAGTGGTTTGCTACAGTTATCTTTGTTTGCCGGTTCAAGGTTTCTATTTATCTTTCTTGAATTGGCAGATTTAAAAACAAAAGGACGATTTCTTACATACGATTTCTTTACATAACGATTTCTTACATATGGACACGATCATTTGGGAGTAAGTTAGTGACAAAATGCAAATGCAATTGCCAGGATCCTTTTTCTTTTTAGTTTTAATAGATTTTTTTTTTTTTTTTTTTTTTGCAACCATCACAAAACGTTTCTTCTATATCGATATAATTTATTAACATATTGAGCAAAATTACCGTAAAACTTGAATTTATTGCAACTATCCGAATCGTAAAGTATTTACATTATCAAAAAGTAACTACTATATTAAAATATTAATAATAAAAAAAGCTTGAGTGAAACGTTCGTTTCTTTTTATGCCGAGTTGACATGAATGAAACGGCATTCTTAATGGGACTAAGTACAGTCTTTTTCCGTCAAGTATTTGCTTTACCCGGAAGTACACAAAATCATTAACTTTGTTAGACATGTTCATGTAACACATCTAAATGTATGTATTGTATTATGTACTGACTATTGTATTGTATTATTTTTAATTGCTTGTAGTAAAAGTGAACTTATTTCCATGATATATTAGACCGATCTTTTTATTCAATAAAAACGATTTTAGAAAAATTGTTAATTCATATCATAACTAATTTTATGACTGAACTAATTATCCGGATTGTGTCCAGATCACATTAGACTGGATAATTAGAGCTTTAATGTATGTTATCTTTATATTGTACCCTGCATCTATTCTCTAGTTCTCTCAAGCTGATTATCTGTCATAAAAATCCTTATAAATTGCTATATCCATTGGCGAAGTAAACTGTGTGTGGAATGCCTTAACATATTTTATCGAAAATATTTTCCAGATACGAAATTTTTCTCCAAAAAGGTCTATTCTTCTTTTTTAATATTCGTTAATTTAGCAAATGTTTTCTGTAGTTCAGTGATACCTGATAACAAAACATGTTAAGAAACATTGGCTTATATATGTAACATTTTTATGATATCCAATTCATAAAAGATCTTATTAGGCCGCATTTACATCAGATCCTAATTTATACGATGCGAAGATAATACTAAGCTTACAAATATTTATACAAACCTACTAAAAATTGAGAATATGAAGATTATTGTTGTATTCGCCGTCTGCTATTATAACGGCGCCGCTGGGCACGCATGCGCAGTGATTGATTGTTTTTTCTTCTTCTTTCTCGATCTGGTCAGAGAGTGAGTGTTGTGTTTTGCTCCGTATGTGTAGGATGTTGTTACGTCCGCTGAGAATAAAAGGTTTTATCCTGAGATTGAGAATTTTACTTGCGTTAATTGAGTAACTTCAGTTGATTTTACGTTCAATTGCATATATTTGAGTTCAGAATGGACTTACAGGGGACACTTTGAGAAATTCAAACTCATAGCGCAAAGGTGCAAAATGTATAGAGTTATCGAGTAATCAAAGTAAAAAGGGGATGTCACAAGAATTCGAATAATTTCCAGAGCAATAAGTAACCATAATAATTTGTAAATAATAGCCTACTGTTGTGGTTCTTACAACCACTGCCATATTTTAATTCAATTTAAGAAATATTTTATTAGTCCTTATTCATTTAATTTTAAAATTCACATTCAAAATTATTTTAATTCTTTCCTTTTATCACTTCCCCTGTAATCTTTTCTTTATTTCATAACATTTCGCTTTTTATAAATGATAGTAATCTTTTTTGTTACCTCTGCACTTCCATTATTGGATTTTACTAGAAACTTCGATATCATTCTTTGCCTATGCTCACTTCCTGTTCTAAGCTCTGCCCCTCGCCAATCAGATTCAAATGTTTTTAATACGTATTTTTTTTATCTCTGCCGATTGGCGTTTTTCAATTTTTGGCATCCCCTCCCCTCCGTTCCCTGTCAGTGCTGTAGCTGCGCGCTCACACACAGACACTGAGACGTTTGCCACAAGAGTGTAAGGTGATCGCTTGGATTGCTGCTGTGATAAATGTACAAAATGCGTACATCTAAAGTTACGATATGAAGAAAATATCGTCTTTAAAAATTGTGATGATCTGAGATTATTATATTACTGTCATTACAGCAAAAAATGAAATTCTTTTCCAACAGCGTAGTTAATAAGACGGTTGTGTGTGATGGTAGTTTCGCTGGAACCTGGCATTCATGGCAAGAATGCTTATTTTATTCAAGTGGTGATACTTCTTTAGTTTTACAAATTCCTTGATAAAGTCATATGTTTTATGTTAGCTTTAAAATATCAACATATCCGAGTTTCCCAAGAAAAAAGAAAACTTCAGTAATATTTATGATGGCGTTTATTTAAAAACGTCAGTTGTGTAATTGTAATTTAAGAAATAGAGGTGGATCTATAAAGAAGAGATTCCCTCAGAAATACTTCTTTTTCAAGATTCTTTATAAATAAATATTATTATAAATTAATATTGAAGCTGCAAAATTTTAGTGCAAGTTCTTTTAGTCACGTCTCTCACTTATGTTCCTTTTTAGGTTGATGCAGGTAATATTTTAATTTTATCTTCATTGTTCTTGATTATAAATTTGCATGAATAATTTATTTAACAAGTCTTTGTTTTAATAATTAATGTCATGTCGAAGTGGTCTTTTGCGGCCATAACAACACTGTACCCACTATACTCTCTTGATCACAAACCAAATATATATATTATCTGGAATATTAACAAGATTCTAGTGTTTGAAAAAAGGGAACTTATCGTCCAACCACCACACCTACGACATTAAGTTATGTTGCTTGACTATCAGAGAGGTTTTGAGGAAGACATTCCGTACTCTGAGTTAACCGACTTGCCATTGCAAGAAGTGTGTTCATGAATGAGTAGTATTAGCCTTAATGCGTACGGGAGCCACTCGTCGCACAGTGGGGCGTTTTGAGGATCTAGGTGGACAAAATTATTGCGTTGAAGTTTAATTAGGTTTTGCTGGGTTTTCGAATGTATCAGTAATAAAATAATCAAACAGTGATAAATAGTTGACTTCTTTAATTATTTATATTATTATTATTATTATTATTATTATTATTATTATTATTATTATATTATTACTTATATTATTACTTTTTTTTATTATAATATTGTATTGTCATTGAAACTATACACATGTATTCAAAGTTTCAGCTCAATCGGATAATTAAAAGTGGTGAAAATTGACTTGCAAGATTTGAATTAAACACTCAGACACACACTTCAAGTTAATATAACTTAATGATTCGCAAAATTTCGCAGGAGATGTCTTAAGTTTTCAATACTTTAGGAATGGCACTTTGATTTAAAAAAATGCTTATTGCTTATTAATGCTTAATACTGTATTAAAAGTCAAGATGAAGTTTGAAAACAAGATGGCGCTTATTTTCAAACAGCAATAGGTTAAATCGTGTGACAAACATGTGACATATGTCCAGTAAACTCCAGCTTTCAAATAAAAAAGAAAAGTCACGCCTTTCTTTCGAACTTACATAAAAATAATGCAACTGTTGAAAGTCTCTCAAATCAACTGCCTTCTTTACGGTCGTAGTTAATCGACACATCGGGTTTTTTCGACAAACTCGTACAGATCTCGACAAAAGAGACATTCAGCTACCAGTATACGCGGTCTTGTTAAATTCCGAGATAATCGGAAAAATGAATTTTGTCCACCTAGATCATCAAAATGCCCCACTGTGCGTCGTGGCGAAGCCATGACGTTGAGCGTAATAGCGTTCCCCGGGGATCTCATTAATATTAGTATACCAAAATCTCAGACTTTCCGAAGTTTGTGATTCATCTCTGCTGAATGAGGGTTTTTAAAAAGATCACGTTGTATGCTAATGCACGCATGGTACTTAATGTTTTGGTTTTTACTTAAGGTGAGGTTTTTGCTGAGGTAGCGGGTATTTAACAGTATAACTGTAGTTCCTGAGTAAAGAAACTGAATTGCAAGTGTTTTCAGTTAGTATGATGATATAGTTTTATTTCGCACTAGGGAGTGTATTTTAGTCTAACGGAACCATTTCTTGATATCTGCCATTTTAAGCGTATACGTGTCTGTAACATTTAAAGAATTATTTAGATTTTGATAAAGTTATTTTAGAGAAGTGGAAAGTGTTGATTTCAAATTGTGTGATATATATTTTTTAATAGTTTGGAGTCATTGAGAGTCTTTCCAAATTTAATTTTGTCGTTTTTGCAATGTCTCGTTGATCAAATAATTTTGCTATTTGCTACTGTTAATTTTGAGCTTATTTATTTAAAATGTCACTTGTGATCACAAATAGGCTGCTAAAAGATAATGAATTTGAGAACTTTTAGGCTGCTAAAAGATAATAAATTTGAGAACCTTTGCCCAATTCATAAGAGCCTTCTTATGCTTTAAATCTAGAGCTTTAATTGCCTAATTCGTTGCTTACAAATGCAAGTTTCAGTCTCTGCAATTCTTTGTATTCTTCATATATTGAAAAAGTATCAGCATTTTGTGATAAAATAATAATAAATCTGCCATGCCTATAGAACAGTCTCCTTATAGAGCATTTTCTTTGAACAGAAACCTGCCTATTTGTGTAGAAAGATCGTTTAATCACACCGAAAGGTGCAGATTACACAACCATATGCTTCTAAACCCAGACATTGATACATAATCTATGTATAAATTTTAATTCTTATTACAGAGTAAAATGAGTTTCTCTTCTTTATCAGCAAGAATCATGCTACTATAAATCACTGTTTCTTTTCTAAATGTTCCTAAAATATTTAGACGAAAATTTTTTATATAACTTTTTTCTGTAGGAGAAAATAATTATGTAACTTGCTTGTAAAGAAGGAAAATGTGCGAAAGCATGAGAATCTTAGTATTTACGGTGATTGTCTAAAGCTAAAGTATTGTTATCATAAAGGATGAAAAATTGATGCAATTTGCATTTTTATAGGGTGGATAACAGAAAAGAAAATCAATAGACTCTAGTTTAATGGGTCGATATTGGTATAAAAAGTGAAAAAGGAAAAACATCGTCTAATTAAACATAGTGTTTCCATTTTATTTTTAAAAAAAATACCAATAAAAATATAAATTTTTGAAATAATTCATCAGTGAGTTTTTTTTTTTTTTTTTTTTTTTTTTTTTTTTTTTTTTTTTGTTATACGACTTTTAAATCATTATTTCGGCAAAAATGCTGTTAAGTATTCAATCTTTTCTCTTAAAAAAAAAGGGGGTTTTAAACTTTATTTTGTGGTGGTGAGGGGGGATGTGAAATGCATTGAAAAGCCAATAAATACATAAAATAGTAACGTTAAATAAACATATTAATCGACCTCTGGTTTGTAACGTTTTAACGATTTTAGCCCTGATAATTAGCACGTCAGATGCTCGAAAGTACTTGGTTGATATTTTGTACAGTGTATAATAAAACACCTTTAAGTAATTTTAAATAGAATTTCGTTTTTACGACATTATAAATTTCACCAGAATCTAAAAATGGTATGTTCGTCTGCTTTTGCACTCACTTGTCTTTTCTTTTTACTATCTAGGCGTTAACGTTCGTCAAAATTTGATAAACTTCAGTGAAATTTCAGCATGTTGTTAAGGTACACAATACTACTTTATGTGCTTAAAACAACCACTGTATTGTTTTAATATATTCTTTACAAAAACACTTTAAACGATTCAAAGTATTATGGTGTATCATGCGGAAAAAGTGCAATATTGGCAGCAGTGGGATTTAAAGTAAATGTGGATAAAATAAAGAATTGCCAAAAAAAAAAATCTATTCTGCAAAACTACTTTGTCTAAAATACGACAACTAGTAAGCAACAAGTAAATATGGGTTCAATAGGATAAGAAACAATATTTTAATAGCAGATTTCGCTCCTTAAAAATGACTTGTTCTGCACAAGTTTCACTGACATTTTCAGATACAGATATTATCAGTATAAAACGTTTACCAAAGGTTCTACAATTTGACATAGCTGAGGTTTTTATAAGTGTTTTTTTTTCGCTCACAATATAAGAAAATTGCATATTTTATTTACTTGACTCTATTCCGGTATATTATTAATACAAATCATTAATAAGAAAATTAACTGGCCGCCATTTTGAAACAAGATGGCGGATTAAGCTAGCCAACAAACTCGGTCGAGACCTTGGTATGTCCTACACACATACTCAGTGACATGCAGATCGATGCGTAAATAAGAGAGTTACAGCATGACATATGTCAGATATATATATATATATATATATATACAGGGTGATTCAAAAGTTATCGTTCAAATTTCATGGAGAGGTAGGGAATACGTCAGGAAACCTATTTTGCATAGAAAAATATGTCCGCAAATGTGCGTATGCGTATGTAGTGGGCGCTGTGTGTACCCAACTTTCCATTGCGTCCCAATCATTGTTTTGACTTCCCCAAAACTAGTATTATGTCTTCTCATATTTCCACTTATCATTTGGACTTCCACGAACGAAGGACTTCCTTTTACATCTTTAAGAACTCCAAAAAATCTCGTTAATGACCTTTATACAAAACCTTCGTTATCTGATGTCTGGAAACTTCTCGTTTAATTTTGTTATTTTTGGTTATTTTAACCTTTATTTATTTTTTTAATTGGTTTGATTTTACTTTTTGTTTTTGTTTTCATTTTTATTTTATTTATTTTTTGTTAGCTCGTTTTATTCTTTGTTTTTAACTTTTTCGTTCATGAATTTTTAAATTTTCGTTTCACACCAAAATTCTTTAAAAATCTTTTTAATCGATAATTCTGCTGCAATTATCAATCTTTTTGTACGTTTTGCCTCATTTACTGCTCTCATGCTTACCAGTTTTGTTGGTTATTTCGACTTGAAACAATTGTTCCGAGTTTCTGCATTTGAAGGTGTTTGTTTACAAAGTTCTTATTTATCTTAATTAATCAACACCAGTTGTAAATATGTAAAAGGCTTTGTGGAAGGCATTTGAAGGTGTTTGTTTACAAAGTTCTTATTTATCTTAATTAATCAACACCAGTTGTAAATATGCAAAAGGCTTTGTGGAAGAACAAATGAGAAGTGGAAATATGAGAAGAAATAATACTAGCTTTAGGAAAGTCAAAACAATGATTGGGACGCAATGGAAAGTTGGGTACACACAGTGCCCTCTACCTACACGTACATTTGCGGACATACTTTCCTATGTGAAATCGGTTTCCTGATGTATCCCTTACCTCCCCATGAAAGTTGAACGATAAATATTGAATCACCCTGTATATATATATATATATATATGAGTATATATATATATATATATCAACTTTTGACTGAATGTGGTTTGGGGGTCTAAGGTCATGATCGGTGAAAATATACCAAAATTATTTGGAATTGTTTTCCTCCAAATGGCTTCAATAGGCAGCTTTTTGAAATGAAAGCTACCTAAAACCGTTATAATGCCTATTCTTGCATTCAAAGAAAAATGCCATCACTGAAAATGGTACATTATTGGTCAAAACGTGAGCAATTAAAAAATATTCTGTCTTTATTGTTTCAGTACCAATTATACAGAAATAAAATTACACGCAAATACGTACATTGAGAAAAATGTATTCAAAATTAACGATATTTGCCAAAACGAATTTAGAAAGACGGGATAATATATATTGAAATATTGTTATGACCCATGGAAAATCACGTGAAATAATGATATTAATATAAACACGTAGTGTAAGAATTCCGTGGTTCTCGAAGCATATTTATTACCATAATATATTGCTTTTGATAACAGAAAAACCATTAAGAGACTTAAATTTTGCTTTTAATCTACAGAATATCTTTATTACTAAAGCCTTCTGAAAAGGTTCTTCAAACTTTTGATAATTAATCAAAGTTAATGGCAGCGTTATTACCAAACGTGACATTCTATACTTAAATATATTAATTTTACACATCGCATAGCGCTGAAAAGAATTAAAGTTAATTTATAGATAAAACTAAGCATAATTTGCTTTTACTTAAGACAAATAGGAAAGATCTTTAAATAATTAACGCTTAAATACTGTATCTTATTAAACTGATGCATAGTAATTAATCATCAATGGGTTAATTACAGATAATTGTCATTATATTAATATTATGACTATCGCGATAATTTGTGGATGATGCATGTATGTCTAATTAAGTTACACTGAACATTTCAACTTTAGTTAAAGGGAATTTTACGATAAAATTTATTGTGAAATATGTAAAATGTGATATATTTAACTATAGTATTGCATTTAAAAATAATATATTAATCGTGAATTGTTTAAATAACAACTGAAAGAAAGTTTATTTTCTCTCTTTTTGCGCGATTTCCTAGATACTTCTTGACGCAGGGTTAAGAACTGTAATTCAAGTGTAATTAAAGCATAAATTTAAAAGCTTCAAATAATGATTTCTTTTTTTTTTCTTTATCAGCCAATGCTCAAGAAAACATTTTAATAGATTACGGTATACCACTATGTGCAGGCATAACATAAAAAAATATATATATTAAAGCAATTGACCACTCTGATTTCTTTTCTCCAATTCGTTAAAAGTTCATGCAAGTACTGTCGCACACCTCAATTTCCATCGCCTAAAGACAGAAAAATCTCAACCGACATTGAACATAGACGTATAAAAAATCCGCATCACTCTTCTATGGAGATTAGAAAAGAATTTAAAATTTAACGACATCCTTGTCACACGTGGGATTTGATTTGCTATGTGGATCTCCCAGTTATTCATATTTTTCAATCTTTACTTGTTAAATATTTTATTTTGCGAACCAAAAAAGCGTAACAGTTCTTACGTTTAAATTATAAGATACGGTGGAGCAACATGGCGCGACTAATGTTTCAGGAAATGTAGTGAAAATGTGCAGTAAAACTCATAGGGAGTGATTGACGGCAAAGAAGTCCGCTCCCGAGTGTAATAATAAATTTATGCTGTGAACGTATTATACATTTATTTACTTTATTTGTTTTTACAATATCGGAATAATTTTACTCTATTGATTTAAAAGCATTTAGTTAATGAATATCTTAATAATCAGCGAAATGAGAAATTCTCGCCCTGTGTTCTTTGAGAATTAGCACTCAACCTTAAAATAGATGTTTTTTTCATCTGAGGTAAAACAAACACTAAATGTCTGACGAGCAATTTTCAGGAAATCTAAATGTTTTTTGCATTATGTTTTCTTAGTAAATTTTTTTAAAACATTTATATTATAGATTAGTTACAGCTACTCTTTTAATGAAAGGGAAATACTGGTGGCGCCATGTCCTTGTGTGCCGGCTGCCTCGGGCTACAATAGAGACACTATTTTCTATATTTATAGAATTCGACTTTTGCAGAGTTGTAAGATGCTTACAGCATTATCTCTACTCCCATGTGTGCGTGTTTTATCGACGTTATTGTAAACATCCACACATAATACAATTTCTGCTATTTTGTAAAATTAAAATATTTCGTTTTGTTCAAAATAATCTGTTTATTTTAATAGGCGTGAAATTCAAAATTAAATGACAATGTGTTTTGCATCGTAGAATATAATATTATTTTTTATAGCTGTCAAAATATATATACATATTGTTTGTTTGATAAGCTTAAAATATATAAGAAAATTAATTGCTTATGAAACATTATCACTAGTATCTTCCATCTGCTAGAATTGGGAAACATACACTTCAAACTGTCTATATTACACTTCCATATCTTTACGTAGTTAAACGTTTCTTCTCTAATAAGGAACCATAGTTTTTTCAATAATCCCAGTCAGATTATTCTGTAATTTTACCATGATGAGATGATCAGATGTCTGGGGTTTATGGAAATAACGTTTAACTACTGAACAAAGTTTCGTTAATACGATATTTTTACTGCAATATCTACATACAACACATTTAAACATGCTTAGACGTAATAGAAGAAACTATATTAATAGATTTTTCTACTAAACTTTAAATAAATTCTGCAAACATTTTTGCTTATAAATTACATTTCTTTATAACATTCTTCAACCATCTAATTTCTTTCTGCAAAATGGGATTACAAAGCATTACATAGGATTAATTTTGTGACGCTCCAAAATCAGATAACTTCCCGATATTAATCTTGATAAAATTTATGATAACTACTTTCAATATATTACTTAAGCGGATTATTTTGAAAGAACTTCATCGTTAAAAAAATAAACTTGCCGTAACAAACATAGTTTAATATGTGTTAAGCTATCTGTATTAAATATTTCATAAGTAAAATGCAATTGATATTCTCTAAGAAAAAAAGAAATGTACCTCTCTTTTTAAATGGTTACATATTAAATTGAATATAAATTTATTAAAAGAACATACGTAATTAAATTCATATATCAGTAAATTGTGAAACGTATTTTTTCTTTTATGTATGTAAAAACATAATTCATATTTTTTGTAAAGATTTGTCAACGACTTTAAAAAAAGAAATACTAACTGTTTAATAAATTGAAAAAAAATAATTATATGTCATTTGAGCTTGACATTTTTTAACCTTATGCAATTAACATAATCGTTAAAAATGTTAAATCCACCACAAAACGTTTAAATTAGTATACTTTTTAATAACGAAATAATAATTTAAAAATAAATTCAAAGTACGAGGGGGAGTCGGAAAAAAGGTTTCCCCTGGTAACTGTGGACACAGGTGTGTATGAAAGACAAAAAATGTAATGAGACATTAAAGATAAAACATAACTTAATTTTTCCATATAAGTATCAAATACATTGAGACATTTGTCACGTCACTTTATAAGCTTCAAAAAGCCCTCCAGGAAAAAAATCAGGGCTTTGCATACGGACGAAGCTTTGAAAGGCGTGCAGATCCCTGATTTTTTAACTGGAGGAAAAGTTATATAATTTGTATTTTTTTATTCGAATGTTTTATAATTAAGTAAAATTTAACACCCAAGAATATTTTCTTTTAATTACTAAATTTATATTAAAAGTATTTAAATCAAAATACCGTGAATGTAATTAACGATTAAATAAATTTTTATTATACTTGGTATGACCATTATCAAGATCTCATATATATAATAAGATAATTATGTGATTAATTTAAAAAAAAAGGAAAAATAGAAGGTGAGAACAAACAGAAGGAAAAAACATTCATACAATAAATCTAAATTATATTTATATCCATGATTTAACAAATAAACAATATGCGAAAATGGAAAACATAATTTCAAGTAATTAAAAAATATGTATTATAAATCGTTAGCTGCAAACAGCAAAGTTTAAATTCAGGGTTTTAGAATCAGACTGATAAAAATTAATTTAATGAAAAATTTTAAAGGTAGTGTAGTTAAAAAAAAAAAAAAAAAAAAAAAAAATCAGAAACACTAGGTATTGTTATTTTTTAAAAATACTGGGAGTGTGGTAAATAAAATTTAACAACGGACAATATTTTTTAATTACTTATTCTATATTATAAATATTTAAGTTAAAAGATTGTGCATGTAATTATCGATTAAATAAAGTGATCTAAACTTTTATCTAGTTATATTCTGTATGACCATTATCAATAAGATATATTTGTATAACAAGGAATGTATATGATTATTCTCCTTAAGAGCCTACACTAGTCACGGGAAGAAACGCTCACGCTAATGTTAAGTCTATGGGAAGGTTCTAGAGCGATTTCTCGCTCGCATTTTTATATTTTTAAATGCGTTTTTTTGGATAGGATAGCTGAGATCAATCTCCAACGTTGTTAGTTTTTACTTTATCGATTTTTTTTTTGCAGTTTTTTTTATAAGCGGGCATTTTCAATTTTGGAACCGGTTCTGAAAGTGAAAATACCCTTATATAAAATAACTGGAACAAAAATCGAAAAAGTAAAAACTACCAACATTGGAGATTGACCTCAGCTATCCTATGCAAAAAAAAAAAATAAAATAAAATAAAATAAAATAAAATGTGAGCGAGGAATCGCGCTAGAACCTTCCCATAGACTTAACATTAGATTGAGCGTCTTTCCCATGACTGATGCAGGCTATTAATATAGAAATGAAAAGAAAAGAACAAAAATAAAAAAGAAGCAAAAATATCCATATAAGAATTATAAAAGAAATCGACTTGATATACGTGGTTTATCTGGGTTTTAGAGTCAGGCTGATAAAAACAAAATTAATGAAAAAATTTAAAGGTCACGTAATTAAAAAAAATTAGAAAATACTAAATATTGATATATATATATATTTAATTTTGAGATTGTAGTAAGTAAAAATAAATCATTTAATTAATATTTTTAGTTAAATTCTTACTAAATTAATTCAAGTATAATAGGATGTAAATAACAAGTTAAAAATTATTTCAATTCATTAGTTGAGTAGGCTGGAATGACAACACAACCTATCGTCTTATATCTATAGGAATCGCTTACACGATATAACAATTCATAAAATTGTCAATAGTTAATTAATTTAAAAGCAGCTAATTAAAAATAAAAGCATTTTTCTAAAGGAAATTTCGAGTTATTTCCCGTCAAATCTTGACGGACTATCTAGTATATTATAATAAGAGCAAATCTTGTGTTTATATCTGTGTGTTTGCAAATTTTATCTTAAAAATGTCTGTGGCGATGATTTAGGAGAAATTTTGTGCTCTATAATTTTGGGTTCCAGAAGACATGTTGTAGAAAATTCGATAAGTGGGTCATTTCGGGGTCACTACGGGTCAATGTCAAGATGATTATATCTAGAAAACGGCTCAAACGATTTTGACTATGTTTTGTATCTTACCATTTACTGGCACGCGAAAGCCATTGCGCTAGGTCAGATGTTCTAGAAAATTTGAGTAGTGTGTCATTTTGCTGTCACTGCCGGTCAAGCTAATATTATCTAAAAAAACGGCTCTAACTATTTTGACTAAATTTTCTATCCTACCGTTCTGGATTACGAGTAGATTATTGCGATGGGTCATTTGTTTGAGAAAATTCGATTAGTGGGTCACTTTTGTGCACTACGGCTCAAGCTAATATTATGTACAAAACGGCTCAAACTATTTTCACTAAATTTTGCATTTTACAGTTTTTGGACACAAAAGGACCATTGGACTAGGTTACATGATCGAGAAAATTCCATTAGTGGGTAATTTTTGGTCATTGTGGGTCAATCTAATGTTACCTAAAAACGGCTCTAACTATTTTGACTAAATTTTCTAACCTACCGTTCTGGATTACGAGTAGACCATTGGGTTGGGTCACGTGTTCAAGAAATTTCGATTAGTGGGTCACTGTTGTGTCAGTACGGACGAAGCGATTTTTATCTAAAAATCGAATTTAACGATTTTGACTATATTTTGTATCCTGCCATTTTGGATTACGAGAAGACCTTTGGGTTGGATCACATGTTCGAGAAAATTCGATTAGTGGATCATTTTTGGGTCACTATGGGTGAAGTTAATTTTATGTACAAAACGGCTTTAACGATTTTGACTAAATGTTTTATCCTACCGCTTTCGGGCACGAGAAGACCATTGGCCTAGGTCACATGATCGAGAAAATTCGATTAGTGGATCATTTTGGGTCACAACCAGTCAGGGTCAAGCTAATTTTATCTAAAAAACAATTTTGACGAAATTTTGTATCCTACTGTTTTGGCGTATGAGAAGACCATTGGCCTAGGTCACATGATCGATTTGATTAGTGGGTCATTTTGAGTCAGTGCGAGTCAGTGTCAAGTTAATGTTATCTAAAAAACAATTTTGACGAAATTTTGTATCCCACCGTTTTGGGGTATGAGAAGACCATTAGGCTGAGTCACATGTTCAAGAAAATTGGAATTAGTGGGTCATTTTGGTGTCACTACGAAAAAATGCATTTCAATGTGAATGTATGAAAGTTGAAGCAGTTATTAAATTGTTGAACAGTTAGCAGTAAACAAAAACACAAATTTGGCAACATTTTGCTAAAAATAGCAAAATTTGGTGAAATATTAGCGACATTGGGGAGACTTAGCGGGAAAAACGACTTCCAAGATTAGCAATGCCAAAACGCATGCTTAGCGAAAATGAAAGAATGTGCCAAGTTTGTGCATTTTTGCTTAATTTCGGCGACATTTGGCGAAAAATTGGCTTTTAGAATATGAAGGAATTTTCTAGATATTTCCAACAGGAGCCGAGAAAACTGATTCAACTAATCAGCTTCTATAGAACTTTTCGAAAACAGAATTCAACCAATCAAGATACAGAGAACTGATTATTAATTGTTGTACAGTGAATTTATTGTTTTATTGAGTACAACAAACTAAACTACACAAAACTAATTTTAACAGAGCATAGATCGGTCTTCCCCGCTAGTGTATCTCTTATTGTTGTCATTGTCATCCCATGACGTGGATGTTAATTCCTATCTAGACACACGACAGTGTGTCAGCCAAGTTCTCAAAGCAAAAAAGTCGATACACCAGCCGTGGGTATATTTACACGAACCATTTCGAGCTGTTTTTGCCAAATTTCGACATTCTACTATTGAAAATCTATTTGACCTACGTACTTGTAATTTTAAATGTGTAATAAGGCTGTCTTAATTATCCAGAATACGAAATTTTTTAAATAACTCATAATTAGTTTCCGAGATAATGATATTTGAAAATGTCTGATAATCGATATTTCTATCAGTGACTCACTCACTCATCAAGAAGATTTCATATATCTACAGCACTGACAGACTTAAAATTTGGTAAGAAGTTCGTTTACACTATAAGAAATCGAAAAAGAAAATTCTGAAAATCGATTAATTGTCTACTTGGGGGTGTCCATTTTTACTTTAACGTTACGTCTATAAGGCGAAATTTTAATTTGCCAAAAAAGCGCCAAATGTTGAATCCGGGCTGACCTTGCAGCAAAATATTTGATTATCAGCCATTTTGGGCTAATTTCAGAGAATTAATTTTTTGAGTAATGGTGCATAAAATTTACCTTTATAGACACATTGTGAAAAAAAAAACATCTTGAGAGAATACATATATCGAAATACACATATATTTCGAGACATCCACAGTTGAAATTCGTCGAATCCCAGAATTAAAAATGTAAACAAAAGAGAGTCATTCCTATGATTCAAATAAATATTGATCATGGATGTGTAGCTACCATGGGTCTAGGCACTGTAGCTGTGGCAAAATATCAGCTCATTTATTCCATCAAACTTTCAAAAAGGCACACGCGAAAAAAAATAACAATCGTATTTTAATTGCATCGAAAAAAACATGGGACAATCCATGGTGTCTTTCTCTCCTAAACATTGCTATTTCAATTTTGCTTTTTAATCATAAAATATAAAATAAACACGTGCGGAGATGTCATACTTTATCTCTTTTGTGCTATTTATTTTTTTATAATCATTGTTGAGAATGATATACTCCAGAATTTTATTTTTGTGGCAGCACTACTATGAAAACAATGCCGATTTAATTTTTAATTATCTGTAAATTTTATACTATTTGTTTGATATTATTTGGATAGTTTCGTCATTTCATTTGCAAACTAGCAAGCTACGCCCGCTACGCTGGTCAATTTCTCTTAACGAACTTTATCAAACAAAATATTGAAATTTCATAATTCACTTTTAAATTTTAACAGAATAATAAGGCTACTATAATTTGTGACTCGTGCTATAGCCAATATACACGTCAGGACATGTTGCTCTTATCATTATCTTTTACGCATGAAGGTTTCGCTATGGTACCCCAATGTGAAATTTCGTAATGTTTGAAATTCAATATTTGAAAAACGGCATAATCATTAGATTTGAAATTTATATCAAGAAAAATACATTTTTTTACCTTTCAAACGCAGTTTGTCTAACAATTTCCTGACAAATAATTAGCGAGCTATTATTTTTTTCAGTAACTTGAAATGTTTCATTTTCCGAGATTAATCTGTGGCAACAATTAGCGAAAAACCCAGTCGTCAGCAACGCATAGCTTTTTATGAAAGAGGCTGTTGGAGCAGGGATTGTCACCATCACTTTTGAAATCGGTTCTGTAGTTCCAGAGATTCCATAGAAATTGTAATTTAGAATGATTTTAGAACGCTTTTCGCTCATTTCACCCTTTTAAATTTCGATTTTTTTTTAATTCTTAGAGAGCATTTACATCTTATAAGTAACTACGATGCCAAATTTCAAATTTCTAGCTCTTTCAGTATAACAAAAATCGAAATTTTAGAACGTTTTTCGCTCCTGCACCCCTCCGTGGGTAGTGGCATCAACATAAAATATAGCCTATGTTGGAGCAGGTACTGTCACCATCAATTTGCCCGATCACTTTTGAAAATGGTTCTGTAGTTCCAGAGATTCCATAGAAATTGTAATTTAGAATGTTTTTAGAACGCTTTTCGCTCATTTCACTCTTTTAAATTTCGATTTTTTTTAGAATTTGCTCATAGAGAGCATTTACATCTTATAAGTAACTACCACGATAAATTTCATGATTCTAACACCTTGAGTATAAAAAAAACGAAATTTTAGAACGTTTTCGCACCTGCACACCCCCTCCCCCTGGGGTTGGTGGCACCAACATAAAATATAGCCTATGTTGGAGCAGGGATTGTCACCATCAATTTGTCACCATCGCTTTTGAAATCGGTTTTATAGATCCAGAGATTCCACAGAAATTGTAATTTAGAATGTTTTTAGAACGCTTTTTGCTCATTTCAACCTTTTAAATTTCATTTTTTTAAATTTGTTCTTAGAGAGCATTTACATCTTATAAGTAGCTACAATGCCAAATTAAAAATTTCTAGCTCTTTGAGTATAAAAAAAATCGCAATTTAAAACGTTTTTTGCTCCTGCACCCCCCCCTGGGGTTAAAGACACCGACATAAAATATAGCCTATATTGGATCAGGTGTTGTCATCATCAATTTGCCACCATCACTTTTGAAATCGGTTCGGTAGTTCTAGAGATTCCATAGAAATTGTAATTTAGAATGTTTTTAGAACGCTTTTCGCTCATTTCACCCTTTTAAATTTCGAATTTTTTTTTTATTTTGCTCTTAGAGAGCATTTACATCTTATAAGTAGCTACAATGCCAAATTTCAAATTTCTAGCTCCTTCAGTATAAAAAAAATCGCAATTTTAGAACGTTTTTCGCTCCTGCACCCTCCTGGGGTTGGTGGCACCGACATAAAATATAGCGTATGTTGGAGCAGGGGTTGTCACCATCAATTTGCCACCATCACTTTTGAAATCGGTTCGGTAATTCCAGAGATTACCCCCTACAAACAAACAAACAAACAATCTTTACTCCTTTATAATATTAGTATAGATATGAATTGGACTGTTGATTTAAGTGTTAATGAGTCTGTAATTGTAAAACATATAATTATGTCAATATGATTATTGGGCACAGATGTCATATACGCACCACATTGACACGATTGCAACAAAATGGCAATTTTATGCCAAACATGGTAACACAGTTATTTTGTTTATGTGTTAATAAGTGTTAATGTTTTCGATTTATTGTGATATTTATATTTAATATTATGTTTATTATTATGTTTATTATTTATAACTGTTTATTTATTTTTGCATGCTATTTGTAACTAATATTCAAAAACAAAGTTTTCGCCAAATTGGCGGGATAAAAAAATCGCGCCAATGTGGTGCATATATGACATCTGTGCCTATTAAAATACAAATTTCTGCCGCAAATTGACAGCCAAATATTTTGTTGTATGAAATTTAAATTAAAGTGAATGTTGCCTGGTAAATAAAATAGTCACTTGTAAACACATTAAAAACCATTAAGTATAGTGTTTAAGTATATCGTAACTGTACGAAAAGTAATGAAATCCTATCAAAAACATACATGTAAAAGAAGGCCAAGTTGGTTAACGGTTTCGCTAATAAAAGAAGTGAGATCTAACCAGAAACCAAGTTCTTTCGAAGCTCCTTAAATCATAGTTCCTGTCATGCATAACGTACTTTAATTGCTTAAAATGATTTTTTATGTTATTTGCTACTCAATTGAGCGACTTGGCAAGTTTTCTCTTACTCAAATTTCTTTACTTGATTGATCTGAACTTAAAGTTAATCACTTCCTTAACTTATCAATACCTTAACTTCGACATACTTATTCGAATACTTGATTGACTACATCTTTGCCAATGACATACTAGACTAAATTGTACTCAGACTCAAAGATTAAAGTTGGTGGATGAAAACTTGCCAAGTCGCTCTATAGAGTAGCATATAACATAACAAATCATTTTAAGCAATTGAAGAACGTTATGCATGACAGGAGCTATGATTTAAGGAGCTTCGAAATAACTTGGTTTCCGGTCAGATCTCACTTCTTTTATTAGCTAAACCGTTAACGAACTTGGCAATCTTTTACATGTATGTTTTTGATGGGATTGAAATTTACCGTGTGCTCGGTTTGTCCCATTTAGAAACCACTTGTAAATGACTAAAACATTTTCCGATAACTTTACATAGATGATGAACACAAACTGATGATCAGCTGAGAGTCATTATTTGAAGAAATAAAGTTTTGAAATTTATGTCAAAGTTCAGATTGTGCAACTTGTGCCTATTAGTGAAGTAATATTGTCATAATTTGGAACGCCAAGTTGACTAAATGTGTTATTAGGTGGGGATGACTATGGACTATTTATTTATTTATCATTATAAAAATCAATAATAATTATAAAAATCAATCATGCAAATAATTATGATAACTAATAACTGGCCAGTTCTAAATACAATATCTGCTGTTGATATACAATAAATATACTTGTGATAATTATGCTAATCAAATAATATATGGCACATAATATTATATCGAAACCTTCCTTGTTCTAATAGTCAAATAAACATATTTGGAATCAGAAATTTTATTTTATAAATGAAACTAAACAAGGACCACAGGCACTAGATGCTATTTATTAAATATCTGTTCTAGTTCAAAATATGTTTATTTCGCTTTAAGGAAATTTGAGGGAATTTGTGTTATAAATATCATTGCGCATATTATAATAATTAGATGTATAAATGTAAACTCTCTGGGAACTTCTTCAAAAACTAGACTTAAATTTTAATATTTCCCCTTAGATTTATTTCAGGAGCAAATTACAAAACTGGGTCCATTTTATTACTGAAGTGCAGATATAAATAATCTCCAACTGAATCTGTATCATCTCGTAATTATCTCATCAAATACTTATGTGAATTGAGAGAAAACTATTATTTGAAACTTTGAGCTAATTAGAAACCACTGAAATTCTTTCTGAAAATTGGAGTGTTAATGATGGGTTTTGAAATATGAAATGGAAATAAAGTTAAGAAAGAAAATTAGATGGGAAGAAAACGTTTTTGGAAAAATAAAGAAACTGCATTAAAAATTTATAAATAGCTGCAACATTGTTATTGTCCCTATGAAGTCATTCAAAGAAATGTTTTTAAAATATAGTATATATTTTTAAATTTTACCAAGCAGTTAAATACAGGGTGTCGGAGCTAATGTATACAGAAGTTATGGTTTATTTTTACGGAACTGCCCATTAGAATTTTAAAAATATAATTAAATAGAAAGAGCATCTCACCAAGTTTCAATATCAATAGATTTCGATATGTGCACGTTTTGTAGCACTACGAACGTCTAAACGGTAATTCATTTCTCTTCAAGTGTTTCGTAGCATATTATATGTTATGAGATGAATTGCGTGAATAATATGCTTCTTGAACTCATCCACAGTTTCATTTTTTATTTATACACAACGGATTTAATGAATCACAATCCGAATCAAATCCGAAGACCTTGGCGGCCAAGAAATTGATCCCCTTCTTTCAATCTAACTTCCAAGAAATGTTATATTTAAAAACGCGATAACATCTCCATTATAGTGCAGTGGAGCGCCATCCTGTTGGAACAGGAAACCCGGTGTAATTTTAGGAACAGCAAAGTTTTCCCGCATATCAATATAAACGTGTCCCGTGACAGTACGTTGTAAGAAGAAAATGGACCAATTATGCCATTTACATGAATTCCTAACCACACATTGACTTTAGATGCATCCCTTTCTTGTCCAATTTGTTGGTGAGGATTTTCATTTCAGGAAATACGGTAACGATGTATTTTCCAAATGTGTGAAAGCAGGATTCATCACTGAAAATCACATGTTTTAGAAAAGTGGAATTCACTTCAATACGATTTTTCATTTCAGCGGCGAATTTCCATCTTACGCGGTTGATAATTTAGCTTTAAATGTTGAAGAATTTGAAGCCTGTATGCACGCAAACGCAGACGTTTACGAACGATATCATGAACTGTGGAACGATGGATCTGTAGTTCGTTACTTGCCTGCCTAATAGGCTTACTAGAACGCCTAAAAATTGAATCACGCACACGATCAGCAGTGTCATCTGTGACAAAAACGTTAGAATGTTTGTCAGTTTCAGTTACCAAAGTTCTCGTTTCTCTTAAAGTTCTATCGCATTCGTAGATGGATTTTGATGTTCGAGGATCGGTTATCCATGCAAACGTCGCTGAACACGCGTCACTTATTTAAATTTCCATTAACGAAACCACGCACTTCACCTTTTGCTGTGGCGTCCACATGTTTACTAATAAAAGCCGACCGCATCTTTACTAATGAATCTCGTGGAACAGGTATTTCACGTTCGAGCCGATTGCTGATTACTGTATGCATGCTTAGCTGAATGGTCTAGACCCAAAACATCTCAGAGGGGTTTCCAATCCACGGAGGAACAGTCTATTATAATTTAATGGGTAGTTCCGTAATAATAAGCCACAACTTTTGGATACTTTTAGCCCAGACACCCTGTATATATTGTATTTGAATTCTCTCAATATTTCAAAGTAACATATTCGGATATAGTGCTGGAAAATTCCGAAATATCATAAAATTCAAATAATAATAAATTGGTAGGTTTTGGTGGTAAAATAATGGAATTTTTACTGTTTTACTTGTCAGAGCACGGATGCAAATGAAAATTTCTGAGCAAATCATACACGATTCAGGGACCGTGTAAAAATGTAAAAAGTTCAGCGTTTTGAAAATTAATAGCAGATCTTTTTTTTTTGCCATAATTTAAATTTCTTTCTTTTTTAAACACTTTTGCAATTTACAGTGCCTACGTATCATAAACGATTAAATAATATGGAATGATTATTAATTGGTAAGGGTTCTATAAAAGATATTTATACATGTAAATCTTAACTATATAATAATATAACCTAATTCTAATATTTTAGCATTTTCTAATTTTTTACTGAATTCACATAAATGCCACACTGTTTTTTTTTTTAAATCGACATTACAAATATCTTTAAATTTTTAAAACTGCATACAGGATAAATCATTGCAGATTTTCGTAACTGACAGTTACAAAAAGATATACACTGTGATGCATACAATTATGATTATTCATAATAAACTTGCATTAAATCTGTTTGTTTTAGGAGTGCAGCAGAATCCTCATACTACTAGGATGAAAAAAAGGTGTCAATTTAACGTTCTTTTATTTAAAAAAAACTACAATATCAGCCGAATTGTAATTTTTGTGTCTTTTAAACATGCAACAACGGTCATTAAAGGTCAGATTGCTATTTGTAAATTCCGATACGTTTTTTGAATAGGAATGCGCCAAATTGGTAACACTGATCATCACACTCTTCAAACTTTTTTATCCTTCTTGTAAAAAGTTTTAACCTCACATGACAAACGAAAAGGATTTTAAAATATTAAATTTTTAATTTCAACTTACGCTAACAACCAAAAAACGTACGCTAGCATAAAAAGACTTAGTAACGGGGTTCTTGCTAATTGTTTTTTAATCACTAACGATGCAGGAACTCTCCTGTTAGGTCAATTCACACTAAAGTTACCTCCTTGCGTACCCACAGTTACATAAACACAGTCTATTGTAGAAATGATATTGTAGAATACGAAGACTGTATTCTACAGTAAGTATTGAGAACTTTGTAGAACCATTTGGCAAAAACGCAAAGTAGCAAACAGATTCCGCTAGTAATCGATATGACTTCCTTTAATTGTGTTTGTTGCAACACATCGGTTCTACATATGTAAAGCAAGTTTATAGAGCAGCTCTTTGCGTAGTTATATCCATTCATTGATCAGCATTTGTTTAGCATGTTCTGGGTCTGACTTTGGACATGGACGGGCAGAATGACATTTTTGTAAGGTATCCCACACATTTTAAAGAGAATTTCAGTTTTATGAGGATTATTTTTAGAGTAACTGAATTAAAAGGATATTAGAATAAACGGAATGAAATTTGTTACATTGAATTTAACAAAATGGTGGGAAAGGAAAATGAAAAAGTATTTTTTAGAACAGTGAGCGTTAAAATAATGAAAAAGGGAACAAATTTGGAAAAGGGAATTAAATGAGAGGGGAATAATTACTAAAATTGAATAATATATGATGCGACATCATACCAGTTATTTTGTTTATGTGTTAATAAGTGTTAATGTTTACGATTTATTGTGATATTTATATTTAATATTATGTTTATTATTATGTTTATTATTTATAACTGTTTATTTATTATTGCATGCTATTTGTAACTAATATTCAAAAACAAAGTTTTCGCCAAATTGGCGGGATAAAAAAATCGCGCCAATGTGGTGCATATATGACATCTGTGCCTATTAAAATACAAATTTCTGCCGCAAATTGACAGCCAAATATTTTGTTGTATGAAATTTAAATTAAAGTGAGTGTTGCCTGGTAAATAAAATAGTCACTTGTAAACACATTAAAAACCATTAAGTATAGTGTTTAAGTATATTGTAACTGTACAAAAAATAATGAAATCCCATCAAAAACATACATGTAAAAGAAGGCCAAGTTGGTTAACGGTTTCGCTAATAAAAGAAGTGAGATCTAACCAGAAACCAAGTTCTTTCGAAGCTCCTTAAAACATAGCTCCGTTCATGCATAACGTACTTCAATTGCTTAAAATGATTTTTTATGCTATTTGCTTACTCAATTGAGCGACTTGGCAAGTTTTCACTTATTCAAATTTCTTTACTTGATTGATCTGAACTTAAAGTTAATCACTTCCTTAACTTATCAATACCTTAACTTCGACATACTTATTCGAATACTTGATTGACTACATCTTTGCCAATGACATACTAGACTAAATTGTACTCAGACTCAAAGATTAAAGATGGTGGATGAAAACTTGCCAAGTCGCTCTATTGAGTAGCAAATAACATAACAAATCATTTTAAGCAATTGAAGAACGTTATGCATGACAGGAGCTATGATTTAAGGAGCTTCGAAATAACTTGGTTTCCGGTTAGATCTCACTTCTTTTATTAGCTAAACCGTTAACGAACTTGGCAATCTTTTACATGTATATTTTTGATGGGATTGAAATTTACCGTGTGCTCGGTTTGTCCCATTTAGAAACCACTTGTAAATGACTAAAACATTTTCCGATAACTTTACATAGATGATGAACACAAACTGATGATCAGCTGAGAGTCATTATTTGAAGGAATAAAGTTTTGAAATTTATGTCAAAGTTCAGATTGTTCAACTTGTGCCTATTAGTGAAATAATATTGTCATAATTTGGAACGCCAAGTTGACTAAATGTGTTATTAGGTGGGGATGACTATGGACTATTTATTTATTTATCATTATAAAAAATATATTCATGTAAATAATTATGATAACTAACAACTGGTCAGTTCTAAATATAATATCTGCTGTTGATATACAATAAATATACTTGTGATAATTATGCTAATCAAATAACATATGGCACATAATATTATATCGAAACCTTCCTTGTTCTAATAGTCAAATAAACATATTTGGAATCAGAAATTTTATTTTATAAATGAAACTAAACAAGGACCACAGGCACTAGAAACTAGATGCTATTTATTAAATATCTGTTCTAGTTCAAAATATGTTTATTTCGCTTTAAGGAAATTTGAATGAATTTGTGTTATAAATATCATCGCGCATATTATAATAATTAGTTGTATAAATATAAACTCTCTGGGCACTTCTTCAAAAACTAGACCTAAATTTTAATATTTCCCCTTAGATTTATTTCAGGAGCAAATTACAAAACTGGGTCCATTTTATTACTGAAGTGCTGATATAAATAATCTCCAACTGAATCTGTATCATCTCGTAATTATCTCATCAAATACTTATGTGAATTGAGAGAAAACTATTATTTGAAACTTTGAGCTAATTAGAAACCACTGAAATTCTTTCTGAAAATTGGAGTGTTAATGATTGCGAAAGAAGGGTTTGGAAATATGAAAAGGAAATAAAGTTAAGAAAGAAAATTAGATGGGAAGAAAACGTTATTGGAAAAATAAGGAAAGTGCATTAAAAATTTATAAATAGCTGCAACATTGTTATTGTCCCTATGAAGTCATTCAAAGAAATTTTTTTAAAATATAGTATATATTTTTAAATTTTACCAAGCAGTTAAATACAGGGTGTCCGAGCTAATGTAGACAAAAGTTATGGTTTATTTTTACGGAACTGCCCATTAGAATTTTAAAAATATAATTAAATAGAAAGAGCATCTCACCAAGTTTCAATATCAATAGATTTCGATATGTGCACGTTTTGTAGCACTACGAACGTCTAAACGGTAATTCATTTCTCTTCAAGTGCTTCGTAGCATATTAGATGTTATGAGATGAATTGCTTGAATAATATGATTTTTGAACTCATCCACAGTTTCATTTTTTATTTATACACAACGGATTTAATGAATCACAATCCGAATCAAATCCGAAGACCTTGGCGGCCAAGCAATTGATCCCCCTCTTCCAATCTAACTTCCAAGAAATGTTATATTTAAAAACGCGATAACATCTCCATTATAGTGCAGTGGAGCGCCGCCGTCCTGTTGGAACAGGAAACCCGGTGTAATTTTAGGAACAGCAAAGTTTTCCCGCATATCAATATAAACGTGTCCCGTAACATTACGTTGTAAGAAGAAAATGGACCAATTATGCCATTTACATGAATTCCTAACCACACATTGACTTTAGATGCATCCCTTTCTTGTCCAATTTGTTGGTGAGGATTTTCATTTCAGGAAATACGGTAACTATGTGTTTTCCAAATGTGTGAAAGCAAGATTCATCACTGAAAATCACATGTTTTAGAAAAGTGGAATTCACTTCAATACGATTTATCATTTCAGCGGCGAATTTCCATCTTACGCGGTTGATAATTTAGCTTTAAGTGTTGAAGAATTTGAAGCCTGTATGCACGCAAACGCAGACGTTTAGGAACGATATCATGAACTGTGGAACGATGGATCTGTAGTTCGTTACTTGCCTGCCTAATAGGCTTACTAGAACGCCTAAAATTGAATCACGCACACGATCAGCAGTGTAATCTGTGACAAAAACGTTAGAATGTTTGTCAGTTTCAGTTACCAAAGTTCTCGTTTCTCTTAAATTTCTATCGCATTCGTAGATGGATTTTGATGTTCGAGGATAGGTTATCCATTCAAACGTCGCTGAACACGCGTCACTTATTTAAATTTCCATTAACGAAACCACGCACTTCACCTTTTGCTGTGGCGTCCACATGTTTACTAATAAAAGCCGACCACATCTTTACTAATGAATCTCGTGGAACAGGTTTTTCACGTTCGAGCCGATTGCTGATTACTGTATGCATCCTTAGCTGAATGGTCTAGACCCAAAACATCTCAGAGGGGTTTCCAATCCACGGAGAAACAGTCTATTATAATTTAATGGGTAGTTCCGTAATAATAAGCCACAAATTTTGGATACTTTTAGCCCAGACACCCTGTATATATTGTATTTGAATTATCTCAATATTTCAAAGTAACATATTCGGATATAGTGCTGGAAAATTCCGAAATCTCATAAAATTCAAATAATAATAAATTGGTAGGTTTTGGTGGTAAAATAATGGAATTTTTACTGTTTTACTTGTCAGAGCACGGATGCAAATGAAAATTTCTGAGCAAATCTTACACGATTCAGGGACCGTGTAAAAATGTAAAAAGTTCAGCGTTTTGAAAGTTAATAGCAGATTTATTTATTTTTTTTTTGCCATAATTTAAATTTCTTTCTTTTTTAAACAATTTTGCAATTTACATTGCCTACGTATCATAAACGAGTAAAATATGCGGAACGATTATTAATTGGTAAGGGTCCTATAAAATATATTTATTTATACACGTACATCTCAACTATATAATAATATAACCTAATTCTAATATTTTAGCATTTTCTAATTTTTTACTGAATTCACATAAATACCACACTGATTTTTTTTAAAATCCACATTAGAAATATCTTTAAATTTTTAAAACTGCATACAGGATAAATCATTGCAGATTTTCGTAACTGACAGTTACAAAAAGATATACACTGTGATGCATAAAATTATGATTATTCATAATAAACTATCGAGTGCATTAAACATGTTTGTTTTAGGAGTGCAGCAGAATCCTTATACTACTAGGATGAATAAAGGTGTCAATTTAACGTTCTTTTTATTTAAAAAAACTACAATATCATCCGAATTGTACTTTTTGTGTCATTTAATCACGCAACAGCGGTCATTAAATAAAGGTGAGATTGCTATTTGTAAATTCTGATACGTATTTTGAATAAGAATGCGCCAAATTGGTAACACTGATCATCACAGTCTTCAAACTTTATTATCCTTCTTGTAGAAAGTTTTAAACTCACATGACAAAAGAAAAGGATTTTAAAATATTAAATTTATAATTTAAACTTACGCTAACAACCAAAAAACGTACGCTAGCATAAAAAGACTAAGGAACGGGGTTCTTGCTAATTGGTTTTTAATCTCTAACGATGCAGGAACTCTCCTGTTAGGTCAATTCACACTAAAGTTACCTCCTTGCGTACCCAAAGTTACATAAACACAGTCTATTGTAGAAATGATATTTTAGAATACGAAATCTGTATTCTACAGTAAGTATTGAGAACTTTGTAGAACCATTTGGCAAAAACGCAAAGTAGCAAACAGATTCCGCTAGTAATCGATATGATTTCCTTTAATTGTGGTTGTTGCAACACATCAGTTCTACATATGTAAAGCAAGTTTATAGAGCAGCTCTTTGCGTAGTTATATCCATTCATTGATCAGCATTTGTTTAACATGTTCTGGGTCTGACTTTGGATATGGACGGGCAGAATGGCATTTTTGTAAGGTATCCCACAGATTTTTAAGAGAATTTCAGTTTTATGAGTATTCTTACCACTCTACTCAATTGAGAACTTTACTTTTCAGGATCTCAAACACAGGATGGCTTTCATGTGACCGTATCCTCTTGATTGTATCGGAATCAGTTGGCGGCAGATTCTTAAGTAAAAATAAAAACTTTTTCATTTGTTAAAAGTCAGTAGCATACATCCTTTGGGACGACGACGTCCAATGTTTATGAGGGCGCCTGACCAAATTAAACAGTAACGCTCTACGTCCAGTGTAGCTAAAAATGTTCCTCGTGTGAAGGTAGAACTTTTGCTTTTGCTTGTAAAGCAACACAAATGTAATCTGTAGTATTTTTTTATACAACCATCTTCAAGATTTTGCCCCGTTTTATACATGCTTAAGAAGACTCTTAATGCATTGTAAAAAACATTGTAGTTCATAACAAATGCTTCCAGTATTGTCGTCACACTACGCACCTGTTTCAATTTGTCAATCATTATTCCTCGAATAAAATCATAGAAATACTTTCTTTTATTCATATTGCACTTGCAATTAATTTGAAGTGAACGTCTTTTATATTACCCTTTATGCTTATTTTGCATTTCTCCACACGTTCCACTCTAACGACTCACACTAATCGACTCACTCTTATGTAAGCTGCAGCGTCTTGTTTTCAACATTTCCATACAGCCCACTTTTCCATTGAGCTGGAGTTAATTTTACTATTTACACAGATTTTTACTATCTGCTTAAAAAAATTAAAACTGGTTTATTCACTTATTGAAGTTGAGATAATTTCTGATATTTTATTCAAACAGCATTTAAAACATTCCGTCAGAACAAAAATTATGATAAAAAGCCTTTCAGATGCCGCCATAGACGACATGAAATATTCATGTTTTTATAGTCTTTTATTTTTAAAACAATTATTTTTCAGCTCGTACGCAGAGAATTCTGATAATTGCTAGATACACTTTTATGACTTTTTAACATCTTCAAAGTATACGAACATACAAAAATTAACTACAATGTTGCTGTTATAATTAGTATTCATAAAATTAGATTTGTTTATGTTATTAAATTGCTTCCGAATTTTCAAACTTTAACCCTCTAAGCGTGTAGAACGTAATATTCCGTTCACTAAGCTCCAGGTTTCACTGCAATGTATGCAATGTTTAAGATAATATAATTCTATAGATTTAGTGAATTTTCAAAACATTGAAGAATGATTAATACTCTAAAGGGTTACATTCATACTTGTAATTAAGTTTTATTTATAATGCTGAAAGAATCATATTATTTTAGCATTTAAAACAAAATGCAGAGAAAACAACATTACAATTTTACCCTTTTTCAAAACGCTCAGAGAGTTAATGAAATATTTACATTTTATTATTCAATAAATGCAACCTTTGTTTTGATATTAGTTCATTTTAATTAGACACAATTTTATTATTTTTAACATAACCATTTTATAGTTGGTTACGCCGATAGCTCAGTTATTATTTATCACTACAAATAAAAAACACACACTCTCAAAATAAAATAAACTCACTTGCGGACTGTATCTCATTTAATATCTCACAACACTCAATAAAAATGGTCGAGAGCCGAGATTTACACAACTCCTCAGATCGGCATCTCGAACGCAACTCACAATCACAAGTTGTAGTTTTTTTTTTTTTTTTTTTTTTTTTTTTTAAACATTTTACATAGACGGCGCTTCTAGCGGCAACATACCGCCGGGCCTTGAATGTTGCTAACATTCAATAATATAAATGCAATATAATTCAAACACAATCTCTAACTGAAAGATACAATCTCAAAAAACACAATTTCTTCTCAAAAATACTACACTAAATAAAATACTAAATTTACAAATATAAACACAAGAATTTAATACACTGCAGGAAAAGTATATAGTTTAATAAAACAAATGTATGAATTTAAGTACTCAATAAACCATCATTCACATATGGCAAAACAACAATTTTTGTCACTGGCCTTTTATATGTGCCATTTTTATCTTTCAAGGTGACAACTCTTATAATATTGTCTGGGCCTGGAAGAATTTTAATAATTCGGGCCAAATGCCATTTTAAAGGGCAATAATTATCAGAATTTTTTACTAATACTAAATCTTCCTCTTTTACCTTTACCCTTCCCTTGTACCATTTAGGTCTATTTAAGAGCTTATTCAAATATTCTGATGACCATTTTTTCCAAATATGTTGTGTTAATTTTTGAACTAATTGCCATCTGCTCAACCTATTCATAGGAATTTCTGTATAATTTGGTTCTGGTAAGGCCATTAAAGAGGAACCAATAAGGAAGTGAGCAGGCGTCAAAGCTTCATTTGAAAGGGGGCAGAGTGGCCGAGAATTAAGAACTGCCTCAATTTGAGTAATAAGAGTCAAGAGTTCCTCATAACTTAAAATAGTTTTACCTACAACACGTTTTAAATGGTATTTAAGGGATTTGATATTTGCTTCCCACAAACCTCCAAAGTGAGGAGCTGAAGGGGGGTTAAAATGCCAGTTAATACCTTTATTAGCTAAATAATTTTCTATCTCCTCCTCACTTTTATCTTTAAATAAAGATCTGAGAATTGCTCTTAATTCTTTATTGGCACAGACGAAATTTCGACCATTATCACTATATATATATCAGAAGGTTTGCCCCGCCTTGCTATAAAGCGTTTAAGTGCTGCTAAGAATGCTTCACTTGTTAGATCATTTACTATTTCAAAATGCAAGGCTTTTGTAGTAAAACACACAAATACACAAATAAATACTTTTTTTACCTGTTTACTTCTACCTATGAAGTTTTTGACTTCAAAGGGACCACAGTAGTCAAATCCAGTACGCATAAATGCTCGGGCCATTGTTACTCTAGAAGCTGGCAAATCAGCCATCTGTTGCTCTGAATTCTTAGAATTTACCTTTTTACAAGTCATACAATTGAAAATGATTTTACGAACTATATTTCTAGCAGATAAGATCCAAAATTTGTTTCGGATGAGATAAAGAGTTGTCTCAGCACCTGCATGAAAATACAAATTATGAAAATATTTAATTACACAAAAAGTAAAATTATGTTTTGAAGGAATAACAATTGGATATTTTTTATGCTCGGATAAGTTGCTGTTTCTCAGTCTACCACCAACTCGGATTATACCATTAACATCTAAAAACGGGCACAAGTTTGTCAGTTTACTATTATTAGGGATTGTATTACCCTTTTCCAAATACTGCATGAATGAAGTCTTCTGGATGTTTTTTACTATACAGAATAAGGACTGAGAGAGTTCACTGCTGGTTAAAGTTCCACCTTTGGGATACAAGGGATTTCTACAGTTATGGATGAATCTATTACACCATGCTACTACTCTTTGCAGCTTTATGAATGAAGAACTGTTATTAATGATGTCTAAAGGCTCAACAGTGTTAACTAATGTACATACTTGAGTTACTGATGGTGCTTTCAATTCACGGATAAACAACTCACTGGTTTCAACAGAAATAATATCAGGAGATTCCACCATCTTAGGCTGTTGTAGGAATGATGGACCGAACCACCATAAATCACATTGCTGGATCTTGATGGGATCTAGGCCTCTAGAAATGAGATCTGCAGGATTTTGCTTGGAAGGTACATAATTCCACTGATCAATCGAAGTTAAACTTTATATAATCGATACCCTGTTTGCGACAAATGTCTTTAGATCATTCGACTCCTTTTTTAACCATGCAAGTACAATAGTACTATCTGTCCAAAAACAAGTTTTAGAAACTTCTTGCTTTAGAGCACTTAACACTTTTTGCATCAACTTAGATAATAGGACTGCTGCAGAAAGTTCTAGACGAGGGATAGTAATATGCTTTAGAGGAGCTACTCTAGATTTACTAGTGAGCAGTTTAATAGCAGAATCACCAGAAGAATTAATAGATTTTACATAAACGACCGCACCATAAGGAAGTTCAGAAGCATCTAAAAAACCATGCAATTCCACACAATTAAATTGTTCTACAAATACAAATCTTGGGTAATTGATCATATTTACAGTTTTTAAGGAAGTAAGAAAATTAGTCCATTCGATATTTTCTTTCACTGGAAGATAATCACACCAATCTATTTTCAGCAACCATAATTTTTGAAGGAAAACCTTGGCCTTCGTAATTATTGGACCTATCAAACCCAACGGGTCAAATATTCTGGCAATTTGTGATAATACTGAGCGTTTGGTATACCTTTCACTTAGCTCTATAATTAAATTAAATCCGAAACAGTCTGGTTGCGGTTTCCACAATATTCCTAGGGTTTTTGTCTCATTGGAAAATGAATATTCAGATATTGCATTATTACACAAAAGAGAAGAATTATTTACTGACCATTTGTGAAGATCCATGCTTCCCTTCTTTAACAAAGGTATCAGTTGTTTGTGGATCTCTTTAGCTGTGTCTAGATCATCAGCACCTGTCAAAATATCATCCATATATACGTCTTGAAATAATACATTTGCAGCTAAAGGAAATTCCTTTCCTTCATCTCTAGCTAGCTGGGTAAGGGTTCTTGTTGCTAAAAAGGGGGCACTCGTTGTGCCATAAGTCACCGTACATAATTTATACACCTTAACTGGTTCATGTACCTCAGGTTTAAACAAGATTCTCAATAAATCTCTTTGACTCGGATGTATCAATATCATACGGTACATTTTCTTAATATCTGCTACAAAAACAAATTTGTGCTTTCGAAATCGCAACATTATACTAAATAATTCATCTTGGATTGTTCCTCCGTTATATTGCAAACTATTTAAAGGTTTTCCGGTAGAAGTTAAGGAACTAGCGTTAAAGACAACTCTTAATGGTGTGCTACTTGATTCAGCACGGAACACGCAATGATGGGGTATGTAATAAGTGATATCTGGTTCTTCAGATTCTATCACCTCTTCCATATGACCCATACTTAAATATTCTTGCATAAAGACATTATAAAGATCGTTAAATTTAGGTTCTCTAACTAAGCGATTCCATAATGAATTTAAAACTTCCATAGCCTTTTTCTTTGATTCTCCAAGACAAGATGGGTCTTCCTTAAATGGCATTTTTACCATGTATTGCCCTGTTGTAGTTCTGGAATAGTTTTTCAGAAAATGTTCTTCACAAATTTCTGATTCCTTATTTCTAGAAACTTCAGATTCTCTCTCAATGTTTTCTATTTCCCAAAAATCTCGAATTACTCTTTCTAACTCCAAATTATCTGTTATCAACCCACAATGTATATTACTTTCAACCTTAGCCGGAAGGCTTCCGCTAACAATATAACCGAAAACACTGTTTTGTAACTCTATTCTAGTATTTAATGGTTGGGGGTAAATTTGACCTGGCCTTAAAAATTCAGAGAAATTTTCTGCACCCAAAAGCTAATCAATACAGCCTGGCACATTAAACTTTTCGTCAGCTAATTTGATGTTATTTAACGAGGAAATACAAATCTCAAGCGGTCTAGAAGGCGTAAATTCCGTAATTTTCGGAACGACTAAAAAATCTAATTTTAAATAAAAATCTTTATCTCTATTCGAAATAGTTGTGTTAACTCTAGATCTAACATTACGAGACAAATTATTTATTCCAGAAATACAAATATTAGTCTTTTCTCTTTTCAAATTTAGTTTATCTACTAACCTTTTACTCATAAAATTAGAGTTTGCACCGACATCTAATAAACCACGTGCTTCATGAAAATTACCATATTCATCTTTTATTAAACAAACAAATGTGCTAAGTAACACAGCTTTTAACTCGTTAGATAAATTACATATCGTTGAAAATAAATTGCTTTGGTTATTAACTTGGAAAGGCTGGAATACTGGAGCTGAAGCATCCAAATTAGATTTATTACCGACTTCGTTTTTAGAACTCATTTCCTGTGAAATTATCTCTGGATTTTCACCTTTATTTATTTTTTGTTCACGCGGGAAATGCAAAGTTACATGATGCTTTCTCTTGCAAATAATACAAGAGAATTTAGATTTACAATCAATCACTTTATGATTCATAAGACAGTTAAAACAAAGGTTTTTGGATTTTACAAGCTCAACTCTATTACCCACTGACATGTTTTTATAAACAGGACATTTATGCAAAGGATGATTTTCACTACATGACAAAATACATTTAGAATTTTTTACTTCAGTTAGAAAAACTTTAGAAACATTTCGATAATAAGTATTTTTATTACTCGCTCTAGAATTGTCAACCACGGGTTTTCCCTTAGACGTATAATATAAACCAATTTCCCGAGATAATTCAATGGGAGAAAACCACGATTCTGCTTGTCTAACATTTATAAAATACATGACATCTTTATCAAGCGTTTGACAAATCTTATCAGAAACTATTAACTGTTTTAAAGTTTCGAAATCTGTCACATTCCTCAATTTTAAATAATAATCCCAACTCGTTGTTAATCGGGATGCAAATTGTACATATGTTTCATTAGGATGACGTTGTGCTTCCCTAAAATGTTCTAAACAAGTCTGGGGGGATGGCTCAAATTCTCTAAGTACTATAGCCTTTACTTTTGAATAATCTTCTAATTCCCCATCTTTGATGTACGTAATTACGTTTGTTGCCCTTTCTCCTAACAGATTTAGTAGAATTTCCGATTTATATTTTTCTGGGACATTTTTAGAAATAAATGCTCTTTCTAACGATGAAAAAAAAATAACTCCAACCTTCTGGTTTAGATGGAATTTTAATCGTTAACGTTCTTACACTTTTAATCAGAGAGTCTAAAGATTCTATATTATCTTTTTTCTCGAGATCACTTAAATTATCATTTTTAGTTTCTGCACGGGCCTTAGCCAACTCAATTTCTAACTTTGCATGTTCAAGTTTTAATTTCTCAAGATCTAGTAATTTTGATTCTTCATTTTTTCTTTCCTCAATAAAACTGTTTGCTATGTCTTCAACCAGTTTATTATCTGCTTTATACTTCGAACTTTCCTTTATTAAATTTATTAAATCATAAATAGTTAATTTGGAATCTGATATATCTATGTCTAATTCAGCAGCAATTCGCTGATAATCTTCCTTTTTTGCACCTTTAAACATTGTATTATAAATACAATTCACAATAAATAAATAAATAAAACTGACATACCTTTATCTATTAATAAATCTCCAAATCGGATAATTCCACATTGAAAAGATTTAATCCACTCTTTCAATTCTCAAATTAGCTCAATAATAAAGAACATCGGTTCTTTTCTGCGTAAACACATTCACAGTTCATTTTTCCGTATTACGAAATTCTCCAGGTTAATCGAAATTATTTTTCTTCTGGAAACAAAAAACACTTCACAATATTCACACTCTTCTATATTCACACGCTGTTCACAATATTCACAAAAGAGACTTCTGAATCACAATATTTTGTACTTTAATATAAATAATACGATGATTTAATTTTCGTTTTACTCATTCTAATTACTTGATAGAATTCCAAAAACAATTTATCTTCTGCAGACGATTCCCGAAAAAACATAAACATCGACAAATTCTATTCTTTCTCCGGCTCGACGGACCAATAATATGGTTACGCCGATAGCTCAGTTATTATTTATCACTACAAATAAAAAACACACACTCTCAAAATAAAATAAACTCACTTGCAGACTGTATCTCATTTAATATCTCACAACACTCAATAAAAATGGTCGAGAGCCGAGATTTACACAACTCCTCAGATCGGCATCTAGAACGCAACTCACAATCACAAGTTGTAGTTTTTTTTTTTTAAACATTTTACATAGACGGCGCTTCTAGCGGCAACAATAGTGTTAAATTATGTCGGTGTTAGCATGCGCGCATCGGAAAGCTATACATGCATCTACATATGACATAAAATTTATAAAATAAAATATATGTGTTTTCTAGAAAAGCAGAAGATGAATTGTAATGTTGTTTAAATATACCTTTTACATTTTGTACACATAGGTAAAATAATCTTTACAATAACAATCACTGAATACACTTGTGAGCAACTGTTAAAACCAAAACACACTATCAGCGATAACAGACACAAAAGAGAAAGCAGCAACATTTGGAAATTAGCATTCATGCTGGATGCACTAACTAATAACGTGCGCATGCAAATTTTTTTATTTACAAATATGTGATACCTCTAATAAGGCACATGAGGGGTTTCATGCGTATTGGCAGTTGTTGCTGAAAGTGAAATGTGTATACGAAAGCATCAATTGACTACTCTGAATTTTTTGGATATGTCTTTAAAAGCAAGATATTCATAAACACATACTCAAAGACATTTTATAAAAATAGGAATGTTCTTTTTATGTGGGTATACCCGTTTATAAAAAACAATCTTCGGAACCTCAATTGCACGCCCGTAGAAAAATACTGAAACTTTTCTTATTAGGCGATTTATCCCTAGTTTAGCAACACAATGAAATATAAAAATATTGTTTTTTACCATTGAGATGTCAAGTTAGGTAAAATGTACCCATGAAATGTTTCTGCTGTGCATACTAAACCATTTTAAATAATTTGAACTTAAATAAATTCATTTTTAAAACTTTAGTTTTGTCAAATGCAATTTTTTTTCTAAATCCATTGTAGTACAGTATATAATTTAGTATATAATTTAGAATACAAATGTAAGGTGTTTAAAAAAATTTGTAGATGAAAATTACTTTTAATTCATATTTAAAATTAATCTAAACTGTGAAATCGTTGAACTTTCAAAACGTTTGCAAAGAAGTTATAAGGAAAAATATGATATGAGTAAAATAAGAAAATTTTTTTTTATTTAACCTGATTTTAAATATTTTAAAGTACTTTTGCTGTACAAATTAAATAATTGAAAATATGAAACGTAAAACGCAAAAAAAAAAAAAAAAAAAAAACTAAACATGAATGGGGAGGGGATCATAAGTCCCGAAATAGAAAAAAAAAAGGACACAAAAAGACAAAAACAGATTTTGTTTTTGTTAAATCATTTCAATATACTAAAAATGCACTTATGTGAACGTTAATCTTCCATTCTACATGTTACGGAAAATTCAGTTTAAAACCTTTTTTATTCTACATGGTGTACCTGTTTGAATAAGCTTAACTGAATCAAGTACAATTTTTATAATTTAAAATTGTTAGTATGTTGTTATAAAATAGTTTGCTTTGTTGATATTGAAAAAAATTATACATGTTAGAATAAAATTTAAATTGTTGAAATTTTTTTAGTTGATTAATAAAAAAGGTTAAATTTACACAAAATATTATTAACTGAACCCATTATTTAAGAATAGATGATCAATCAAATCTGCAATAAAATAAACTCTGCTCCAAGGAAAAACTATTTATTTATTTTCATTAAAAATGTATTTAAAAAAAAAATTGTTGTAAAAATATACAGAATGGGAAAATTTACCACCACCCCACCCCCTCTTCCGTAAAATGAATATGATTCCAAAAAGGAGGAAGGGTGATAAATAATGAAAAAAAAATACACACTTACACTCTGCTGGTAGAATTACATATTATGATAAAAAAATGCTTTATTAGCTCACAGGCTATCAAAGCCTGAGAGCTGATGTGCCCACCGGTTCTGTATGTACGTATGTATGTACGTATATATGTATGCGTGTACGTAAACACAATAACTTTTGATAAATATAACTGTTTTGCTTCACATTTTGTTTATATGTTCATTGTGATAAGGAGCTTCCCTGATTAGTTTTGGTGGTTCATTGGTTATGTATAAAGGGGGAAAGGGGGCTAATCCCTTCCCCTTTAATTTAGACAAATGGGTTTTTCATGGAGAATTATCCAATTTTCTTCAAATTTTGTATATATGTTCATTGTCATAAGGCGTTTCCCTGATTAATTTTGGAGGGTTCATTGGTTAATTATAAGAGGGGGAATGGGGGGGATGATCCCCCTTAATATATTGTTGATTTCTTTACTTTTCGAGGGTTTATTTCAAAGAATTTGAAATAAGAGTATAATATACAATTAGTGTGAATAGACTGTGAGCTCAATGACCTCAGTTTAACTGGTCAGTTTTCTTTTTATTGATAGTTTTAACAGACATCCTTATGCTTTCTTTGCTATTTTATACTATTTTGATGAATCAATAGTTTCGTTCGATAAAGGTTAAAACAAATTTCATTTTCTCTATGCACATTAACATGGTTTGATAATTCATATCGTATTAAAATTTCAGCAAAGTAGATTTTTAATACAGTTTTCTCTTCGGTAACATCTGTCAGTTCCTTATTTATCGCTTTATATTTTTTAAATAAAATCCAAACGATACTGTACACGTTTATTATTGAACATATAGCTATTGATTTTCATAAAATCCAGGTAACGATTGAATTATACAGATCGAAAAATAGGTATCAAAATGTTAACTTAACTACACGTTAAAATAAAAACGCGTTACAGTACGCGTTGAGTACACGTTAAAACGAGAAAAATCACAGCGTTTTCAGTGAAGAAGTTAATAAGTCAAAATACGCATATATTCGATGTATTATAGTATAAACTTATGCAAACCAGCAATAAACTATTTTATTGTTTAAATTTAAATGTCGTTAAGTGTTACAAACTCAATCACGTGTGTTTGTCGAGCACCAGTCTTCTTCACAAACAAGTGTAGCGCTAAATCCCTCATGCGGTAAACGATAGATTACAGAATTTTTTACGATCGATTACATGACAGATAACTTTACAGATTTTCTGTTGAGATTCCGCATCTAAATTTCACAAATTTTAAATTAGGTAGATATGGAGAATATTCGACTTTTTTCGTTTCAAAATTTTATTAGTGCGCGCTTCAAAGAGACCTTCTTTGTTGCATGTTTTACGTGTGGCCTTATTATTTGAAAGATGTCAGTAAAACGACCAATGACAGTTGTTTCTAAGGAATTCGATATCGCTGAAGTGTCCATTCCTGCCTTTGGAGAGCATTTACAGTTTATGTCGTATTTACAGTAGGACGGCAACAGGAAATAGGTATGTAGTTCTATCAGTGCAAAGAGACAATCGCACCACAGATAGTCATGTGGCAGAACCATTTCTTTCTACCTCAGGCATGCAAATATTCCTGGCCGTGCGCGATAACGAGGACTATAGTCCAGAAGACCTGCTGTGTGTTTACGAGAGTTCATTTTAGAACCCGTTTGTAATGATATCGTCAGAATCGCAATACAGTTATAATACAAGTACTATATTGGTTCCTTTTGTGGATAACATCTGAACGGTAAGCAGTATCAATCTCACACCAGATCAATTGTCGTTAATGATCATATGGCAGCCTTATTCTACTCTCATTTGAGAAGAGTATGCAAACCCAGTTGTGCTCAGTTCATTTGTAAAGCTGACTACAATAAAACAAATGGCCGCTACGGTTCAGCTTTCAGCAAGAGGGCACACACAAACATACAACACAGGCCCTCAAGAGTTTAGCCCTCACTGTTACAAATGCCTGACTACAATTTTTTTAGACACCCGCTTGCTCTGCTGCAGCAAGAAATTGATTTGCCATTCAAAAACTTGCTGTGCTCCAGTACCTATTACGTGTTCAATCGACATGTTCTATTGATGTGTACCATCGACGATACGTCGATATTAAATTATACCTGTCTTTTGCGACCGTCGTACTGCAAAAACTTTAAAATGCTCTCTATAGCCAAAAAAATGCACTGCGGGAGATGTGGAATTCCCTGGTAACGTCTATTATTTGTCTCTCTATTCGGGCTGTCCAACAATGCGGCTGCGTGTACAGTCATCCGAGATTTATTTTAAAACTTCAAAGTCAAGAATAAATTCTTTCGCGGTAAAATTTTACTTTCAATAACAACTGTCAACACAACCAAATCCTTTAAATCTCTTATCAGCTCTATTTCGTCAACAAAGCATGTGTTAATCAAAAATTTATTTCATACGCACATTGCATCTTATTGCATCCCGCAATTATACAAATATCTACATGATGTTGCCTTTGAATTTATGACTGTTATCGTTGGTAATGTCATCCGTCTTTAGCAATTGTCTTTCCATGCATTTCATAAGTTTTCGCTTCTTAAATGCGTAATGTCGCCTGAAGTCTTATTGTTATTTACATTTCATGGCTGTACGGTTTTAAAGTTTTTCCATCTTTAACATTTCCCCATCAATGTACTCTCACATCTATCGAAATATTCGTTTTTTCCGGGGTGGGGGGATGACATATTCATATAAATTGGTCGTACTAGCTCAGCTTATTCTCGAATTATATAATTTACAAATTAACGAGACAATTTGAAGTAGAAAGTATTTTGATAAAACAGTCATGTGTACTGAATATGCCAAATTATTATACATTTCAATAAACAAATTGTCCTTAGATTATAAAAAGTATACGTCACTAAATGGTAGACGTTATTAGAAATCATTTATGTTCCTATATAATTTATATCTATAAATATTTGCAGCAGAATCTATACTATTAAAAACCGTTCGCGTATCTATGTAACCTCAAAAACTCGAAAACCACAGGGCGCAGGGCTAGGAAATTTTGAACACGGGTAGCTGGTAGGGCGGTCATGAACGATTGGGGCAAAAAAAATGGAAATTTTTAAATAGATTTTTGATAGATTAAATATTAATTAAAATCCATCTACAAATAGATCTCATCAAAATTTCAAAAATACGCTTTTCTATTTTCGGTTGGTTGGTTGTATAAAATCTCCGCAGGAGTCATTAAATAAATCAAGGCAGGAATCATTGCAATTCCCAGTCGAGTGTTTAAAATCGATGGATCAGAGATTATAAGAGATGTAGACAATCAACTTAATTATTGACCGTTGCCAAATGCTAAAAACTTAATTGTAAAAGATTTTATCGACTTAATCAATGATAATTAGCTGGGTTTAAGGGTTTTTTTTAGATGACATATATTAGTATGATAGAGATTATTAATACAGAAAACTTTATTTAACAGATTATTTGTTAAATTTGCGGGGATGGGGAGGGGTGGGGGTCAACGACTTTTTATTAAATATCACATATATATTATTTGACCGCGCGCCACCTGGCGGCGGCTTTTTCATTAATTGACCATCCTCATTAATAAATCCAAATCTACTGCTCTAATTTCAACTGAACTAATTACATTTAACAAATTTAACATTTTTTTTTATTCACCCGTAACGTTTAATTGCTGTTTTATATAGATGCTATGCTATTTTAGAGTAACAATTTTCCTAAAAATTAAATTTATGTTACCAATAAAAGTACAGAGCCCGTATTCAGTTGATGCATACTAACAGTCAAAGTTAGTGATTTGTTGTTGAGCACTTGACCACGCGCCTCCTCGCGGCCCCTCCCTCAAGGTTTTTTCTCTATCTGCGCTTTATTTCCAGAACTCAGTTAATTATGTCCGAACTTCTCCAAATCAGTTCCATTTCGCTAAATTATCATAAAAATCAGCATTCATAGCTTCAGGGTGTACTTCTAGAAAACAGTTACCAGTATTTCCGAATAATAGTCTAAGCCAAATTTCAAATTAAGTTCCTAGCATAACCAAATGAATCAATCTTTAAAGATGCATATAGTGGCTCTTTTAATTTATCATTTGCTGAAAGGCACTTGAACATCCGCTCCTCCCGGCCCCTCCCTCAATGCTTTTTGTCTAATTGTACCCTGTTTCCATATCTCAGCAACTAATTTTCCGATTTCAGTGCAACTGATTCCAAACATCATATTTAACTTAATAATCAACGTCTATATCATTAAAATAAATTTGTGAGTAGCGGGTACCACTATTTCCGAATAACAGTCTAAGACAAATTTCTAATTAAGTTCCTAGCTTAACCAAACGAACGAATTTTTAAAGATGCATAGTCGTCCTCCTAATTAGTAATTTACTGAAGTGAACTTAAACATTTGTTCCTCCCCGGCACCTCCTTCAAGGTTTTTTTCTCTAACTATGCCCCGTTTCTATAACTCAGCAACTATCTTTCCGATTTCAACTCAACTGATTACAAACATTATAATTAACTTCATAATCACCCTCTATAACATTAAAGTAAATTTATGAGTAGTAGTTACCACTATTTCCGAATAATAGTTTAAGCAAAATTTGTAATTATGTTCATAGCTTAACCAGACGAAATTTTTTTTTTAAGGATGCATAGTGGTCCTCCTAATTAGTTATTTTCTGAAGGACACTTGAACATCCCCTTTACTGCAATGTGAGATATACATATTACGGACGCCACGCTGCAATACTAACAAGCTGTAGCGGGTATTACGATAATTCTTTTACCTCGCATGCAAATAATTAGAGATTATTTAATTGCGCTTCATTATTTCATTTTTTTAAATAAAGAAAAACATTTTATCACAAACGGCAACAACATTTTTATTCTATTTATTCCCTTATTCCAAAGATATCATTTTATCGTCTGCTGCCATTGCAACATAAATTAAGTTTCATTAACAAAATGCACTGTAGTATAACTCAACACTTTAACAGGGGAATTAAATTAATTTTATTCACATTTTAGAATTAAATTCATGAACTCCCGTGCGTAGAACGGGTTAAACAGCTAGTTTGTATAAATATAGGGTGCTATTTTATTTTATTTTAGAACAGTGTATTAAACACACGTAATACATATTTATGTACTTATTCATATTTGCATACTATATACATATTTATATATTAATATTTACTTAGTACATATACATATTTATAAATTCATACGTATCTATATATGCATATTAAATAAACTCATACATAATATATTCGTATTTATATGTTATATACTATATATGATGATATACTGATATATTACGTTAAATAGCTCATATTCTTTCATTCTGATTGCATGTGTACTTTTAATTCTTAAATTCATGAATTGTTTAATTTTAAATTATCCCTTCTTACTAAACCATGTTTACGATTACTTGACTGAATTCCTTACCATCCATTCTAGATTCTTTCTCTCTTAAACACGAATCATAGAATTTTGTCTAGTGAATGACAAGATAATTTTTCAACAAGTTAAATTTAGAGTTTGATTTTCTCTTGATGGCAGTATCACGGTAATAAATCATACTTAATTGAAGATCTTCCTTTAAAAACATACTGCAAATACATTAAAATTTTGTTATAGATAGAAAATAAAGTAAAGAAGTCCACATGGCTTAATAAAGATATTTTATTTTCATTGAAGAAAGAAAATGAAATCATTAATCTTACAGTTTTTTTTAACATCTTAAATTACACAATGTGAAATACTTAGGAATATTTGAATATTTTATTTATATATGCAAAATTTAATCTGAATTTTAAAAATTAATTATAATTTTTAAATATATTTTCTGAGAGAAATTTTATTATAACTTATGTAACTGAAAAAAGTACTAAAAAGCTTTCTGGAATTTATTATTAATTTTTAAACATGCATGGCTTCTTTACTTTTTTTTCTAAAACTATTTTTAATAATATATTCAATTGATGTCAAAAACAGTAGGGTACCTAATAGAGTAAGAATCCTAGATGTTTCATTAAATAGTGTTACAGATACACAATATTACATGATATCATTGTATTTAATAACTAACGTGTGATACTCGTGAATTATGTCAGAATTCTTGTGAATTATTAAGGAATTAAGGCCATTAATATTTTATGACAAGTTACGATCTTTGTGTTTTATTTTGGTATTTTATTTTACTGATTTATACAAACGTGCAGAAGTAACGAACTGTTGTATGCTAACATGGAAACCTTAAGAAAATTTTCCATGCATAATTACCTACCGATACAGATTACTGTTTTCTCTTGGAGGTACGTCTAAGCCTATTACATATTACATATTATATATATATATAGCTTACTTAAAGGAAATGTGGCAATATGACGTCTACTTAGATGGTGTATGTGTCCTTGGAATTAATCTGACGCCAATTTGACGGAAGTTGTATTAACGTTTGAATATATATACTTACATTTTGAGAATCAGTATAGATCACAAAATGAATCAAGCTTTTATTTGATTCAAATTGTTCTATCATCCGAACCGGCATATTAATTATTATTTAATTTTTAAAAGTTGAATATTAGCCATCTAATTAAACTTGCAAACTTGTGAAGAATTCTAACAGATTTCCAGAAATATATTCTGATAATTTACAATGAAAAATCACTTACAATGTGTAACGAACTAACATATTGTCACGCCTAACCACGTACAGCTTGAACGCTATTCTTTAAAGAAAAGTTTGTCTTTGTTTTATTTGGCTTTTATGCATATTAGGAATCAACATTTAAAATCTAAATTTTTTTAACCTTTTAGAGGGCGCTCCGTCGGAAGTTTTAAGACAAACATGTTTTTATTCCTTTCACAAATGACGTTGAAATTAATATTCAGTTTTTACTACACACTAAGTATAATTTCTCTCATACTTATTATTAAAAAATAAAAATACTCGCATTTCTAATAGCATGACTGCCGTCCGGAAAATATAGGGGAAATCGTGGGAATGCCGACACCTTAACACATTTTTATTTTATAATTTTTGCCATAAAGTTTTTGAAAAAAATACCCGTGATAGGATATAAAAATACATTGAAACTATTCTCATCCATTGCGTGAAATTCTTCTAATTAAATAAAAATGAAGTTTTTTTTTAAATTGTGAATGTTACCAAGTGTTGGTATTCCTCTGGATACCGGGTTAATAACAACATGCCTATAGGGTAATGTCGAAATGGGTTGATTTTATTGAGTATTAATAAGTAAAATCGTGAATAAACTTCAATTTCTTTATTCATACAAAATAATTCAAACAATTACACAATGTTTAGATGAAACAGAAGCGACATTTTAATATGTAGGCCAGGGTTATCCAAAAGTTTGAAAAAATAGAATGAGCTTAGTTTTTATTTAAGTTATTAAAAAGCAGTTCTTAAAATTTTAAACACTAAACTAACACTTAAACTAATACTGAATCATATGTATTCAGATAAATTAATGTAAATGTAAACAAGTTGGAAATTGTACGTCAAACGTGACAAATGGGGTGCGATCGTACTATAACTAATTTTATAAGCATTCAGATCTTGGTACAATAGCTGTTGCACGTTTATGCAAAAATGCATGAATACAAAATTTATTTTATGCAGATATATATATATATATTCATTATTATAGAAATTAATTTTATTTTATGAAATTAAGTTTCAATACATTTTATGAAAAATTAATTACAATTCTGTCTAAATTATACTATGCGCAAATATCCAATACAAGACAATGTAAAAAAATCATCGTTATTATTTCAGAGAAAAAAATGAATTATATCATTTGTTATTATGATATGACTAATTTCCGTAATAAAATAAGTACATTTTAAGTTGTAACATTTTATTTTTCGTTGACATTTACTAAAAATTTCAATGGGAAACTTAAGATTAGCATCGAAAATTTCAACACTTGAAATTAATATTTAAACTCTTTTTCCATTTAATATATATTTCTCCGGAAACATCTATCCAAAAAACTGTCGGTACATTATATGATTGCTATAATTAAAGAAATT